>CM060875.1:30597026-30723998 GCA_030737845.1 Acorus calamus
GACTCCTATTTAAATTACTGTAGAAGTAAATATTTAAAATCCTTGGCCTTGTCATCCAATCAGATCTCAAGTTCTTTTTATTCTTCATCAACAAAGTTTCTAGTGCTAATACAATGGACACAAAACATATGTTTTTAAAAAAACCCTGAATGAAGGTCATAATGCAATTTCCAACTAATGATTGATTGGCAGGCGTATAAATTTTCCAAAATCCTCAGCTGGGGATTATTAAAGAAATAACTACCAATCTTTTTTTCTTTAGCAATATACAACATACAAACCTTGAAAATCATGAGCTTATTACAAAAAGATTTGGAAAATGTATCTCACAGCTTCATCCATTACAGAACTAAAACAAGGGACAGACCTATTTAACGCCTCTTCAACCTTATTTGTGGTAAACCATTCCTCTCCAACCTTTCTTCCCTTTGAATCTGTCGCAGGTCTGAGCTGTTTGATTTGTTTTTCCCCAGGGGTATCACCCCATACAGCTGGTGCAAAGCGTTTTCCTTTGAACCAGACAGCTTCATGTTCTCTTGCAAAAGATATTTCTCCCTTTGGACCTCCAAATGGAGACATGACAGCTTTAATTCTTTCAACAATTGGCACAAAATCCTCCATAACCTGGGAAAACGTGGATTACAGGATGAGTCAAGCTAACAAATATAAGCACAACCCATCCCAGAAAGCAACTTGATGTGAATAGCACTTCCATATTATGAAACACATATGCAAACATAATTAAACAGTGCTTTGGGATTTGTAAGTCAAAGAGATGTACGCTTTACATGTGCTACAGTGCGATATCAAAAGGCCCGGGCAGAATCTAGAGGTGATAAAAAAGATTACAATATGCAATTTTATATGGGTAGGAAAAACTGGCAAGTGCAATGACTGCCCGGATCTTTAAAAGAAAGAAAAAAAGGAGAGAGATTAGCAGTGCTGATGGGGGTTGTTAAAAGTCATAGATGAAACTACCAAGGAAACGAAAAAATGATCAGCTCACAGTGGGGCCTATAGTGTAAGTGCATTCCACACACCAGTCTCAAGTCATTAGAAAGAGCTGATTCATGCTATGATGACTAAATAATTATGAAATGGAGATTATTACATCACCAGCCATAAACTGAAAGAGAGGAAAGATGATCCGCAGAGATAGATGGAGAACCAAGAATAGGCATGACAAAAATTAAAACATCCCCACAGAGAATGGAAACATTTGATTTGGAGAAGTCCGAAATTTAAACAATTGTATAATTGTATATTTCTTGCCACTTGTCATATTTGAAAATTTTATTATTCTCATTAAAGTCCAACCTTTCCAGGATCCATTACTAAAGAAAAAAGCAAAAAAATGAACCGAGTAAAACTTCAAACGGCCAATCATCACAAATATGGTAACTGAACATCACAAAGAGATGGTTCCAAAATCTCACAGCTATAGATAAAGCCTCCGCAGCCCTCTCCACTTCTGCATAAACCTGTTCTGCATGCCTCTTTTTCACACGACCCTTCCATGAAGATTCCATCTCCTCAAAAAATTCCTCAGGAATATATTGAAAGGAACTCATCTTTTGGTCTGGCTCACCATCAACAGATATCATTTCACCAATTTTTTGCGCGATTAGTTCACACTCATTTACCTAAAAGCAAAAATGATCAAATTGAGAGTAAATTCAACATGAAATTATAAGAAAGAAATGTATTCCACTAGATATTGATTTCACAAACCATGAAAACAGTAGCAAGGACAAAGTAGCCAAAAGGTTTTTAAACTTGAAAACAATCATTATAAGCTTATTTAGGGGCATTAGAATCCTTGGTAAAATTAAGACAGGTTTATAAGTTTTTGAACATCAGTCCAACATCCACATCAGATGAAATTCACTAATATATAGGTAGCCGGCTATGAATCTTCTTCAGGCAGTAACCATGATTACAATCAAAGAAAGAACTATTCTGATTAAATGCAGGTGGTAGGTTGCAACATTAAAAAAAAGGAACAAAAGGCATACATCACAAATTTGGAGTTGATCACATTGTAATGTAAGCCACGAATACGATATCCAGCTTGTTGCCAATGTAGAAGATGTCAAATTGCCACATTAAACCCTTAACATATATGCTACAAAATAATACAAAACAACATACCAAAATCCCGCATTCAATTTTTAATCCAGTAGCCGCACAAGCAGGATTCAATAATATTTGGAGAATTTTTTGGATTTGAGAGCTTTTGTACATATGCACAACTTCATCAACCACGTCCTTGATTCTACAAAATTCTACATGATTAACCTCCTTCGACTCAATAAGCTTAACAAGCTGCCAAAAAAAAATCAAATGAGATTCATAAAATTATGTAAACAGCTAGAACATTTTATAATTGTTTTTCTACAAGTCGGTAATAGACATTCACAATTTACAATAATACAATATTTGAGAAAAAAAATCATTTATTTATGGAAGGAAAATGAAACATTGGGACAAATGTAGAAGCAACACAATTCAGAAGACAAATTGAGAGGCTGCAAAAGTTGGTCAACAATCAGCAGGTATAAACAACATGTAAAAAATCATAAACAAGTATAGTTTTGTTTAATACCATAGACAATGGAGTGCCGTTGAAAAGACAGAAATAACTCCACGTACAAATATAACACATAAAAAAGAAATTATATTTCCATAAATGTGAAAGAATATATACACTAAACTAAAAATAACTGTACAGAAGACAATGTCATGAATTATTTTATTTGAAAAAGATTTGGGAGCTATCTTATAGTAAAAGATACCGCCAAACAAAGGAATGAGGGATCTCTGTACAAGGACTAAAGAAATAAGAAAAAGAAATATAAGGGAGAAGAAGAAGAGCTCATACGAAAGGGATAAACCCATTCAGGAGAAGCCCCGAATTTTCACCTACAGAACCAATGATTGCCCATAAGTTGACGGTGTGTCCACTCCTAAATCATAGTAACCCAATCTCCAAGCATTGAGGATATTGTCACCCAAGTATTTTCCACAGAGAACCTCTTATATTGGAAAATTAATTCATTGCCACTGATCTAAATACTCCAACAAACCACATGGGAAACTAGCCATTGGGATTTAGTGACATTACAACGATCACCTTGCTTATGCCTCTTTCAGAACCATTGCCACATTCCTATGACTACCTCATGAAGTTGACCTCACCTAAGAACTTGACCCATTATATACACTACATAAAGAACATGCAACATATAATCATTCACTAGATTGAGACTAAATTTAGCAAAATTATCACCAAGATCATTCATAGATATGGTCAGATGATGTAATATATATCATTCTGTGATCCAATCATCCAAGGCCTCCATGTAATTAACCAATCTCCATGAGTAGCCTCCCTTCTTTGTAAACCGTCTTTATTTTTTTAATATTATATGGAACTAGAGATTTCACAACAGCAGCAAATTTTTATGAATTTTACTTTACAATTAAAAACACCTTCATCTTGAACCAGCAGTGAAGTGCAAAGCAATAAGGTTTGCACTTAGATGGATCTCCAAAGCATGATTGTAGAACAAGATTTACGAAACACTTAGGGTGTGTTTGTGCACAAATTTTAAAGGAAAATGAAAGAAACTAAGGGAATTTGGGTCAAAGGGAAAGTGGTGGAAAGTAAAAAAATTTCCCTTTGATCAACTTTCATGGTGTTTATGTTTGTAGTGAAACAATTTTTCATCACTTTCTCTCAAATTCTCCCCTATGAAGAAGGGAAGAGAGTGATGGAAAGTTTTTTCTTTCCATTGTTTGTCACAAACACTAGATTTTTGAATGGTCAGAGGGAAATTTTTTACTTTCCATCACTTTTCCTCACTTTCCCTTAAGCACAAACACACCCTTAATGACATATGTACCATGTGCAAAGCCCAGGAAGTGGAAGTGGAAGTGGAAATGGAGAATCTTGTTTCAACATCCCATCTCCCTATCCATGAACATGTGAGTACACCTGCATCATAACCAAACTCGCCTTCTGATATGACACAAGCTTCTGTCTCATGAGTTGTTTGTTGGGATTGTGGTACATAAATTCCAGGCTTGTTTCTGAAGTTTGTTTTCTGCCCCATCCAACTGGCATTATATTTAACGAATTTAATTATAAGTTTTTCTTGATTACAATTGCACCCACGTCTGTGTGAGACCTGTAAAAACCATTCAACGTGTATAATTTGATTGCTAAGGGCGAGGTTCAGAGTTCATGCTCATTAGAACTAAATAACAGCAAGCCTCTAGTAGGGAAACTGTATTAGACATTCCCAATAGGCAGATAGACATATATTCAAAAAAATATGCAAACAAAACAGTGAAATATACATGTCTGGAAATCATAAGAGAACTGGACTAGAAGTGAGTTTTATTATAAGGAACCAAGATAGCAACCTTTGCAGCTGACAAACAAGTAAAATCAGGTATCGAAGAAGTTACATTGCTCATAAGCCTGCAAGACTCTGAAAAAAAGGGACACATCACACATATGCAGATGAATCATTAATTTAAACAATATTTTACCATAGAATATTTTGAAAGCATACATATAAATATCAGAAAACAATCAAACATCCTGACACATCTTTAAATATGATTATGAATGACCAAATTCTTAATCTAGCAAAAAACCAGAGACCCAAAAAGTGAAAACAATAGAAGATGATGTACTGGTGAGTTCAAAAAGTTCAATATTTCCTACAAAAGAGGACAAAATGATTTCAACAGTATCCTATTTCAAAATAAGCCAGTTTAGAATTGAAATGACAGGCAACCAGAGTGTTTCCATTTTTAACATCTATTTAACTAATAAAGTCTTCATGTTAGCTTGCAATTCATTCACGCAATCTGAAACTTTATCTTCTACTCAGTCCTGACAATCACCACTTTTTTATTATGAAAGGTGGAAGCTCACCTGTGGGTTGAAAGGCAGACCAAAAGGGAGACTGCATTATCTCCAAAAACAGCCATATTAATGGAGTCAATGACAATGAAAAATTTCCCATAATCACACAATATAAGACAGTAACAACACCAAACCCCTAATGCTCATAAAAGCAGCTGGTGTAGTCCATGCAAAAAATTCATGGTATCAATTCAGGTTCACAAAGTTTCCTGCAGTTTAGATTGAATTTTTTTATTATTATTATAAAAAAATGCCATTTGTCATTGCAGCAATGTAAGTAATCACTTTGATAGCGCTCTGTTCTCTTCCCAAGGTGTGTGTTTTGTTGATCCTCGAGGAAACGGAGCCTTCTTTTATGGGACAAAAAGAAGGGTCTGTGAGCCTTTGTTTTGCTTGGACCTCTTTGTTGAGGGCTGTCCTTCCTATTGGCATTTGTTGCTTTGTCTTATTTCCTTTTTTGTTTTCCCCTAAAAGATCCATCATCTCCTTTTCTTATTCAAGGGGCATCTCTTATCAATAAAATTGCTCTTACCCATCTTCAAAAATAAATTGTAAATATTGAAGAAACAAGGACGATTAAAACTTTGCAGAGCAGATAGTTCATCCATAGAATTCAATGTAGCGCAAGCTCCAATTAGCTCCAAGGCACGCTTATCTATAAACCAACAGCTCACTTTAATGATGCTTCTGATCCTGCTTTCATACAAGCAATTTAAGGTCCATAAAAGAAAAATGCATCTGACACTGAAACAATCCATAAAAGAAAAATGCGTCTGACACTGAAACAATTTATTTATACTCATCATACTTACAAAAACGTGGATTAACATATAGTAGACACATTAAAATATCAACTTTCAAGAAAATATCACTCCGGATTGGATCACAGTATGTCCCAATAACAACAGAAATGAGAGTTCGATGCCACAGATTGTTTTTCATGCATAATAGAAAGTTAAAGTAATATGGAAATGAAGAATGGAATCATAATGGATAGACACCCAAACACCTGTGGATATACACAGTAATCATGCACATAGAACACATCAAGACAAAAACAGAAGCTTTAAAAACACCGATCAACCAAATTTACATGTTTTTGGTTCATCACAAGAGTGTCTAAATTGCTTGGATGGTTGAGATCCATCATCCATCTCTTACATTTAAAGACAGGACAGAGACTTCCTCTATCAAGTGTTAGTAAGAAATAAAAATTGTGATGGCTCATGACCTGCATATAACATCAAAATTGAGCGTAAAGATCTTTTCACCTTGAATTGCAGAAGCAGTTGTATATGGAGGGGGATTAAGAAGGAGATCTCTAATGTACCTGATCGACAAGAGTGTACCAACAATATAAATATTAATTCACCTAACCATTGTCTACAAAAAATAAAGCATGTATAGAATTCTAATTGTGAGACACTTCACCATGAGACAAATATCAATAGGCAGAACGCTGAAACAACAAACAGAAAATCAACTTAATTAATGACCAGCATGGTTGGAGAATACATGCATTCATTCATATCTTGAAGGATCATGCAAAATCTTAAAGAAAAAACAATTTAGTAGGCAATTAAGCAATGAAATCTTCCAACCCATCATAGAAATGGACAGAGTTAAGCAATGAGCCTACCATTCAAGTTTAAAAGTCAATAGATATCTAGATTATATCTTTTTGTGAAAAGTGTGTTCTTCAATAAAGTCAAATCATATTTTGGCCAAATTAAAGACAAATTAGTTGAAGTAAATACTCAAAGGTCAAGGGTTTCTACCAAACATTTCAATAAGCACCATTCTAAAGAAATGGAAATATGAATTGTGACTGCATCAGTATTAGGAAGATGAGAAAACATTTCTTGGGTCAAGTATACAATATGACTGCCTGAAGGACATTTTATGGTAATACGATATTACATGCATATTGTGATACACAATATCGGTGCATTTATTATGTTTCATAATGCCTTCAGATGCAAAAGACATTAATAAAATGACTCAGAAAGACAGAATTCTCCGATTCCTTTCTTGGCGACCAGTCCTATCTATCACAATGAACACCTATATCGACCAAAGAAGAAAAAAAATGTAAAGCAGTACATTCCCAAGCCTCTTGTACATTACAACAAAGAATATACTGAATAGACACCGAGCAAGTACTTATGATTGCAGTGGGCTTGGTAGCCATGGAATGTACACAGACACGCACCTATGCAACTGGTTCACCCCCACCCTAATCAGTTCACTGACAGGCATGTAGCAAGGTGTCAAATCTGTTGCAATTATTATAAATGATAAATGTCAGAAGACACATTTCTTTTCATACTTTAAATTTCGTATCTGTTATGTAATACTGATAAAACAATATTCATCTCAATAAAGTAAAGCCTACTTCTCCACCAATCATATCCCATTTTGAATGTTTTACCCTCCGAGGGGTGGGGCACCCACCTCACCGTGTCCGAAGAGCCCTTCACTCTGCAGCAGCTCTAACAAAGCTAAGAACTCTAGTATCTCCCCATCCCAGAGGCGTCTCCTCCTGGCAATCAACCAATGGCTGCCTTTCTCATCTAATCTCCAGAACTCCCAGATACATCCGGTCTTGTTAAACGCAACTGAGATAAATTATACGAAGCACTTTTTCCAGCGGCCTGACTCGCACCAACAGGATCAGAACCAAATCCGATCCCCATTCTGGATGTTCCTTACAATCGACTCGGAAAATCTCTCAGGTATCCCACCTATGTTGCACCAAATCTTATAAGATTTATAGGAAATCGTCGGCAAAATGAACCCAGAAGGTTTTGAAAAATATCTTGCCTCGACCACCTTGCACCAGAGCAGTTTACGATCAATCACCATCTACAAAACAACTTACATACCAAAGCCAAATTCACGTCCATAAGATTCATAAAGCACATGCCGCCACGCATCTTCCCACAGATGGAATCTCAATCCACCAAGTGAACCCTCCTGGTGTTTGGATCCACTCCGTTCCACTGGAACCTCCTCCATATAGCATCAATTATGTTAAGGACTCAGGAAACTTTGAATAAAAAAAAATGAAGAGAGGGAGGTTGGAGAATACCGCCTAAGAAAGCACCAATCTACCTCCCATGCTCAGTAATTTGTTAGCCTACCCTTTCAAGTCTAAGGTAGAATATGCCCAATCTGCCAACAGGATGCATCTAGTGCTCATTGGCAACAGAATATCTTGTAGGGAAGGAATTGATGTTTCGACCAAAGACCTCAGCCAAAACCCTCTTCTCCTTATACTGTCGGGGAAATTAATATGCAGACCCAAGAGAATTCCAAGGCATCTAACAACAAACAAGACACCCTGAACAGAAAGCACATCTGTCTTGGTCAACAGCAAAGTGCCATCCGCATACTAGACATAGGAAATAATGAGCTCAAGCTGCAGCAATTCTTCTTCCAAGGATGCATATCTTGATTTCCACTTTCACAAATAGACACGAATGCCGGAACCGGGAGATTCAACTATATGGGGAGAAGCCCCCAGCTTGAGATCAACAGCCAGAATAAGAACCTTTGCATGGTTATGAAGACCCTCAGATGGACAAGGGGCCCAACTCGATGAGCCCAAGCATTCAGATCTACTCCTTTGCAAGTGATGGATTGTGACATCATTGAAAGACAGATTCAATATGTGGCTCATATCTTCTTTTAATTGATCGAGAGCAAGAAACAAATTGAGCTAGCTTGATATCCTGCACCGAAGATCCGAACTGCTACTAGCCTACTACATATCATGCTCAAGGATTTCAGACCTCCAGTGACAAGTTTGACTTGCTCATGCTAAGCTAACAAGGAACCCTAGATTGAAGTTGCATGTGGTGCAGCCATGAACCAAGACAGTCATCATTTAACAAAGAAACATATCCACTGAAACAACGATATTTCCATATTTTTCACACATGGTAACTGATAACACCAACAAGCATTAAAAAATTAGCATGCAAGGGTCAACTAAGATGAAACCATGCATAATAGAGATTGTTCAATATTATGAGATGAAATGAATCATCAAAAACTCACAGTGCAGGAAGACCCGCACAATTTGATGGAAGCAAAACCTTCAACAGACTAGGTATTCCTTCTGTTGGGATGACTCCTGCAGCATAAATCTGGCAATGTCAAACAACAGAAAAAATCCTTCAAGGATCAGTATACAAAATAGTAAGAAATATGTACAGCCAACTACAACAAATATTATTTGATGCCCATCTGAATACAATTAGGCCAATTAAATATGGAACCACTTGAGTTTTTGATTTGTCACTCTATGTCAAAGCTGCACAAATTATATTTATGTAATGACACTATAATTCCCCAGCATGAAATTAATTTTAACTAAATCAAACTGACCAATCTGAGTAGCTGTTCCAAGATATATAGAATGAGGCCTTTTCTCTGAAGAAATAGTAACATTTCTGAATGAAGTTCCTTGATCATCAAGGCCATAAATCTCCCTGACCTAGGGCAGTTAAATCCATTTCGAACATGAGAAATTAAACCAGCAATATAATAAACAGCAACCAAAACATCATATTATACATGTATTGGAAACAAGAATTAAAGGAAAAGACTACTATGCTCTAGTGAACACTTGAAAAACAATAATGGAAACAAACACAGCCAGTGAAGAGAATTTAAATCAAACAAATCCACTGTACTTGTACTTCCACAAGTTATCTGTTCATGTTCATAATAAACGCAAATGGACACACTGATTGCCAATACGAAAACCAAAGTGAAACAATGACCTCAAAATGCAAAATTGTTTTAAGCCTCAAAGTACGTGAAAAACCTTGCACCAAATCTACCGATATTCACCAACTAAAAAATGATTGATCTTTTTTAATCAAGATTAAAGTCCAACACTACAACAATGACATGAACCTCCCCTGCAACATTTCAATGCTGAATCACACACACAGTTGGAGGTTTTCTTTTAAAACAAGAATTGGTGGATCAAGGCACACCAGCAATAGATAGAGATTTCAATGATGCTGGGAAGTTGTGTCATTAAGATGATAAGACTTTGGCTATATACAGAACTTAACGAATGCATCTTTAACATGCAATCAGACAGAAAAGGTGACAAACAAAGATGTAACTGAAATTTATACTGCACTAATAAGCTCAACACTGAAGTCAATATAGCTATATAACCCGCAGATTTCAGTAACATCCTCTTAAATCAAGAAATGGCCAGAGTTAAGATGAGCTCAAACAGAAATATGCAGTAACAACTACCACATGGGGTGCACAATAAGCAGCTCTATAGAATATCCCCAATAAGAAAAATCTAATGCCATAAAGGAGAAGGTTAAAATACTTTGACTACATGGGGGGGTGCTGTGGTGCGTGTGTGGGGGTTCTTCGGGGAACCTTGCACAAGGGTGGTGTCGTTCCTGGTTGAACCTCCGTAACGGTATCACGTGGGAAGTTTGTGGGGTCATCAAACCATTCGAAAGGCTTGGGGTGTGGATATGGGGCCATTGCATTCCGTCCGGGGCCTGGGTTGGTTTGGGCACCGGTAGGAAATGGGTTTGGTCCACAAAAGTCTGGAGGGTGAAATGAGAGGGTGTTTTTGTGTAGGGAATGGATTTTTCTCCTTCTCTTTCTCTCTCTCTTGGGACTAGTGGGGGAAGGGAATGGATATCATATTGGGATTTGTTGGATGTGAATTGTGTATGTGAATTGTGGATGATGTTTAAAGGCACCCCAACGTGACGTACTTGGTTAATAGTGTGTTTGATTAGACTGCAAATCACAATATCCAATCGCTATAATAAAATAAACTTTTTTTCCTTATTAGTGAATTGAAAGGAATCCCAGGGTTTTGGGGTTTAGAGTTTCTGCCATACAAGAACAGGGTTAGGGTTAGGGTTAGAATTAGGGTTAGGGTTAGGGTTTTCATATCCAAAATGGTAAACAAATTTTAAAAACAAATGAATGAAACTGTTTCTACCATAACATGGACAGATTATTCTTGCTCAGCCTTATCCACTCTCTAGCACTCTCTAGCATGAACGCAACAGAACCAGGCCAAACCCGTGTCAGACACGCCCAACACACGTTCTCCATGCGTCCATCTTACTTTCCAGTAAACTGCCCAGGGCACGGCCCAGAATGGCAGAATGCCAAATTAGTTTTCCTTTTTTTTCTTTCTATTTTCGTATTTTCCTTCTTTTTTAGGGGACAGAGAATGACAATTTTCTCTATTTGCTTGATTGATCAAAATAGGATCATTTTTGGATGGTGACTTCACTGATTAGGGGATTTATTGGATGATTGTCTCCTGTCTTTTAAGTTTCTGTTCATAAACTGTGGTGTTTGGTGTCCAGCCTCTTCTTTTTTTTTCAAATGGATTTTCTCAATCATGATTGTCCAAAAGTTCAGGAGTAATTTAGTTGAATGTAGTGTTTGCTTTGACTGAAAATTTCTGATTGCTTAAAAGTAACTTGATGTCTTTCCATACTTTCCGATAGCTAAAGAGTAACTTGATTAATTTTCTTTCAAAAAACTGCTATTGTCAAAGAAAAAAATGATTATGAACAGATTCACATTTGACCTGGTTCTCAAAAATTTTGTTTCAAGACTTTTATTATCTTTTTGTTAATTTGTTCTCAAAATGGATTATTTTGGGTAAACCCCCATTCCATTCAATCTAACATTACTAAGCATCCATATATTCCAATTAAAATTTATATTATATACAGTTAACTGTCTTTAGACATAATGATTTTAGTTTTTTTTCCCTTTAGCGTTTCTCCATATTTGCTGGTGTAGCATTCATTCAACACTCATCTTTGAAAAACATCATCGGGGAACAACATGCACCATGCTTGAACATACTGCCACTGCATTCTTAAACTGACTAAAAACCCATATTAAAATAGAAGCCAGACCTGAGGAATTGTGTCTCAAAGAAGTGTGCAAAAACAAATGATGGTATCGACAAGTACGGAGCCTGGCCACTATAGCCTCTTCCGTCAAACCGTCCTCATCAGAATATGTTTTCATAGTCTCTAGGACTGAAACCATGCAATACCCTTTTGCTGAACGAGAAATTCCTATGAAAAAATCAAGTTTGATTTACAAATTAGTTAAGAGATATATATCTTCCAAATCCAAAACAACAAATGGCAGCATGTTTAACAGCTAACTAAAATAAATGCCTCATTTCCAATTTTTCATTTTTAACAAATGGAGGAGCTCACCACCTGTAATTTTATTTAAATCAGTGAGTATCAAGGTACCTCTTATAGAAAACAGAGGAGATGAGATGTTTCCAGAAATTCAAGGAAAAGCCAGGCCCAGATTAACAACTGTAATCACAATGATATTTCTAATTAACCAGATATGCTTCGAGTTCTGAGAGTTGCCACTTTGTGCAAGGGTTAGGAGTCTTAGGACTATATCACAGATCTGGGAGCCTGGCCTTTTTAGAATTAACCAGAAATGAAATAATAATAATGATGATGATGTTATGTGTTGACTGTTAAAAAGAAGAGAAATTCTGGAGAAATTATAAATTACCATGCATACCATTAAAATCCAATCTTATGAAATTTCTTATGCAACAAGAAAAATATTAGCAGAAAATATCAATTGCATAGTTTTATAGTACAACATTACATTTGTGGAAACAATAACTTGCCAAGGAAAAGATAACGGCATACCAACTACTGGCATTGGTTCAGGAAAGTCAACATCATGGTCAACTCCTGCGAGTCCAAATACATAAGGGCTACCAGGATGTGCATGCCTGATATATACAACAGAATCAATGTTTGGAAAATACAGTGATCGTATCACACTAAACAAAATATTTACAATGAAACATATGCTTTGGAGGCACAATATTATCTCAGAAAAAGTGAAGGTTTTTCATTGATTAGTGACTGGCAGATAATAATTGACAAACAAAATATAGCAAGTGAAAGAAAGTCCAATAGAGCTATGCGGAATGTCACTATTTTATACATTAGACCATTAACTAACCAACAGTAGGAGTTGAACTACATTTTGATATTTGATAGGGGTAGTTCTTTGGCGGCATGAGTTTGCTTCCCATAGGTCTCAAGTTTAAGTACCCTCAGGCATAACTAATGCAGAGGGTTTTACGGGTTATTCTATGCACCCAGGATTTTCCAACACATGTTGGGCTTCTTTGTCACCAAAAAAATATCTGAGGGGAATAAAATGCTCTACATTTGACCAATGCACAACTCATCAGGACAAGTGCTATAATCCAGACACCCAAATCCAAATTCGACATTTCAAAGCAAGATCTTAAAAGTAAAATCTGGACAAAATATGCTTTATACAAAACAAATTTACAAGACATGGGTTCTCAAAATACATGCACCTCTATGCAATCATTGATCCATTAACAATATACAGAAAGCATCTAAATTGTCAATCAGATGCATGTGCTGCAGGCTGTTGGATCACGTGTTACTGGGTAGTTTAGATTGTGAATTTAAGTGTCAGTTCATCGAGACATCAGGTTTAACAAGTTAGGAGTGATTTCCCATTTCTTCACAAGTTTAATGTTGCTTAACTCAATATTCTGACCCAATAATTTTCTTCAAGGATTATAATTTCCCTTGCCAATTTCATTGCAGATACATTGTTATAGATACTAATACTATCAAAAGAAAGGATTATATACCTGGTGGATTATAAAAGTAGTTAGTAAGTGGCATAATTTATTGTGGGCTAGAGAATGACCAGCAGGAAGAAGTAGCATCTATCATTTACATGATTTTACCTCCGACCTTTTACAGGGAATGTTATTGTTAAACTATTTTTTAAAGGATCTAGATTTTACAGCAGAGATACAGGGAATGTTAATGCTAGACTATTTTTTCCTTAATCTTCCTCCAACCTCTTACATCATTATTCATATTAAGATATGTTTAATAGCATACAGCAGAAAAAAAATCAAAATTATCAGAGTTGTCCACGTCCAACAATTACATTCGTTATAAGAAATTCCACCAAGTCAACCCACACGAGTGGCAAGTGTTAGATGTTCAAAAATACATATTTTGATATACCTTTTAGAGTTGTCTTGGACATTTCCCTATGCAATATATCATTTTCTACATGCTTATTAGGGAATTTTATTTTCAAAGCATAATATGCACAAATAAAATACATTTATACATTTCATGTGCATAATTATATTTGTCATGGAGATTCTAATCCAAATTTCATAGGATATGAAGATAATACATGCTATTGGAGGAAAAGAACATGTGAATATTCAATTCCTAAAAGTCTACAGCAATTATGGAAAGAATGGATCATCACAATGGCCAAAAGAAGAGAGAATCTCCCTCACAAATCATCTCCAGCAGACAGCCACAAATCAGCAAATCTGATTTGTCAAATCAGTATTAAATCTCTATCAAAATCACTAAAAATCAGCATTAGCAAATCCTCCAAATTCCCACCAAGTCAGCTACAAATTCCTACCAAAACAGCAAGGATTTTTCAAATCCTGGACAGCTGTCCAGCCTTAAAAGCCCCAGCCATTACAGCTCTCTATAAAAGGGGCCTGCAGAGGGAGGACAGCATAGAGAAGATTTCCAGCTGAGCAGAATTTTAGTTTTCCATTTTTCTTGTTCTTTCTTCTTTGTTTTAAGTTTTTTTCTCTTCAGTTTGTATTTCTTTGGTATTAGACATATATGCTATTGTATTTGTTTATGTTTAATCAATAAAGAGTTCTTCTTTCTTTGATTTTCATGGAATCTTTTTATTGTTATTCTAGAATATCACCAAACATGGTAGGCTAGAGAATCCTCCCATCAAGGAGAGGATTCCACCCCATGAGTATGAGTGATTAGATCTTTTATTTGTGCATCTTATATTATTCTGATTTATGTTTAATGATTATATAGTTTCTTCAACTCAGATTTATCTTGATTATGGGTATTTTAAGATCTTTCATCGTTTTACTTAGATGAGACATGATTGATACTTTATAAACCCTATTTTCAAATCGAGTAAAAGTGAACTACCTTCTTTGAAATATTTTGTTGTCATTGGTTGAATATCTTAACTGTCAAGGAAGAGGGTCTTCATTATAAGAACCGTCCTTGATCTAGTAGTTAATGGTGTATCAACTAATGAAATGTTAAAAGAGAACTTTAAATCTATATTCTCCATGTGACCAAGTAAAATCTCTTGACTCATGTGAAGTAAGGAAAATATAAGTGCAATAGAAAGATCTAATCAATCATACTTGTGGGGTGGTTTCTAATCCTTGGTGGCTTTTTTTATCGTATCTTGATTCAAATTAGAATTTTATTTTAACTTTTAAAGTAGCTTCCTTGGATCAATCTTCAAAATTCTTGTTTTAAAATCTTTTTGGGAATTGATATCTTTTACAATTACTTGTTTGCTTCCATAGCCTCCTTGTGGGATCGACCTCTTACTCCCACTTTCTACCAAAAAGAGGTAAGAGAGTTATAAATTTCTTTTGTTGGTAAAGGCTAAATCTTAACGACAATTAAAACGAACCAACAGCAAGTAACAACATTAAAGAATATATGATTGAGATTTGAGCCAGTACAAAAACATTACGAAAAAAAATGCAAACAAAAGAACTGTTTCTTATAAATGCATTCAAATAAAATAAAGGGTCTGAAACAAAAGAGGGGGAACTGAAATCAAATAACTACCCCGAAATAAAACGACCCTTCCGAGAACGAGCTTGAGTTGGACCTTGCACTTCCTCAACAATGCACTACAATGATAACATAATTAACAAATCATGTCATCTTGAAATTAGAAAAAATCTCATTTCATAATGAAGGCAAAATCAACACCCACAGAGTCATGAACAGACAATGTGGAGATATGTCTGAAAAACAGTAAGCAGATCGACATCAATTGTGCACATTAAAGAGAGTACCTAAAAAACAATCCATGACCAGGTGCCTTTTTAGTCAAACAACTTAATATACCATATATTTTAATGAGACGTCTTGAGTTAGCTTCCATCATTTTAATTTAATCACAGCATCTTAATATAAGTATCTAGGGATGTTAAATAACTTTGAAAAAATAAAAAAAACTATGAAAAAGATAAACAAACTTTTTATAACAAAAGAAAACTACATAGTACTGCAGCACTGATCTTTGATTTAACTATGGATGGCAGCGGTTAAAGCTTATAACAATACTCCTCAACTAACCATTAAGAAAGAAAGTCCAAGAAGAACAAGTCAAGAAAACTATCACGGAGAAAGAACTGAGCAAGGAAAGAAACCTCAAATTTCCCCAAAAGTCCTCAAAAAGTGATCGAATTTCTCATCAACAAGGACTGTAACATACAACTGCTAGAGAAGATATTCAGGACTCCATAATTACTGCCATGCAATTGCCCCATGAATCATTTACTGCATCATAACCAACAAACTTTACCCCATTCATATACAAACAAATATCCAGAAATCATATTGAAAAGCAGTCTCCAAAACAAGCAGAATCTCAAGAGAAATAACAATGCTAGCATGATACAGATGAACCGTGATAATTTATAAAATTATTGTTTGATTTCTAGTTGACCATATAAAGCTACCAACTTCTCAAAATAACATACAATTTCAATGGACCTGGTATAATGAATTCTTCTGCACTTCTATTTTAAGATAAGTCATACTACATCAGCAATTATCATTTGAAACAAAGCATGAAACGGTGATCCAATCACATTCATTCCCTTCCCCCATTAATATCAACCAGAACCCTCAATAATCAAACAGGTACAAAACATGAATCATGAACATGTCTTCTAACCATATTAAACCAAACAAACCATAATATTATCTGTTTGTCCCTAACATTATACCTATAAAATCATCCTCTAGTAAACAAATCAGATAGTAAATCTAAATTAACACAGTTATCCCATGAGAGAAGCCAGACAAAAAAAACTGCATGGGAAGGCATGCCCATGTGTCCAAACTATATACACATGATATTGACACAGAGTATCTCAATACCCAAATAAAGGGTATTATTGTTGCATACTTGCAAAAAAGAGAATACGTAACCAAAACTTACTATTTTCCTACATTAAATTTCGAGAACAAAATTCTTAAAAGCACTCACCACAGAATATCCGCCTCGAGTCAGGTCATCCAGAGTCTGTCGCAAGTTCTGCAAAGAGAGTATAATATCATATATGCAGAATATGAATAAAACAGGAATTTCATAAGAGTACAGTGATAAGACAGGTTCAACATCAATAAAGCTTACACAACATATGCAGTCAGTTCAACAACCCTTTACAATATGAAGTGAAACTAAAACATAAGAATGAGAAAAAGAAAAAAGCCAAATATTAAAATTAGATGCATGGCATTCGCAGGTTCAACATCAATCAAGCTTACACAACACATGTAGTCAATTCAACATCCCTTTACAATATGAAGTAAAACTAAAACATAAGAATGAGAAAAAGAAAAAAGCCAAATATTAGAATTAGATGCAAGGCATTTATAGACACAAAACAGAGGCCCAAGCTAATAATGCAGCATCCGGCAGTTATAACCAATACAACGTCAACATAGAGTTGAAAGAATAAAACAATAATCCATAGTAAAACCAAGAAAAGAAGCACCACAATCTCCCACTATTTTCCTTTCATCAGGTCAGTAAAATCAATTGGAATTTAAGAAAACTCAAGTGAAGACAAGGGCCCCATGTCATAGCTGTTCCAACCTTCCACCAACACAAAACCTGGTTTTCTTGTGAGTTCTGCTCCTTTCACAAGAGGAGGGGCTACTGAACTGTAACTGTTTAGAATCCCCACATACCATGGATTGGGAGGCACCCTCGAAAACTAGCCAATGAAATGTTAGTCTTCTTATGGGCCATGTTCAAAATATTTGAATGGCTTAGGTTTTCGAAGAAATAAAATCACTTCATTTGCATTTCTTTTTCATTTCCTCAGTTAATCTTGATTTGTGTATAGGATGGTCAACCATAGATTTAAGTGTGGTAGTTCAAAAGTCCAAAGAATGAACGTTCTGAGAACCAATTCCGTTCGAATGACATTTGAATGACCTTGTAAAAGAATAAAAGAAAGATCGCTCGACTGGTCAATGTGTGACTGCATATACAGCATATGCGGCCGCACATGCAGTTTGGACCCCAACTGCACATGCGGACCACATAGTACTTTAAAACATTGTGGTGAACCATTTGAGGCATAGAATTAGCAGGCAGATGCAAGGGCCATCTAGCATAAACAGATTTTTTTTTTCTTGGATTGCATCTCTAAAGTGAAGGTTTTATTTTTTCTTCTTCGAAAGAAGACATCTTGGGTTATTGGATTGCATCTCAAGAGTGAAGAGTTGTACTTAATCTAATTAAAGTGAAGATTAGGAGATAATATAGTGACCAATGTAATTGTACTCAGATGTCCTCTTGCAAATCATTTGTGATAAAATTCTGAAGCATACAAGCCAATCGAGAACAACAGTTATTTTAAAGAGGTAAAATTTCCCCACAAAATAAGCTTCTTAAGATTACATGAACAACGAAATTTTTTAGATAAGTGATAAGATGAACATGATGTGAAGAAGTTAAGAAGATAAAGAGCTTCAAATTTTAAAAAGGAATGAGATGTAAAATGCATACCACAACAGGGCAGCCAGCTCTTGGAATACTATCTGAACGCAAACCACCAAAAGGATTCAAACCAGCGTACTCAACAAGAATGCAGGCATCAAATCCAATAGCTTCATAGAAGTCACCAACCTAGAAAGAAAATGAATGATTGAACACTACAATAATTAGACATAACAATGTATCATGACCATCATTTTAATCAGCTTCAATCCCTTTCACCAGAACCATGGTGAATCAGTAACTAGCATCTTAACAAAAAAGAAGAGAAAAAACTTTCCTAGTTCCTAACTACAAACTGTTCCAGCAAACCCACTAACAAGTAGCTGATAAACAACAATAATATTTACCTCTGTCCTATGATGTCTCGGTAGGAATCTAGATGTGTAAGTATTTGGGATGGAATGACATGGACATTGTCACATGGATAAGACTACTCATACAATACAACGAATGTATGTGCATCTAGATATTAAGGCCTGGGAGGCTAGGATGAGAAAGTGTATTATATTTCTAGCTCTTACATCTGCTTAAACTGCTTTCCATGAAATGTTTGAATATGATATAGAATAAAAAAAAGTTCAAAAATGCTTTCACGATAACTTCATGACATGATTTCAAGATATGGCAACAAGTCCATAAGCATACAAAAAACCTATCAATATGTCCAAAAACATATATTATGAAGGCATGGCAAATGTCCATTTTAACATATCAGAAACAACTCCCTACCCAACAATAACCATACCAATTTGGAAGATAACCAATTTCATATGCAAATTTACTTTTTATCAAACGATAAATTTTTCAAGCATAGATCAGGAGATAAATTGCATTGGTGACAATTTCCATACTATAATTACATATACAGTCAACACTATATGATTAAATCAAATCAAATCATGACTAGCTGCTTTATAAGGTGCATTGCCATCTCAATAATTCTGCCTTATTATGGCATGACTAAGTTGGTTTGTAAAGATAGTTGAGGGACATAGATTTGGCAATATTATGCACACGATTTGGCTGCTCACTGTTGAGCATTAAGGATGATTTAAATTGTGCCAACATCCCAAACCAAGTCAAGTACGTGGTTAAGATCACAATTTGATTCAAATAGATGTGTAAGCCTATCTCAACTAGGACTCAAACATCTGAATCTGAAATAGTTCATTTTTTTCTATTTTTGACCCCTGGAATGACTTATTTAAAATCGAAATGAGAATAAAAAATTAGATATTTGAGTGTTTTCTTCAAAGATTTTTAAATCAAGAAAATAAAAATTATATATTATTCTATGATATTCAATTCATAATTACAATTCTATTATTATGGATTTAGTTAACTTTGTGCATCTTCAATTGATTAGTGCATGTACTTCAGTTATGCATAATGCATTGAATGCGCTCTACAGTATTTTATTTCTTTATTGACAGTTCAAGTGAAGCCACAATATCAAGAGTGAGCAGTAGAGTTTGGGTCCAAGCAAATGGTGACTAACTATTATATTATTATTAAATTTGTTTTCAGACTATATATAAAACTACTTTATGTGGGTTATTAGATGGCTATGTCAGTAATTGAGAGAGGGAAACTCACTTGTGATTTTTTTTTGGGAGGGGAAAGTCGCTAATGATTTGTTGACTTCACGTATTAAAATGGATCTTATATATTCATTTGATATGAATGGAAACCATTTGTATGAAAAATTTATGTTTCATAATGTGAGGTCTTCATCCACCCCAAGAGTACCAGACGGGAGCATCATGTTAAGTAAACTAGCAATCTTTCAAATAATCAACTCTATTGACATAAAAAATAATAGGCATTGCATATATCTATTGTTATATCATATAAAAATAATTGCAAGATAACCGATATAATGTTAAAAAAGCTATATGTCAAATGCAAATATCAAAAGATATGAGAGGTTTTTCCAGCAAAAAAAGAAAGATACAGAAGAGTTTTAGTATAGAGTCTTGTGACCCATCAAAATTACAATCAATCATGATCACATTATAAGCTTAAAAGCATGCAGCATATAGGAAAATGCCATGTGTACGATATATGCTTCCCAGTAACCATGCTAGGAGTCCAGTGACATACTCTGCAAAGTAAAACTTCTAGGGGGGATCTGGATTTAAATTGTAGCAATTCAAAGAGGTTTTTCCAGCAAAAAAAGAAAGATACAGAAGAGTTTTAAGTATAGAGTCTTGTGACCCATCAAAATTACAATCAATCGTGATCACATTATAAGCTTAAAAGCATGCAGCATAAAGGAAAATGCCATGTGTATGATATATGCTTCCCAGTAACTATGCTAGGAGTCCAGTGACATACTCTGCAAAGTAAAACTTCTCGGGGGAATCTGGATTTAAATTGTAGCAATTCAAAGTTAAGTGTTCCTTCTTTTAAGCTGCATTTAACATAATTATGGCTCATTTTAGAACAAAAACAGATAACAGAATTGAAAACAAATATAAGAATCAATAAAAATGAACTTATATATGATAAATAGTAAAATGAAGCTTGATTGCCTTGTTATAAAAAATGGAATCACTGATGATGCCCAATGCTATCTTTCTCAAGATAGAATTTTTATCACTTCTTTAAATCCTCATTAAACTTCTTCATCATATAATTTTAAAAAAAAAAAGAATATCCCTGTTAATTAAACTTCATTGCATGATTCCAGATTTAACTTCTTTCTTGGTAAACATCTTCATTTCACACTTAACATCAACAGATATGACTACATTATTCCTCAATAGTTCGATGAGTTTTGCACACCACAGTCATACTTTGATGCATGAATCACAATATTTCTCTGACCATCCAAATATATCCCCATCTTAAATATCTGGGTTAAAAAGATCAATTAAAAACACTAACTCAATGCTCCACAATTTTACGCAATTTTATAGGTTATATTTTCCAGTTCCAGTTCCTTTTCCCTCTACATTGATGCCTATTCTTCCTCTATTAAGCCTCTTTCTTTTCTTGCTTTTCTTGCTTCGGAAAGCATGATATTTTCATTCTGATGAGCCAAATGCACTGCATTTATAACTAATGAACAAAATTGTCATAAATATACCATTTAACTACTACTTAATTTGATTGGGAATATTATCCAATTGCCATGTTTTTTTTCCATTCATCTTATTGGTACATTGCTAATTCTCCAGTTGCATGTTCACTTAACAAGGTAATTATCCATCAACTAAATGCTACAAGAATCCTTGGCAAAAGTTTTAGGGAGAATTGACATGAGGTAAAGAAATCAATAGTAAATTCCTATGTCAATGTCATATGGAGTTCTTTCCAGATGTTTTGAGGCACTCCGTGATTGACTGCATTAGTTGGGACAAAAGTTGATGGTTATCTTTGAGATATCTCTCAATATTTGGCTCTTTGTTTTATTATTTGAAGCTTAAACTTCACTGCCATTGTCCTTGTTCCATATTGATAAACAATGATTAGATATGACTGACATGTGTCTTCAAACAATCCAAGTGCTTCTTCAATCAGTCTATTCCTACACTATAGTGTCTGTCCTATCACGATGAACTGAATGTGTTACAAATAATTTCATCTCAATGTGTGTATTGGTTTCTATGCAAGACCTTGGACGTATGCCAAACTTTAGACCTTTGTGTACCAATCTTTGTATTTGACTAACTGTAATGGCATTGTACATTGGACGGAAGAAGGCTTGGTATCGGTTTTAGTTGTACAATGTGGATAGAAGAGAGCTATCATTTGGAAACAATATCTGTATATTCTGAGTACCATATTCATATAATGTGAGTGTTCCAGTGGTATAAACTGCTGGCCTGTTTCACGATTAACTAATGCCTCAACTACTGGGATAATCCATAAAGTGGGTTACATTATAGCTAAGAACATTAATGTTAAGACTCTGAGATCAGCTTAGAGAGTATGGTGAAAGAATAAACCGATAAGACCCCGATTAACTTCACATGACTTATGATCCTCCTCCATTCAAGGTGCATATATGGAGCCCTGCTGGAAATCTATCAACCAACTAAATAAACCAAAAATGAAGCTAAGGAAAAAAGTTCCACGACACAATTAGTTAGGATATTCAGGAGAGAAGATTACCCACCTTCCATTTTTAAGGTTAACATCCGATCCTAGTAGATTGGAGTATACAAGCTTCTTGATCAACTGAATCGAGGAAGGTTTTTTGCACATCCGCATCCTCTGCAAAAGCCAACCCCTTGTAAACAAACAAGATAAACTACAATTAATAAGTAAAGTATATACATGAAGCAAAGACTTCGGAAGCGTGTACCTCTTTCCACCACATTATATGAGTATCATTTTCTTCATCTAGGAGGTATATTGGCTCCTTTGATCTCCTTGTTGATTTGGAACTCCTCTTTGAGACCTTCTGTGCTCTGAAAGAATAACTGATCCCTCTCACCGTGCAATGACATCCAAGATCATATGAAGGAAGTGAGAGACCATGCAAAGCCTTCCGATGACACCTATATCCAAAAAACACAATCAAAATGAAAACTGAGATATCCAAAGGATTCCAAGACTTAACAAGACCAAAACCTCCACAAAGGCAAAAACATGAAAGCCATTTGCACTGTGTCATGTCTCCTATTTAAGCAATCCATGTCTGT
This sequence comes from Acorus calamus, assembly GCA_030737845.1. NCBI lineage: Eukaryota > Viridiplantae > Streptophyta > Magnoliopsida > Acorales > Acoraceae > Acorus > Acorus calamus. Next base: position 30,620,304 of record CM060875.1, read on the forward strand.
GACAGAACAAGCTAAGATGGTGTGGAATAGCAGTGATTCCGATCATCAGTTTTAAATATTGTCCACCAAAAACACTGTACTATCGGACACATCAAAACACCAAAAAATCTGTGAACGATTTCCAACAAACGAATTTCACTAGAGATCAACGAAACCAATCACATCAAAAAATTTCGAGATGCAATCCTTGAAACAACATATTCAGAACCTACGCATCCACGAGAGAGAAGAATGTGCTCGTCACAGAGACGGTGAACTTACAGAGGAGAGAGTGAGACGTGAAGGCGACGAACGGAGAGGAGGAGCAGAGCCGATAGGGGCCGCCACTTCGGCGGAGCGGAAGCCATGGCGGACCGGGTCGTCGTCCCCCAATGCATAGGGGACGTAAGGATGGGGTTTTTTTTTTCTTAGGGTTTTTTTTTGGGTGTCCGGAGGGGATGGTGTTTTGGAGGGGTTTTTATTTGGCGGTTCTTGGACTTTCTCTGCTCCCGCCTGGAGAGAGAGGTCCTTTTTGGGCAGTGTGAAGGCTGGGGTTTTCGATTTTGGAAACCGTGCATTGATTTGGGTGGAGTCGCGTGTATTTTGAGTTAATAATTAATTACGCACTAGTCACCAACGGTCATATTTTTTAAGGAAAAAAATAAAAAGTGTTGTTAAACAGTTGTATATTTTTCGGCTCAGTTACAGTTAAGTATGTTTTGTTAGTGTCGTTAACTCATGTTAACGAGAGGTATATGTTTTAATATATTTTTTTATTTATTTTGTACCAATGCAATTCATTGTGTGTGTGTTTTTTTTTTAAAACCATATATCTTATTGAATGGGGTATTATATTTCAACATATGTGTGGACTAAAATTGAAGCTGAAATAATAGATTGTACGTAGTATTATAAAAAAGGGTACAATTTGAATATTTTTTTAGAATTTTTAAATACATATTTGAATATTTTAGATATATTCAATTTTTTAAAAATTTGGATGTGCATTCATGTTATCCAATCAGTATATGTCTAAATAAGTAACACAGGTCTATCAAAGAATAAAAAAAATTTCATTAATTAACATATAAATCCTATTAAAGCACCTTAATGGACACACGTCACTCATTTAGACACACTAGTATTTTTCACTCACGATATGCATGTAAATAAAAGTTGCCCACAACTAACACCTCAATTATTTTTCAATATATTTATATGTGATATAATATATCATGTTATATATATATATAATATAATGAAAATTTTAATAATGATTAAAATTGTTTGTAAAATTTATTATGAAATTATGCATAAAATAGATATAGTATAATTGAAAATGATTTTTTTTGCATATACCCTTCAACTAATCATATGTTGTAAAAATACTCAATCCAAAACTTTAAAACCAACAATATCTCTCGAATGGATAAAAAATGACTTTCATTTACGATTTAAACATTTTTGAATAGTATTATTGAAAATAACAAATTGTCAAGGATATTTATTTTAAATATGATTTTTTAGAGGTATATATAAAAAAAATGATTAAGACTTGGTAGATAAAGATGATATTATCAATTTTATATATAGATACAAAAAAATCAATAATTAAATCATTCTATAATTCTTTAAAAATTCATAATTTTTATTTTTTTAAGTATAACTCTAACTAGGATAATCAAATCACTAGTTAGAAATAGATGATTCAAAAATGACTATTTCACTGTTAAAAGTGAGTTATTTTGGGTATTTTTTCTAAAATAATCATCCCTAATTACTAAATTATCAAACTAATTACCCTTTTAAATTATTTACCAAGGCAATCACAAGACCCAGTCAAAGGTGCCACGTCAGTTTTTTTTTTAATTGACCCCGCTTAAAACGCCAACAGAGATAGCGTTTTCAACACTTTAAAATTTTTCTCCTGCCAACACGTTGTTACCGTCCCCTCCGCCGTTGTCAATAAAATGGAGGGTTGATTTGGTGAGTTTTGGGTGGGATTTGGGGGATGAGAGCTAGGGCTGTTGTTATGTTTTGGGGGTGAAAGTCGGGTGAGGGAGGAAGAAAGGGTTGAAGGGGGTTTAAAGTGAGGAAAAATGATAGTCAGATCCGGGCAGTGTTTTGATATGCGGAATGCGATTTACGTGCGGTTGGGTACCACATAGAGTATATATGGGAGTATATGCGGTTCTGTATTTTTATTAATAAAAAATATATTTTTTAAATGTTAAAGACATTCAAAGAATTTGTTAAAGACTCTAAGATGTTCTATTTTAACCAAATTGTTACAGTATAAAATATACACCTTAGATATTTTAGATTACCAGTATATACATTTAAAAACACTCAAAAGTTTTGTCCCATTATAAATCGTTTATTATAAAGACATACTCAAGTGTCAGAATTGTTTTTATAAAAAAATAAAAGATCACTGTTGTAAACAAAAAACAAAATAATAATTAAAAAACACTGTTGGAAATCAAAAACAAAATAATAAATAAAAGATCACAGTTGTAAACCAAAAACAAAATAATAAATATAAGATCACTATTGTAAACCAATAACAAAATAACAGATGTCAATGTATTATAATTTGATGGTGAGTGTCCCTTCAAGGTTCAAATGTTTTGAGAGTGAAATAAATAGTGAGTGAGATAGAGAGAAACAGAGAGCGAGACAGAGAAGAAGTGGACGTCAGCGGGTCTAAAGAAGAAGAAGAAGAAGAAGGGGAGCTAGATCGCTGCACCGATGGTGGGTCGAAGGTGGAGAAGAAGAAGAAGAGGAGCTAGATCGCTGCACCGATGGTGGGTTGAAGAAGATTGTTGCGGCGTGCGGTGGTCGAAGGAGGAGCATCGATTGAAGAAGAAGGAGGAGGAGCAGGTGATCGAAGAAGGGGAGGTCGTTGCAGTGGTGGTCAGAGGAGGAGCAGTTGATCGAAGAAGAAGGCCCCTTGGTTAGGGCTGGCTGGAGAATTAGAAGAAGAAGGGTAGATTCTCTTCAAAAAAAAATCTGCAATGTTAAACGGGTCAGGGCTCCCAACCCATTTACCCGTTTAAGTTTCATATGCGGTTTTTGAGTGCATATGCGGGTGGGCTGATTTTGGCATACGCGATTCGGTAGCTTTATCGAACCGCCTGTGCGGTCGCATATCCCGAACAGAGGATCCGGATATAACATGTCCCCATAAAACGCCACCGGCGTTGGCATTTTTTTTTTCCAACTTAAAATGACAACCACAATGGAGTTTCATGGGAAGTAAATCAATAACTATTAAAACGCCAACTCTTATGGCATTTTGTGTGTTTTTTTTGTTCTATTCTTTTGAAAACGCCAACGAGATTGATGTTTTTGTAAAAGAAAAAAATTTACAAGTGTTAAAAATGCTATCTCTGTTGACATTTTAAAGGGGGACAATTAAAAAAAATAAAAAAGCTAACGTAGTGCATTTGATCGGATCTCGTGAATACTTTGGTATATAATTTAAAAGGGTGATTAGATTGGTAATTTAGTAATAGTGGTGATACCTAGGCCCCAAATCACAAGTCCCATTTACAAACTCCATGAGGTGTCATTACCTTATTGGTTGGTTTTGAATGGTTTGTTGACTTTTGAAAAAGTGTAAAATGACAAAATATGGATATGCCCTTCATTAAAAATATATCTCATTAACCAAAATCCCTCTTTTTTCTCTATTCAGTTACAAATCTTTCATATTAATTTCGATTACACCCTATTTCAAAATTTAAATTTTGAAATCTTTACATGATAATTGAATTTTCTATTTCAGTTACACCAAAACTTATCTAAATTACACCAAAACTACCTAAATTATTTTTCGTTAAAATCCTTCAAATAGCAGCAAAAACATTTCCTACATGTTTACATCATTTGTTACATTTACATTAACACTGTTACATTTATATTACATAAATATTTTACATTTCATGCAATGTTTAAACAATTCTAAAACGAATCTTTACATTTCATGGAAAATATCAAACACTTGTTTTGCTGTGAGTTACATTTAATAAATATTACATGAACTATTGGTTTCATTTTCATAAAAACCGTTACATTTATATATATGTATCTCTAAATGTTTTACATTTCATTCAATTTACATGTAGTTCATTGTTATATTTATGAATGTAACAAATATAAATCAATACACGTATGCGGTTGACTGTTACATTTACGAATGTAACAAAAACGACACAGATTTTAAAAAAATGAAGAATGTTCCATATATAAAATGTAACATTATAAAAAATAAGTTGACTTATAAAAAATGACATTCAAAACATAAATAAAATCTGATCCGGTAGGCGTTGATGGGATATCCAACTCCATAAAGAACAAAACAATGTTTTCGAACTTCACAAGATTAAAAAATCCAAGAGAGCTGCGAGGTGTGCAGCAACAATGGCCACAAGTGGACTATTGAGAATGATGAAATGTAGAGAAAACAACAAGAAGAAGAGATGTGTCTTCAGATATCACATTGATTATCTTCTATTTTTTTAATTATTTGTTTAGATCTCATTCATAAAAATAATAATAATTCAGTTGAGATATGCATAAAGAATTAATGATACTCCATGATTATGGGAATAAATCTTGAGGATATAATAGGTAATGTTCTATTTTCACCTCATGGGACCTGTGACGAAGTCTGTGAAGTTGGGTCTAGAAAACATTATTGATTTAGTAATCATGAGAGATTATTTTGAAAAAATGCCACTATGTACTCTGGGTTAATAAAAGATTTTTCGACCACCGCGGAGCATCAGATCCCACCAATATAACTCTCCATCCCCACCTTGAGAAACAGCCGCCGAAGCTGAGATAGACCGCGGAGCACCGCATCGGGCAGCGACGATGGCGGAGAGCTCTCGCTGGATGGGCGTCACCGCCACCGCCACATCCTTCGCGAGTACGCGCGCCGGAGTCCGATGCACTCACCTCCCTTATTCATTTCCTTCCTTCCCTCTCTCCCCTCTCTCTCCTCCTCCTTCTCCTCCTCAGATCCTCAACAGCAAGAGCGCCAGGAGAGACGGCGCTCCGGTGGTCGTGGCGGCGGCTTCGTCGGGTTCGTTCGGGTCGAGGTTGGAGCAGAGCGTAAATAGGACTGTCTCGGAGAATCCCATCGTCATCTACTCCAAGACCCGGTGTTCGTGAGTCCTCTCTCTCTCTCTCTCTCTCACCGAGTATCTCTTCAGTTCATCTGATTTGATTGGAACATCGAAGGTATTCGATGGAGGTGAAGGCGCTCTTGAAGCGGCTCGGCGTCGAGCCCCTTGTGATCGAACTGGACGAACTCGGTGCGCTTTCAATTGTTCCTGAATTGTTTTAAAATCGAAGTTTGTTCAACATTTTAATCTGTTCAAATCCGGTCATCCTCTATATTGCCCCCTTTTTTTAATGTCTCGATCCGCCACTGTGTGTTGAAATATTGTGTTTGGTGTTTGAATGAATTTCGTTTATCGATATTGTGATGATGAATGAGTGATGATATATATGTAGTACTAAAGTTTGATAATATGATTTTTTTTTGTTCATTCTCTTCTAATTAGGGTTTAGGGTTTAGAGAGAGAGAGAGAGTGTGTGTGTGTGTGTGTTGTTTAGGTTTTTTTTCCTGCACAAGGAGACAATCTGAAAGGATGTCTTAAATGTCTAATAAAGATTTCATTTTTTTTTTCAATGAATAAACCCATGGTATTATTTACCCTGCGTCCTTGGATTGGAAACTGGATACTGCAAATATCAGTTGCATGCCATCATGCTTGATAAGTCTGACAGGTTCATTCATACCATCCATAAGTCTTCCATGTATTCAGGGGATGCATTTCTTATACTGAATGTTGTTCTGCTGTTGGTATCTTTAACCAAGGAATTCATCTAGACAGAAATTGTTAAGTAAATTGCCTGCACTCCTAGTTTTAATGCATGTCAAGTCTATTGATCATTTATTTGTTCTCCACATATAGGTCCTCAAGGTCCACAATTACAAAAGGTATTAGAAAGGCTGACCGGACAGTTCACCGTTCCAAATGTTTTCATAGGTATGCAAGATTGTTTTATCCCATCCCCACCTTTATGTAGATTAATTGTATAATACCATCATATTAAATGCTTTTGTAATCCCATTTATTTGGTATCCCCATCAATCAAACTTTCTAAGAATTTTGTTTGTAATGGGAACGTGGGGAAGGATGGGGTGCTTACAAAATTATGATCACATGCACTGGATAGAAATATTCAAAATCATTACATTTTCAGCTCGTTTGCAGTAAATGTAGGATTTTGATTCACAGTTTTCCTTTCTGCCCTAAAATTTAGCTATAAGATTAGTCTCGTGGTGTGATTGAAAGCTCTTGATCGGTAGCATCTACGAGCATCAATTCAAACCGCTATTCCTTGACTTTAGTCTCAACAATTGCCCCTGGATGTCCAGTAGATCACCCTGTGGTCTCTGTTCACTGTTTTAGAAGCCCAGAGTGGATGGCATTGAAACACCCAAGCCATGTAGACAACAATTGTCAAATTTCTTGCACCTCAAACTATCCAAAAGCATATCTTCCCAGATAGCAGAGAAATTTGCAGTAGCTGCCAAGTCTCAGATGGTTGTGCAAGCCATTGCATTATTTATTTGTTTCTAGAGGTGATGTGTTAGATGATTATGGTATTTTAATCATCAGTGTGCAATGGAGTAGAAAAAGTCTTGTTTCCTTATGAAGTTAGATTTAGCTAATATTATTTCCAGTTTAGCCATCTTAGATGCTCTTGTGTTGCCTTTCTTTTGTAATCACCTACAAAAATATTTCTTTCTGGTATTTGATAATTTAGTTCCTTGTAGGCATACACAAACATAATGATCACAGAAGTCACCAAGGTCACAAAGTAAAGTTTGGAAATAGACTCTTATATCGATAACGTTCCATGTTCTTCAGATGTTGGATGCATCAATTAATTGCATATTGATGGTTTATAATTCTTCTAGTTTATATCACATGCGATGCCTTACCGATACCAATACCATGAATAGAAAAGCTTCTAATAATTTCTAATTTTCAAAAATCGGCGCCTAGCCAGCTAGCACCGCATGTCTCTGTAAAGGAAGTCAGGGGATAATGGGTGCCTTCTTTCATATCTTGGCCCCAGAATTATGGTCCCTAGACTAGTAACTAAATCATATGTGAATATTGCATTAAATACTATTAGGCAACCGATACTCATTAAACTGCAACTTAGTTGTGTCAACATGGATCACTTTATTTATAAATGCTTATTATCTTTTATTTCCTTGTTGAACAGGAGGGAAGCATATAGGTGGCTGTGTAGGTACTTCCATTTCTCAGTGTTCAATTTTTTCCAATTCCTTTTTGAGATTCATTTACATAGTTTTTTTTGTAAAGCACTGTGCAACATTATTCTGTTGGAAGTATTACAAAAACCCAAACTTGGAACAGGCAACTGACATATCAACTTGTGTTGAAACAGTAATTTGAAGATATGCAAAACATATATATGGAAAAATAAATTAACGAAAAACCTGTTAATTTAGCGTCTGATTTGCGTCTCAAATCTCAATTTGTATTGCCAAATCACAACATAGATATCAGCCATGCATGCAGTAAGGTTGAATTTCAATTATTTTTTTGAGTCACATGAATACGAGTCCAAATTTATAATATAATTCTTTCTTTCTTTTCTTTTTTTAATGCAGATACTGTGAGACTCTACCGGAAAGGAGAATTGGTACCTCTACTATCAGAAACTAGTGGCAAAATCCTTGAGAGTAAGAGCCTGCAGAGGCCACAAATTAGATTATGAAAAACTAGCAGTAGAAGGGGGTGTGAAGCCTTGTCGATACGAAGAATTGTAATCCTTTTGAACTCCAATTGAAAGTCAGGATTTAACAGATCGATGTGCTAATATTAACAATAGATCTGTTTGTATTCATTATTTCTCTTGATACATGGTCTACATGTTCTTCAGAAATACCATCAATGTAAATTCTATGAATCAAATTGCAGTGCATATATTTGTTTATAATAGACACATCATCATATTCAATAAAAAAATAGACATAACATAAACTTCCCATGTAAAAGGTTCAAGAAAAACCGCATTAATACAAAGTCGGGAGATGGTACAGATTATATTTCAGAATATATTATATGGAAGAAACCAGTATAAAGTTTTATGGATCTCTACATTTTGAGTGAAAAAATGTTCAGATGTGCCGCAGAGTCAGAATCAAGGTTTGGCTGTGCCTCTACATAGCCATGAAGTAGAGGAGGTATCTTTCAGGTTTTATTATAGATCATCTGAATGGTATTTCTATTCCCAGCTCGCATCGATGAGTTGAACAGTGTTATCTTTGTCAGAACTGCTGAGCTTCCAAGAAGATTCGTATCGAGAAAACATGTAGGAATTATAAGCAACATTATACATATTTCAGCTTTCTTATTGCAAATTTAAAAGATAGAGTAAGCGAAAATGCAAGAGAAGGTTAAACAAGAGACAGACCTTTTTCTGTGCAATGAACCATATAGATTTTTTTTTCTTCCTTTGTTAGACTCTTCCATCCATGCCGTCTAGTAGACCTGACCAGATCCCCTTTACGGGTGGCAATTGCTTGATGAAGGCATTCCAAGGAGGGTAACCAACTCCACTTCCACGCACACGACCATCCATTCGTAGGGACAGATACCTTCAAAGGAAAAGATTAACTGAGCAAAGTAAAAAATTGCCAGTAGTTCCACCAAGTTTTTGCAATATGACAAGAAGACTCAAACATACACTGGAGAATCCTTTGAGATGTTGGCCATCTGCTTCTGTTCATCTATCCACCTGCCAACATAGAAGTTCAAAAGAAACAAACAGAAATAAGAAGCAAAATTTGTTTAGTGATGTATCCACTTACTCGGCCCATTCAGAAGTGTAGACAGGACTGAGCTGCCAGAGTCTCTTCTTTTTCCCAACATCAGTGTTATCTTCCTCAGTCTCTTTGGATTCCAAATTCGGCGAATTCCCATCCATGGCAAATGGAACAACCAGTACTCCTCTCTCAAGGAGGCCATCAGTGAAAGGCACGCTGCGTTCATAGGATTCTGAAATGAAAGAAGCGGGACCAGCAAGAATAACAAGTCGTGCAATTCCCCTGAAAGCGCTGACCGGGATGATCCTCTTCTCATCCACAGAGAGCTTAAGATTCGAGAGGGTCTCCTCTCTCGTAAGCCTAGCGAGTTGAGCATTTTTGGCGCTGCGATCCCTTGAATATAGAAATGCAAAAATGGAAACTGCTCCGAAGTCTATGCCAATACCCTTTAGAATCTCAGGGACATCTGCTGCTCTCACTGGGTTCGACAATGCTGAGATCAGTCGTGTTATGGCTATTAACCCTCCCAGAGAACCACTCGCAATGAAAGCGAGATAGAAAAACATGCGTACTGAGCGGAAGGGTGAAAGAACTTCACTTCGTATCTTGGCTGTGGAACTGAAGAAGAAATGGCAGTGAGGGAGGGCAAGTTATCAGCACCACATACAGGCCAATGCACTTGTATGCTGCAAACATATATGCATAGTTTGTTAATCAAACATGGTTATCAGAAGAAATTATATTTGGATACTTGTTAGTCTACGTGAATTTGTTTCATGACTTTAATGTCTACATAATAAAATCTAAACTCTTACACTTCAGAGTTTTGTTGGTCTTTATCCTGTGACTGTTTATTTTGGTCCATCCACAATCCTGCATACAAATCTTCTTAAACCTCTTCTCCCAAATCCAATCTCCATAAATGATCAAATTCAATCTACTCATCCTCTTCTATAAGAGAAGCTATTAACAATAGTAGCACAAGTGCATCCCATCTAAGATGATGGTCCATCAGACTAATATCTCAGAATATCAGAATGAAAAATGATGATGTGCAGAGATTATACATATTGAATCCATCACCAAGAGAGGTATAGAGTAGATATTGTTCTAATCTTCTTAGACTCTAACCCAAAACATTGTACTGTTAGTGTTAGCCCAAACACTTTATCACTGCTCCAAGCAATGACTCCTAGATGCACTTATTGAATCCCTACCCACAAAATGTAGGTTAAGGCCCCATTTGGAACCAATTGTCAAATTGTTTCACGACGATCAGTTCCAAATGTTTAAAAAAAAAAAACTTAATTTTTTTTATTTCAAATCTTGGTTTTTGTGTGTGAAAACAAAACAGCTTTTATGAATAGCAGATTGAGAGTAGCATTTATGAAATGCTGATTGAGAACATTTTTGAAAATTGGCTGTCATACTCATTTTACCTAATACAAAATAAGTTTTCGAATAATTAGTTCCAAACAAATTTTCTTAAACAAAATTTAGCTTTTAGTTTCATAATTTATTTTTTGGTGCTAAAAATCAATAAAACTTTCACTCGTGTCTCAATGATACAACAGAACTTGCATTCATGCGGTCAAGAGTTCAAGTCACAATGCTTAGCTTATAAAAAATCATAAAAAAGTGCAATTTCCAACCATAAATTACTTTGGATTATCTGCTTCTTTTTTCATGCCGGTATCTTGATTGATTTTTATTTAGAGATTGTCATATCATTATAGTTAAAATCAAACAGTTGTAAATAATCAAATCATGAATGAGTCATGTGTGATGAATGAATGAATCCATTTCATTTGATAAATTTAAAATCGTTTAATTGATTCAAACACAAAACAAGTAAAAAGAAACAAGCAGATGATCCATTCCCCATCTTTTAAACCGCTTTGAAACAATAAAAAAAAAATTATCAAAAGAACCACAACATGAACAATTGTGCTAATCAACACAACCCAAACAGTTGCAACTATTATATCTAAAAAAGAATTGAAGACAATTTTTTTTTTTAATAGTAAACCTGAATTCCGGAGGAGGAGACTTATTGCCCGCCGCGGAGCATCTGATGCGGGCGCCGGAGACCCTGAACGAACGGTGGGGAAAGACCAGGGGGAGGACGATAACGGCTCTGTGAGGGGTGATGGGGGTGACGATAAGAGAGGTGGCACGAACTATACCGGCCATGGCCGACAGACGTGTCCACTGTCTCTCACTCTATCCTTCCCTCTCTTTTTTCTTTTCTTTTCTTGGGCGATGAGTGCTTCAACGTTGCCTAAGATGGTCACCGTTCGATGTATGGATTTTTGTTTAGATCGGACGGTTTTGGTTAAGCAGGGTTGTTGAGGGTCCACGGTTGATCGTGGATTGAGAGCTGTGCCGGGTTTAATAAAAGGAAAATCATACACTCAGTCACATTCATCAACCAAAACTCAAACCTCATATGTTTTTATTTTAAAAAAAATAGTAAACATCATCTATTGAAATATATACTTTAATAAAAATTGCATATCGTTCCATTTCGAGTTGAATGAACCTATTTTTAGTAAGTGTAAGAAAAAATTTAGTGAGATATAAAGATACATGATTCACTGAATTTGTAACGAGGTATATAGGTCTGTGTTTTAGACTGAGAAAAAACTGAGTGTAGGAGCACTCTTAAGCACAGATAATGTTACAACCCAATAATGTAAAAAATAATATACCCCATCTAGTGATGTATATATTTTTATAAAAAAAAATAAAACATATACTCTAATGAATTGCATGGATGCATCTTATACATAATGTAAAAAAAATCTATTCAAAAAATATAATTTGCTAATGTGAGTATATATGCATTTGTCAGACTGGAATTGAGACTGAAAAAAAAAACTGTATGTAACATCACTCAAATTCAGTCATTTTACAGTCCAAAACTCTGACCGCATATGTTTCTATTTTTTTTAAAGAGTAAATATCATCTAATGTGATATATGTTTTAATAAATAGTGTATGTTATTCTATTTTGAGTTGAATAAACCCATTTTAATCAATGTAAGAAAAAATTTAATGAGGCATATACATCACTTCACTGGATTTTTAACGAGCTATATAGGACTGTAAAAAAAACGAGTGTAAAAACGTCCGAAAAATAAATGAGTGGGTGGCTCTATTTCCGTCCCTTAAATCTTTAAGTACACTCCTTTATTAAATGAGTGGGTGGTTCTATTTCCGTCCCTTAAATATTTAAGTACACTCCTTTATTTGTATGCATCCGTGTTTTGAACATTTTATTTAAAAACCTCAAATATTTAAACCTGTGAATAGATTCATCTGTTGTATGTTGTATCTTCACTCACCGAAAACCTAACCTCTCTCTTACCCCTCCTCCTCCATCATAGCCCGAGCCAAGGCAAAGATAGGTGACGAAGGGGTGTACAAATCAAGTAGATTTAAGTGGATCTTTTACTTCATGATCCATTTATAAGAGGCATACTTAATGATTCAATGGGCACATATAAAATCACCCCAAAAAAAATCCAGATACAGAAATGGAACAGTTTGAAGTGTCTTTCTATAAACACCTCTCTTGTGTTTTTTCTTGGATTTTGAAGTGTATACATAGAGGGTCATGCAAGTACAACACAAATCCCCTTCTTAGAAACCATGTGTCGGATCTATGGTTTATCTCGTATTCTTATCTTCAATAAAATTATGATAACTCAAACGAGTTGGTCGGGTTAGAACATCTCCAACTGTGCTCCACCATTGTCTCTTTTATTTGATGGAGCATAACACATATGCTTAGTTAAAGAGTTTTAAATAAAATATCCACTCCAGCCATACTCCCTCGATGACTCGTACAATAATATTTTATTAATACTTTTTAAAAATTCAAAATAATTATAATTAAAATTTAAAATCACAAAAAATAACTTAATGATAATATTAGAGAGAGAAGAAAAGATGATCCATGTGCACAAAAGCAGTTACAATAAATTAATAAAATTAATATTTATAAAAATAAAATGATTTCAAATGAAAAATTCAGATCAAATGTAAAATTTAAAGAAAAAAAAAAAACCTTAATTTGGAACAACCAAACTTGTATATTGAAAGTGTAAAAACGTTATTTGTATATTTTAACTTTTTTTATGGGAGACTCACCATATCAGAAAATACTATTTTTATTTTTTAATGTGATTTTCACATCCGAGAGCTCCCAAATACCTCTCTCATCTGATGAGATCTTATTTGTTGAGCGGTGAAGAGGCTGTTGAAGGTGTTTTTTTCTCTCTCTCACTTGTCTAATTAGTTGAAGGAGCCGAACTTGGAGCTTAACTTACACATTGCGTTAGAGCCTAATCAGCTGAAAAAGCTCTTTTTTTTTTTTTTTAATCATGGGATCCATGTGACACGCGTGCGTATGCATGCATGCATGGACTGATAATTCCTTTGGAATTCACTTTTACATGGAACGGACAAATCACAATAACCGATCGTGCGATACGTGTAAATCAATTTCGGTTCCGACCCAGGGCATTGAATAACATGAATCCCATGAAACTTTCACTTTTCTTTTGTTGTGTTAAAAAAACAAAACAAAAAATAAATCAGATTTAATAACCCAAATTAAGTACCATCCAAACAAAAAACATTTTAATATGGATGGTTAAAACTTAATTACATACATTTGTATAGTTATAAACGAGGCTTCTTTAGTTTTTTGAGCTGATCCCGAGGAGCATTTACTGTACTCAATATCAAACGAATTCTGGGATTCAATTTTTAAAAGTAATTTTTAGTTTTAAATCTATCTAAACAACTCTATTTATGGATAGATCATCTCTTATTCATTTTTTTTTTAAGTTTTCAACTTCATCCGTTTATTTTATTTTCAGTCCCTCTCTCAACGTTTGTTCATTATCGGTCAATGTACCGTGAATTTATAAAAATATGTCTTTATAATTTTGTAAGTATATATTTTGATATTTGAAACTTTTCACTTTTCTTTTGTTGTGTTAAAAAAACAAAACAAAAAATAAATCAGATTTAATAACCCAAATTAAGTACCATCCAAACAAAAAACATTTTAATATGGATGGTTAAAACTTAATTACATACATTTGTATAGTTATAAACGAGGCTTCTTTAGTTTTTTGAGCTGATCCCGAGGAGCATTTACTGTACTCAATATCAAACGAATTCTGGGATTCAATTTTTAAAAGTAATTTTTAGTTTTAAATCTATCTAAACAACTCTATTTATGGATAGATCATCTCTTATTCATTTTTTTTTTAAGTTTTCAACTTCATCCGTTTATTTTATTTTCAGTCCCTCTCTCAACGTTTGTTCATTATCGGTCAATGTACCGTGAATTTATAAAAATATGTCTTTATAATTTTGTAAGTATATATTTTGATATTTGAAACTTTTCACTTTTCTTTTGTTGTGTTAAAAAAACAAAACAAAAAATAAATCAGATTTAATAACCCAAATTAAGTACCATCCAAACAAAAAACATTTTAATATGGATGGTTAAAACTTAATTACATACATTTGTATAGTTATAAACGAGGCTTCTTTAGTTTTTTGAGCTGATCCCGAGGAGCATTTACTGTACTCAATATCAAACGAATTCTGGGATTCAATTTTTAAAAGTAATTTTTAGTTTTAAATCTATCTAAACAACTCTATTTATGGATAGATCATCTCTTATTCATTTTTTTTTAAGTTTTCAACTTCATCCGTTTATTTTATTTTCAGTCCCTCTCTCAACGTTTGTTCATTATCGGTCAATGTACCGTGAATTTATAAAAATATGTCTTTATAATTTTGTAAGTATATATTTTGATATTTGAAACTTTTCACTTTTCTTTTGTTGTGTTAAAAAAACAAAACAAAAAATAAATCAGATTTAATAACCCAAATTAAGTACCATCCAAACAAAAAACATTTTAATATGGATGGTTAAAACTTAATTACATACATTTGTATAGTTATAAACGAGGCTTCTTTAGTTTTTTGAGCTGATCCCGAGGAGCATTTACTGTACTCAATATCAAACGAATTCTGGGATTCAATTTTTAAAAGTAATTTTTAGTTTTAAATCTATCTAAACAACTCTATTTATGGATAGATCATCTCTTATTCATTTTTTTTTTAAGTTTTCAACTTCATCCGTTTATTTTATTTTCAGTCCCTCTCTCAACGTTTGTTCATTATCGGTCAATGTACCGTGAATTTATAAAAATATGTCTTTATAATTTTGTAAGTATATATTTTGATATTTGAAACTTTTCACTTTTCTTTTGTTGTGTTAAAAAAACAAAACAAAAAATAAATCAGATTTAATAACCCAAATTAAGTACCATCCAAACAAAAAACATTTTAATATGGATGGTTAAAACTTAATTACATACATTTGTATAGTTATAAACGAGGCTTCTTTAGTTTTTTGAGCTGATCCCGAGGAGCATTTACTGTACTCAATATCAAACGAATTCTGGGATTCAATTTTTAAAAGTAATTTTTAGTTTTAAATCTATCTAAACAACTCTATTTATGGATAGATCATCTCTTATTCATTTTTTTTTTAAAGTTTTCAACTTCATCCGTTTATTTTATTTTCAGTCCCTCTCTCAACGTTTGTTCATTATCGGTCAATGTACCGTGAATTTATAAAAATATGTCTTTATAATTTTGTAAGTATATATTTTGATATTTGAAACTTGTATACAAAATGTATGTATAATTTTTATTTTGCATGATTCTAATTTTCCATGCAAAATAAAAGTTTTAATAAATAAAAATTTAAAATCATGCAAAATAAATTTTTAATTGACTGTATATAAATTTTTTTGATGGCATCTAATTTTTTCAATTTAAAATTCAAAACACTCAAAATATTTAGTTTAATATTTCACAATTTTTAATCAAGAAAAAAATCATTTAAATAAAAAATTAATAATGAAAAATTATTTTTATCTCTATTTTAACAAATATAAATAAATATAAATGGTATTTATTTTTTAAAATATATTATTTGTCTTCAAACTATCATTCTTTTGTCTGAAATAATTAATTCTTAACATCTTAAACTTTTAAATTACGATTTAAATAATTATAATTATTATATATACATATTGACAGTAATGTACAGGATATAATCCCCCGATACTCACACTGACAGAAATGCCCCCCACATACATGCTTACACGAGGATAGCGAAATAATTACTCTCAATGGACGTGGAGGGTAAACCTGTAAAGTAGCATTCAAGGGTGAGATCGGTTTCTCACTAAAAAAATCGCGAGAAACTGACAATAAATAGCTCCTTGATAACTCGGGTGACGATATCAATCGCATACCGCCATTCGATATCTCGCTAAAAGCCAGATAGTTGATGAATACACGTGTTTACGACATAAATTCCATGTTACCATTTATACCCCCAACCGGTCACCGATTTACACTTCAACTTTCCGGAAACTCCCGTAAATAACTTCATCTCCAGGGGTACATATCCACTAACTCCCGTCCCGTCTCTCCGCAGATATAAATATCTCCTAATTCGGAAAATGAACAGAAAAACAAAAGCTCTGCTTCGATCGGAAAAGAAAACAATGCGAGACGACGATATCAGTTCCTCCATCTGCGGCGGCGGAGGAGACGCAACGAATGCGGCGGCGGAGGAGGAGAGGGAGCGGAGGAGGGGGAAGTCGTGGAGGAAGATGAAGCGAGAGGGGGGAAAGGGAGGGGGAGACGAAGAGGGAGGAGGAGGAGGAAGTGAAGGGGATCCTCTGATGGTGTTCGGACAGGATGTGATGACGATGATATTGAAATGTTTGGATGCACGCAGCGTGGCACGGTCGCTCGCAGTCTCTCGCGGATGGAACGGGGTCGCCTCCAGAGACGTCATCTGGGCTCCTATGGTCAGTTTTTGTTAATTTTTTATGAAATTCAATGTTATGTGATTGTTTAGGTTTCTATATTGTCTGTTTTTGTTGTTTGCATTTCTTCTTGATGAGGTTTTTGATGTAAAGTTGGTTATTTTGAAGATGGGTTTGGATTTTTTGGGGATTATCATATCGACAATGGCATGAGTGGGGTTTTTTTGGGGTTAAAGGGCTAGTCTGTTTGTCTGAACGAAACGAATTTCTAGTTTGACATTTTGATGATCTGCTGTTGCTTTGCTAAACTCTAATGTCACATGCATGTGGATCTGATGTTGGTAGATAACAATTTTGCGGGTTGGGGCATTCAGGTGAGGCTACCCTCCGTGCCAGTGCTGAAGTGTAAATTATGATAGAAATTGAAGAAATTCGAGTAGTGTTTATAGTAGGCGGAAGGTGATGTCTGTTCTTCATATGAATGAACAATTACACTGGAGAGTGTGGCAATGGGAACAGGCAAAAAGTGGAATGTCTTTCAGTGATGTGAGACATGTGACTTCAAGAGAATTAAAGGATTTTAGGGCCATGCAGGACAGAAACTTGCTTGTTTCCATAGCTGCGGAGTCACTTCTATGTTAGTTGTGAGTGCAAAAGTGATATGTGCAAATAGGGCTTCAGGAACACAATATATTTGAGGGATTTTTTTAATTACAAGTAAAGATATGTGAGGAAATTTTAATCATCTATCTAAAATTCATGAAATTGAGGGCCTACTATCCCATTGTTAACGTACTGCTTGGATTCAATAAATTAAAGAGTTAATTGTGTCAGAAAAAAATTGTTATTATTTTGTGTCAGGTGACTTCTTAATGTAGCTAAAGAAGTCCAACTGTGGATAACTAACTGTACTAAAATTGAAGATTCAGATTGGAATTGCTATAATACAACAGTCCTTAACAAATTTAGTATTATGGTTACATATTTCTTCCACCCAGATTATTCTTCCACCCAGATTCTATTTTCTTGGAATTGTTAATTATATATATTTATCTTGGTATTGGATGGCTTATTTGCAAGTCAAAGTTCTTTGAACTTGATATATATTGCAAATAAAATCCTTAGAGAGAAATTAAGTATTCTAACACTCTCTACAATATATTTTATATCTACAGTTGAAGGAGTGAAATATTCAGGAGTTCAAATGTGGTGATAATCTTGTGCATTCAAGGGAGTTGAAAGCTAGTGAAACTTTTGGTGATTTTCTTTTTGTTTGAATAGATAGAGTCTCTTGCATGAAGATTCTTTGCTTCCATGCAATTCGTGCTCCTGGCACCATTATCTATTCTATGAATGTCATCAATTTTTATAGTGGAAAAACAGGAACAGGTTGTTGAAATTTGATGCTGCATATATTTTCAGCACTTGGTTTCTTTTTGATAAAGTTGACGCTTCTTGATATATAAGTTAGCATTTTTGGAGATCAAACCCATCAGGTGAAAGACTGTTTTACAGAAACTAGACAGGGATTGTGCTTTTAATTTCTTGTGAATTTTCAATTGCTAATTAAAATTCTATATTTTAAGTGCACATCTGGGTAAAATGGTATTGAACTGGGCCACACCTCAGAAGCGCAGGCTCAGCTTGTTTATAGCTTGTCGCGATCGTTTTGTTTGTTAAATGATTCAATCACGGGTTTCTATTTGAGGTTCATGTAGCACAAGTGAGTATTTAGTCAATCTACTTCAACTTCAATCTGGCCAAAAGTTATGAAGAAAGTAACTCTAACAGGAGCTTGAGCTCAAACTTGGTTCACTTATTTAATTGAGCCAAGGAAATCTTACCTCAGCATTCTCTTTCGAGAGAACTCAAGCTCAAGCTTCTGGATTTTAAACTGATTGAAGCCCGAATTGAGCCCAATATAAAATTATCTGATCCCAGCGGAGCCCTCTTTCTGGTTGTATTTGAAATTTGTGTCATTTTCCTGTATAAAGTTTTCATGTGAAAGTAATGCTGCCCCTTGGAAAAATCCCCCCTGGAAAAATGCATGTGGGTAGGTATGCCTAGTTTGTAATATCTGCTTCTGGTACTGCAAATGATTTATGCAAAGGTCCTAAAATATGTGAAAATGCTTATGTTTCAGTGTGAGGAACTGTGGAAAGGAAAAGCACACATTCCTCGGTTTGCAAAGATTCGAGGTGTGTCGAGGTTGGTGGCTTATTCCTTCTGTGTCATGGATAGCCGGCGTGTAAGTAACTATATCAATTTTGCAGACACATATATCCAATGAACATTGTTTATTGTTTAGCTCCCTTTTGCTTTAAATTAATGTAAGAAATCTATATAAGATAAACTAGTCACCATTAGTGTTACTGAGTTTAAACTTGATGGAAGTGGAATTGATCAGTTCAAAAATTAGTTTCAGTAACTTTCCATTATATATTCTGTTAGATGAAACTAGTTGTATCTTTAAGGACCTTGTTCCAAAGCAATTCATTTGTGACCCACTAAATTGCATTAATATTCAATTTCTCTGCCTTGTCACAAGTTTGGAATTTATGAATAATTTGGTAAAATCCGTGTAAAGTTTGAGAAAATTTGAAAAAAGAATAGAAAAGTTAAGTATGAACACAAAATCAACAATATCTAGATCAAATTCATGATCTCCATGATGCCACTAATTAATATATGGTTAATATGCGTTTGATACATGTAATTCACGATTGGGAGCTGTACTTCTATTAAATAGTATGCATTTAATGCATGGATTAATAAAAAGTGCAGTGCATTTGACATGGTTTCTTCCATGATTCTAAATCTTTAGGAAGTTTGGAATTTAGAATTGATTTGGGCTTAATTCATCCTATTATGCAAACATCTGTTTTAAATATTTTAACTTCCACTAAGATTTCTTTGGATTTTAAAGGATCTCATATCAAATAGGATGAAGCACAAATGTCAACAGTTACAATGTTTGTATTATAATGATGGACGATAGAAGATGAATGTTTTATTAATGATGCTCACACTAGGAAGCCTCTATTGTCACCATTCATGCATGTGGTACTATTTGACGGTGGTCTCATTTGCCGAAATTCTCTCAGTAGTCATACAAAGGAAGTTATTAATTTTTAAAACTAGATATGTTTAAATGTATAACAGTTCCTGGCTTAAACTGTACACCTAAATGCACACAGTCATCAAACAGACATGGGCAATGAATCTTGAAATAATTTGTCAGTTTAAAATTGCTGAGGGCATGAGTGCCAGCACACACATACATGCCTTTTGAAGGACAATTTCTAATGTGCTTGGAATTTGTTGTGCAGACCCGCATCATGCAAGCGGATCTATGTGATCATGTCTGGGAGTACCGTTTTAAAAAGGTCAGTTCCCCTCACTCATGGTACATCATTTACTTTGTAGAACTTCATATACATAATGACTTTCAAACTAGTCCAATTTTGAACTATGATGACTATTTGGCATGAGTAGCTTCTACTGTGAAGGTGGGGCTCAGTTCTGAGCTCTGCAGCATGAGAAGATTAAATGCAATTGATCTGCACCTTCTTATTGGTGAATGTATGCCTTTTGGTTGATTGTTTTCACTGGATCCTTTATTATCATTGGTGAATATATGCCTGAAGGCGTGAAAAGTGATTTCTATGCATTTTGCAGATAGCACCGCCATATTGGCTGAATCTGGATCCCTCATGGAAAGGCACAGGCCCACCCATGAGGCGCTACTTCCACCCCAATGGATCCCACACTGCGGATCCTACTGATCAGGTGTGGGGCGGGCATGAGTGCACATATTCCGTTGTTACCAGCTATGTCGGTGGTCAGATCAGTGAACACTATGTGAGGATAAACCGATGGCCACAGATGACCATCTCTAGGAAGCCAGACTGGAGCTGGGAGATGGCTAACAATTTGTACTGTTACAACAGCATCCCCGACTCCGCCAAAGAGGAAGGTACTGGCCCGCTCTTTCCAGTCTGTTAAACCAAGCTATTTCTACTACTGTGTCCTGTTGTTACTATGACAACTTTGGCTAGTATTGCTAGTTTTATAATGTATACATATTTAGGGAGTGCAGTTTGGTAGTTGTCTCTTTGGAGTTATCAGTGTGTGTGAGGCCTGGTTGGGTGATAGTGTAATAAAACATGTGAATATAAGGTCGTGTTGAATGATATATGTATGTTTATATACGGGAAAATCAACTATATGTGTGTATATATGTTGTTCCTATGTTTGATGTAACAGAAAGTGATCTTATCTAATGAAATATAGTCACTTAAAAGTTGGGGTACCAGCATTCACCCAAAACCTAAATATGATACCCACAGTAACTCCTTGCTCCCCCCTTTTCATCATCTTTCGAGTCTGGTGACCTCCAGGAGGATGATTAAAACTGACATTTCAAATTGACAGTGTTAATGTTATAGTTGCATCAATTTGTAAACTAGGGAGAATCAGTTTACTGATGTCTTGTTTGCCATCATGTCAAGTGGTTGTGCTGTTATTACATTTCGGCCTCAGGTTAGGATCCTCTCTATGTAAATTGTGACACCAAGCGTCTTCCATTTCATGCTTGTTTCCTGTAGATGATATTTGTTTGTTCTTTAGGTATTAATTAGAGGGATCATTCAGGCCAAGAAGTAAGTTTGTGCTGTATTCTCTTAATCTTAATTTATAGTTAGAATCCAATTAGAACTGATTCTGAATATCAGTAGCTACAAAGGAAGAGAATGAGATGGTAGGCCAACTAGTTATCCTCTTATAAAATATCTTACATACCATTGGGAACAATAACTCTCTGCCACACAAATCTTATCACAATGTGGGACCATACACTTTTTACACAAGTTTGTAGCTTTGTCTGTTTCTTCCCAGTTCTACATTATATCCCAATGGCCTATTAGGTTGTTTACTTAATGTCTATTAGGCACCATACCTCAATTTTATTAAGAGTAGTAACTAGTAAGTGCCCAAAAACAAAGTTACATGCAACTAGAAGAGATATCTACTCACACCCTAACCCAAACACCAACACAGCAACACCAAAAAGTCTACCCTGGATTACAAAGTGCTCCCCTCTACAAGCACACTTGAAGGCCCCGTGCAATAAATGCCCCAGTCTTTAATTAAACGAGTAAATGTCACTGTTATTAGTGTATGTTCAGAAATAACATTTCCATGCATACCGAAATACCAGGTTTGATGGGCATGCACATAGCATATGTTTGAATGTGTTTCATTGGAAAAATAAGTAGTGCTTTGAAGAATAGAATAGCAATAGCTTACACAATGACCAAAATATGATACAAATCACCAACACTTGAAAACTATATTTCTTCCCCAAACTGGTAGATACTGAAAATACATTTCTTTTCTTTAACTGCTCAAGCCACTTCCTGAATTTCATCCAGAGCATAGTTGTTGGTGGAGACATTGTTATAGTTCACCTTGGTGAATCGAACGACCACTGGGTAGCGGGTGTTCGGGTCCTGTCAATATAACATATTGTTTTCATGTTATACACTGATAGATACACGAATCACACCAATGCACACACGCACAATCAGAGTACCTGATCAACAGCGACGACAGATCCGGTGCCTTTGAACCAGTAGGATTCCTTCCTGAGGATCTTCACCTGGAAAATGAGAGGCATATAAGATTTGAAATTTATCCAGACATCACAAGACAATTGAGTTTGGTAGGAGAGTTAATATCACCTTGGTTCCTCTCTTGGGGCCGATCGGAGGCGGCTTGGCAGGGGCGGCAGCAGGAGCGGCAGTGGCGGCACCCTCTGCAGGTGCTGCGGGGGGAGCCCCAGCGTCCTCCGCTCGCACGGCGAGCCTTCTGTGGTTCGGGTTGTTCCTTGGGAAGGTAATGAAGTTTGGGGAGGTGGATTTTGTGGTGGTGCTTGGGCTTGGTGTGATGAAGAAAGTTGAGGCTGCTGATGCCATGTTAGCTGTAGCCATGCCACCCCTCTCTAGTTTCTAGCTCTCACACAACACAGTCACAGCTAGTGTTAATTGAGATGGAGAGGTTTCAAATGAGCCTTTCTTTTCTTTTTGGTTTGGATTTTTTTTTGTTGGGGCAAATTCTCTAAGCCTTGGATTGTTCATCTCCACCACTGGGGTGTTGACAAGTGTGTACCATATCCGTTCCTTCGTGGATGGCATTTCGTTTCTTTGATTTTGAGTTTCTATTACTCACTCCATAGGGCCCACAATTAGAAGATTTATGTGTCCTTGAGGTTTAGGAGATGTATATTGATAATGTTGTTTGCAGTCATGTCATTAGTATATAGTATATAAAATTATCTAACACATTATATACTTCATTTTCTTAGTATAAATTTTTTTGTTATATGAAAAAAACGTGAAAAATATGCATTGAAGTTGTATTTATGTACGTATTTTTTATTTATTTATAAAAGAATGTGTTTTTATTGGCTATGTTTATATTTTAGAAAAAAACTAATTGGTGTTTAGAGCAGCAAATGAGGTTGTAAGCTAGACTGAACGCAGCATTTTCCTTGGAGAGCTTAAACCCATTCGTTCTCTGTTTACATCTTCCCTAAAGTCGATTTAAAAATAGTATAAAGGTATACATTTAAATGTATATATTTTATTATTTTTAATAAAGATATGTGATTATTAGACAAATAGAGATTTAAAAAAATGATGGAATGTTAGGTATGATCTATTTTTGGGAAAAATCGATCTAGCTCCCTGAAAACTTATCAAAATCAGAAAAAAATCCTCTTGTAAAATTGATAAATCCTCTCGTTTCTATCTTATTAAGTAATATTTATTTTAGTCCTTATAACTAACTAGATGTGTGATTAGTTCTAATCATGCATGGTAAATTATTGCTATACCCTTTTAAAATTATTTTTTTTTGTTGAAAAAAATCGAGATGACTCCTTCACAACTTATGAAAATAAAAAATAGTCCATGTGAAATTTAAAAATCGTCTTAACTCTCTAAAATTTTCTTAAAATCACAGAAAATCAATGTGATTATTTAAAAATATATACTGATTTATTTAAATTTTATTAAATAAATTATAGTTTTATAATTAAGGTGTTATGCTTTTTATTGCTAGTAATTTGAGTTAAGAATGTATTATATAATTTTGATTTGGTTTATAAATTGTTTTCTCTACTGATTTTATAATGGAGTTGATGAAACTGTAATTTTTTTTGTTCAGTCTTTGTAACGAGATTGAGATAAAAATATTGAAAAATGACTCAATTTTGTAGATTAAATGAGGTTCAATGAATATTTTTTTTTACAGATGAGGATGACATATCAGGAGATGAGGATGTTGAAAAATAACGGAAGTATTTTTTTCTTACAAAAGAAGTAAATCTAATTTTATAAAGTTTGTAGGGACTGAATCCAATTTTACTAAGTTTCTGAAGACTTATTTCAACATACTCTTGACCGGGGGACTAAATTCGTTAACCATATACACTTTATAATGATGATTTTGTGATTTTAGAATGAATTTTTGTGATTTCAAGAAGATTTGAGGGAGTTAAGAAAATTTTTCCCTATATTTTTTTTTGTAGAAATTAGGGCACAAATGTTCATCCCATTGAGCAGTTTGTTATATAGCCATGCTTGTAGTCATGTAAATAACGTAGTATATAAAATTGTTTATATACTTTGCTATTTCATTATCTACACCATTATGGAAAATAAAAAAATATGCAATTAATTTGTATGAGTATGTAAACCATTTTTTACAAAGAAAGAGTAATTATATCAAAAAAAATTTGCGAGGTTGCCAAGGGTGCTAAACAATCATTTTTCTTTCATTACCTTACTGACCTTTGTGTTCCCCTCCTATTGATGTTACAATATTTGTTTTCTATCCCCAATTCTTATCCCATGTGCATCGATACTTGATAGAAAATCATCAATCGGAGTATAGACTCACATCAATGAAGTATATCAAAATTTTCATATTCTCTATAAATACATTTATGCAATTCATTAATGTAAGTATATGCTTCATTTTTTATACAAATATGTACTTCATTAGATGATGTATACTATTTTAAAAAATTCAACACACATGTAGACTGAAATTGAGATTGAAAAATAGATTTCACGTATTATTATCCATTCCTCATTCCCAGATATCATGTAATGACTAGTAGGTTAGTTTACTGCCCATGTAAATTATCCAGGCCATTCTGCCAAGGGCCTTAGACCCATACTCTTGGGCGGACTTGGTCCAAGAATAGGAGACCGGATCCAGTCAGGATTGAATCAGACCAATTCGGTTAGTATCGAACTGAACGACGTGAAAATTAAACTGCACCACCTATAAATCGAACTGTACAATCAATTGTTGAGTATATATTTCATTCTTCTATTGGATACTGATGATGCTTAGGAATTTATATTTTTTTCAATAGCTGATTGGATCCAATAAGATAGTGAAATATATACCCAACAATTGATTGTGTAATTCGATTTATAAGCAATGCAATTCGAATTTCATGATGTCCAGATCGATACTGACCAAACCGGTCCTAGAAATAGATCCCCAACCAGAAATGAGGATTCTATTTTTTAAAAAAATATTCTTTTTATCCTGAATAAACCTCCAAAATAAATGGGGGAGGATATTTAAGGGGTCGTTTGAAACCGTTTGAAAAGTTTGATTTTATATAAAATGGTTTAATAAAATCCAAATTTTAAAGAAATTTACTTTCTTTGTTTTTTAAATATATATATATTTTTATATTAAAAGTTGGAACAAAATTCATAATTAAATATGCTATTTCTGAATGTTTGAAAACATGTGTGACTTTTTAAATTTTCTAAAAAAAGCAAAGGACCACCAGAGAACAAATATAAAGTGTTCATTTATTCATTCACTGTGTGGCATACAGCCAACATTGGTAACAAATATAGGGAAATTTTTGAAAATAGCCCTCCTAAAAAAAAGAATTTCAAATTTGACCCCCTAATCAAAGTATCTGAAAAACTGGTCCTGGGGTCATTTTTCGGTCAAAACCTTGATGAAGCGACGGAAACGTGATGTTAAATCACATTTTTTTCACAAAAAAGCCCGCGGGCAGGCACCGGGTAACACAAGGTTTTAATATATAATAGAGATATTTCAAAATTTAAAATTAAGATTTTAATGTTTATTGTCTCTTTTAGATATCATATATTGAAAATTTAATAATAATATAATGTATAATAATTGTAATTAATCATACAAGGCAACACATATGAACAATATAGATAATACAAATATATATATTTTCAAGGTTTTTTTTTAATCCATGTAAACTAAATGATTTGTTTATATGATTTAATGATCGATCCAACTTTTTCATATTACAGTTTAAGTCTCTAGATTTAAAGAATATGTTCATTTTAATCCCTCACAGAGACCAATAAGAAAATCAAACAATTTAGTGATAGATCCCTCCCACTCTCCTAAGGACTAATAAGATATTATTTACATCAAAGGACTTAAACTATAATATAAAAAAGTAAGAGATCAATTACTAAATACTAAAAGATAAAAATCCCATATTTTTATAATACGTTCATATCTGTATCCACACTCTGAATCTTCAAATATCAGATATTTTTTATTTTTCAAATAGGATTTTTCTCGGATAATTGACATTTATATTTATGCCATCTTTGCATGTGTACAAACATCAACACATATTTCATGCAATGGTCCATAAAAACCCTGATGTTTAACGTTTTTATTTCACGTTGCAATATCCAAGTCTAATACTCACTAATGCCAATGATAAAACAATAAGTGAAAACATTATTAACACTTGTGCCAATTATATCATATAATGCAAACATATTTATGCAGATCCTTCAGGTGCACAAACCAAAGTCTTCTAACTAATCTATATTACTATATAAAAGTCTCTTAACTCAAAAACCTGCCATTTGACCATTTTAGCCCTAACAATCCATTCAATCCCATTACAATCCATTTACACCACTTTAATCACAACCATTTGACCATTTTACCCTTACAATTCTATTCAATCCCATAAAAATCCGTTTATATCATTTTAATCAAATTCATAATTTGTTTCAATACATACATTATTTCATCATATAATATATTTATTAACTTACTGTTAAAATTGGATATCATAATATTATTAGGGTAAATGGATGCTTATAAAATAAAATGATATTTAAAATATAATTCACTATTATAAAATGAAAGGATATTCAAAATATAATTAACTTATAATTAAAATTATATATCATAATATTATTATGATAAGGGGATGTTTATAAAAGAAAGGATATTTAAATATAATTCATATTCATATATTTATTAACATTCATTGCAACGTATGATGCATGGACTATTTAAATTTTATAATTAAACCTTACCTATCCTATTTCATATTTATACCTTACATTTCGTATTCATATTTTTTAACACGATAATGCATGGGGCTCTTATTCACATTTTATCCCTACAATTCTATTCAAGCCCATGAAAATTCACATCATTTTAATCTCATTCATAATTTATTTCAATACATACATTTTATTATCATATCTTTTATATGTATATCATATAATCATATTAATAATTTACATAAATTATATGTGTTTTAAATATTTATAGATACCAATTGAAATTAGATTAATATATTTATTAACTTATAATTAAAATTAGATATCATAATATTATCAAAAGAAGGGGATGCTTATAAAATGAAAGAATATTTCAAAATTAAATTAATATATTTATTAATTTATAATTAAATTCGGATGTTATAATATTATTAGAATAAGGGGGATGCATATAAAATGAAATGATATTTAAAATATAAATTCATTATTAAAATATATTTTATACTCTATTTTGATTATGAAAATTAAGTTATAACATATCGGTGAAAAAATTATTCTTCCTTGCACATGATGCATGACGTTCCTATTCATTTTTTTTAATTAACATTCATTACTCTATATTATTTATATATATATTTCTATACAAAAGGCTTTTAACATAAAAATAAACATTCATTTCTTCAATGCCATCCCATTAACACCTCGAATTGTGAAATTCAATCAATCCCAAATCCAAAGACGTTGTGACATTCAATCAATTAATTATTATTATTAAATCATCAAAATCATTTATTGTTTTCAAAACTCTTCCCCTACCCACACTTCATCTTCCCTGAGCCGGCGAACCCATCAATCATTGAAAAAAAAATGATTGTTCATCTTCTTTTTCAACTCTTCCTCGATCCCATCAATTATTTATATATTGTATGAGTATATATCCTGTAAATGTTTTTAAAAATGGTTTTTCTGTTTGTCATTTCTATTCCTAAGCCTTTCAAGTATTTAAAGCCCCATTACCCATTTTTGTGCGCCATTTTTGAGAAGCTTACAAAGGATTCAGATACACAGGTGACCATTTTTATTTTTTTTGGAATTGTTAGTGATTAGGTTTTAATGTTTGGTTTTACAATTTGCAGAAGAAGTTTGTTGACATTTAGCAATAATCATGGATATGAGAGATCATGTAATTTAATCTGAAACTCTTTTGCTTCACCATTATTATTTTATTTTTTTATGGTTATTTACACTTTCTATTGATTGTGAAAATTAAATTATTTGTTCCTGGGAAGAGAATCAGGGAAGGGATAAGATTTTGAATATGCCAAATTGGTACACTTTGTTTGTTTTTGTCTATTTAATAATTAATTGTTCCTATGAACTTTTGGTTGAATTGGATTTGTTCTTATTCGCTTCTTTTTTTGGATGCCTTCACGGGAGAGCATGAAATATAAGCTTTTGGGTACAACTGAAGATATTGGTTCCTGGGGTCATGAGTACGTAGGCGCTGTAAGCACTAACCACTTTTTAGTTGAAAGGAGATATACAGTTTGTTAAATATCTATTACTTAATGAATACCATATAGAAAAAAAGGGGTGCCCTAATCATTGCTTTCTTTTTTATTATTTAGAGGGCATGATAGCCAAGACTTAAATGTTTTTGTTAATTGTTTGTAATTCTTTGTCTCTCAAGTAATATTTTTGTACTGATTTATAAAATATTGGTTTTGTTTAATCAAGAATCTTGCACTAGGAATTTCCCGAGAGTATATAATGTGAAAGGTTAGGGAGTGAAATCTTTCACCATGTTTGCTAACATTTTATGCTATGTTCTCCAATTCAAAATATTACCTTGTCTCTTCATTTAGCTTCATAGTTTATGAAGTTGGATACTTCCTTGGTATATACAATAAAAGTATGCAATGCTTCCATCGGGGTGGATTGTGTGCTAATGAATATATTATTAAAGTAACCATTTTTTGTTTATAAAAAAATTAAATTGGCATATTATACATTGTTTTATTTTCATTATAAGAAATTGTGGTCTAACTGGATTCATTGAACTCAGACTGGTTGAAAGCATGTTCTACCATTTTAAATTTTAGGCTTTGAGCATTTCAGAAGAACTCATAATAGAATTCTTAAGGTAGCTGCAATTGCATTAAGGGGTCTATGTGCACCATATACCAGATATTTGTGGGGATTAAAACATCAGCATTCTATGTTCCTTTTTTTTTAATCTCTTATTGAATTTTACATCACATTTAAATGATTTTTAGGTCTTTGGCCATCCTTTCTTATTATTATGTAACATTTCTTATTGTCACCCTTGATGAACCAGAGCATTTCAGATGAAGGTATGGATCATGGTGATTATGTTCCTCAACCATACATTAATAATGGTGTTAGGAAGTTGGTTGTAGTATTTGAATCTCCCAACTTTTAAGATATGAAAATTGGAGGGTGGTACATTTAACTCATATGTGTGTCATTGGCCATTCACTCTCACATCCATGTCTGTTGTGTATATCATTTGATCTCACTTCATGAAATTATATCTAACAAATTTTCCAAAAGAGAAAGAGAAAAGAATGTTGTTTAGAAAAACTTAAGTTGGCAATGAGAGAGGCATGTTAAATTATTAAAATAATTAACAGTATGAATAAATTTCGTAGTGATTTTTCAATTAGCAGGTGTGGATATTGCTTTGCCAAGTTACAGATGGAAATTTTAAATAATATGTGAACTTCCACGGCAGCCATGGATAGTTAACCTCCTATAAAGACTAAATGTTGTTTTCCATTATTTTATGCTATTGATATATAAAATTATGTGATCCATAACAAAGGAACTCAAGAAGTAGCTGTATTTTTCTTTTGACTATCAACACCGTGAGGATTTATGCAATTTGGATATGGAAGGAGTTTCTGTATGATGTATGGTGATTCTTGCAGTGGGCTTTGGTGTGTGTTTGACACTGGCTCAATGGCTCAACCAGAGATTAGGCGGTGTAAGATGTTTTCATACTCAGACAGTTTCTGTTATTGTGTAGTAATGTTGTTAGTCACACACAATCTATTGAGCTGGTGCTTCAATTTTTTTTAAAAAGAAAAAGGTCATTTGTAAACCACAATGTCAACTTCTATGGGGTTGATAACTTGATACTGCACTTTTCATGTTAATAGGGATTTGAATGGTTTCTTTATCTCATTTTCCATTATTTGGCTAAATTGTACTTTTCTTTATTCTTACGATTAAAATATGGGCATAATTTATCAATCATATAGACAATTGATGTATCTGTTTTCATATTTCAACACAATGCTGAACATGAAGTTGTTGATGCTTTGATGGAGGTTTACTCTGGTCTCTCATTTGTTATTGTATTATTTTTCATGTGTTTGTCACAGTACTAATAAAGATCATTTCATTCTAGGTTGAAAGCATTGATCTGTTGACTGAGCATTTTGATGAGACAAATTAAAAAAGGACATGCTTGTATCTCACCAGCTATTCTAGGTATATATTCGCAATCACCAAGTGCAAATATTTTGGTGGAGTAGTTTTTTTAAATATTTTTGGGCCTCTGTGTTATATCATGATGATGTGTTTTCTAGATGATGAAAGTTAAAGAGTTCATATAAATGTCACATTAAACTAACAAATTTGGATAATGCCTTAATGGAGAGAGAGCATATCTAGGATGATGGTCCGAAGGGGATGAAGGCATTATGGTTTAAAGGGGTTTCAAAGTTTATTGGGTTCTCTAATATTCTAATTAGCATGGGCCTTCATAAGGGTCATTTTTAGTGTGGATTAGCTTTAGTTTATAATGTAATCGACAACCTACATAAACACGATAAAAAAAAACTGGACAAAATGTTTGATACCTGAAACATTACGGTTGGAAAAATATGTAGTTGTGTGAAGGTCTTTTTATGGATTATACATATAGGATTGAAACTACATTTAGTCATGTAATCAAGACTTTAATTTCTAATTTCTACTGGTGAGATTGGAACTGAGGGTGAAAAAGCTTACGAATTTTTGTGAATCTATTTTATTAGTAATTTTTAAATATAAACCGCTTCTCTCCCTGCAAAAGTTTGATTTTTAGCGAAACCATAAATGCTTTTAATTATTTATAAATTTATTATGTAGATTTTGTGATTTACCACTTCCTCTCTATTTTTATTTGTGAAACGGAGCTTATGAAACTTTTTTTTCTAAAATGGGGCCTGCGTTTCAATGGCATGAACAGGAGAGTTTAAGTTGATTTGATTTCTTATATAGTACATGTTTATTGCTTGATTTCGTGCCGTTGGTTAACTATTAATTAGGGTGTATTTATTTTGAGAAAAATTAATTAGGGTATACTGTTTAGAGATTTTCATTTTTCACTAACATTGTGATATTCCACAAACCATAAAATGCTCCTCGGGCAGAGAGTTGGTGGATGCCTGAAGAATGATTGAATTGTTTTACCTATTTCTAAGTTTGATGAGATGGTTTTTTGTTAATTTGTTTATTAACAAATTTGAGAGGCAGTTATGGTAAACATTTAATTTACCTGCAAATCCCACTTATTTTGTTTGAAAAAAAAATTAATATTGACATTTGATGGATTCAACTATTCAAATTTTTTTTCAAAGGAGGGCTAACTATATTAAACCACAAAGAGCATTCTTGATCAAGCAAACGGCATGGGGCAAATTTAACTTGGGAGCAAGTACATGTCATTCCTTGTGAAGTAGGGAGTTGGGGGTATCTCTTTTAGTGTGGTTTTTGGTTGAAACTTATTTGGGATGCATGTCTTCCTTTTTGGATGTTGAACAATGTGTATTTATTTATTTTTTGAAGAAAAGATTCTATGTTTTTTTCTAAAAGTCAAATATTTTGATGGATTCCTAGCATATATTATGTATCAGTTATTTAAGCATGAGACTATATATTGGGAAGAGAGTTATTCTTTCATTTCAATGCTATCTATATAATTATTTTTGTTGAAAATGATCTGCATTGATTAGGAAGACTCTTATTCATTGCTTTATGAAGTTGCAAATAAGTTCAATCTGCAGATAGATTGTTGCATATAGATTTCCACTAATTGACCAAGCCATTTGTAAAATGTTTAAACAAGTGGAATTCGAATTATATATATTGATAAAAGCATTGAAACAACACTAACAGACCCTTTTAATTGATAAGATGTTGAATTTAAATAAATGCTTAACTTATTGTTATTCATGATAAAAAAAAAGTGTTGTAGAGAGGACAAAGACTGGATTGACATAAAACAATATCTCAAATGGACTGTGGAAGTTCATCATGCTCCAGTGATGGTGGTTTAGTTAGTCATGCATTGGATGGACATAGAAAAAAAACATAGTCTGCGCTTTTTTGTGTGTTTTCTCATGCAAAGTTGTTTTTGTAAATTCTTCTCAGGTTAGTGTTAACTCTGCGTTTTGATTAATGTTTCATGGAATGGTTTATAACATAGGGATTTAAGTGTATTAGGTAAATTTATATGTTCATGAAGTAGTCTGTTTTATGATTATTATTAATTCTCTTAAGGAGGTATATTGATTTCATGTTTTTGAATTGATTGTAGGAATACTTTGTACGGCATGTAGATGAACTTTCGATATGTCAAAATCTGAATGGCAACATGTGACTCGGTGTTTTAGAATCAGCCACTAAGAGACGAGACTCTAAGGTACATATTTTCTCAGAATCTATATGTATTTTCATGCCATTCATTGAGTGGACTTTACAGGGGCTAAAGTTAGAACGGAAGACTAATTAGGCATCGGACATCACTCGAACATTCAAGGAGAATGGCATGCTTGGAGATAACTTTGGTTTCCATTTAACAAACATGTTAGGAAATCTTGTCAAGGCCAAGGAAATAACTTTTATTTTTCTGGTGTGTTTGTTATTATCATTTTCCTTGTGGAAAAAAATAAATTTAATATATTTTGAAAACCATTAAAATCATTTTCAAATAAAAAATATTTTTTTTATGTTAATATTATTTTTCAATTAGATGATGATGTGAAAAATATATGTTTAGAAGATTTTTTCTATAATTTATTTAAATTTCTTTTTTTTATGGTTCACTTTTACATTAATCTCGAATTGTAATACTCTAAATCGATTCATTTTTTACGTGAGACAAATTATTTTAATTTAGTTTGAATTTTTTTCACTAACAGTTTAGGATTATTTGATTATTTTGAATTGATCAATTATGTATAAACATTAGCTTCATTTGCTTAGATCATTTTTTATGTGACCAATATACTTCACAAGGTTGCTTTGCATTCTTGGTAGTTGTATTTTTTTGTCAACTTTTTAATATTTTTGTATATTCTTTTTTGAAAAAATGCGTATGAAACATTCTTTTTATGAATCTGTGATTGTTTTTTTTGTGTTTGACACCATTATTTTTATCATTTAATTGAGTAAATTATAAACATTAAATTTTTTACATTTGAAATAAATATTTTGAAAATGTTATGATAATTAAATTTTTGGACATTACATATATTACATTTTATCTATGTGCATTTGCACATACACAACAACTAGTGTCTATAAAAGTTACCAAGGAGAATAAGCCCTGAACAGCTCGTAATGCAGAATTGTCTGTGTGATAAAGCTGGATAATCTTTATTATCCATTTTAAGGCTATCACAAGACAACACTGAATAATAATTCCAGGGGATATAAAATAAACCCCTGTTTGTGAAGAGTTACTCTAACAAACCAAAATATCCTTACCAATTTGATGATTGATGTTAATATCCTGAACCTGTTGTCATGTATTTGAAACCTTGAAGAATCATGATCTCTGAAAAAATCTGACCTACAATTCCTGTATAACAATTTTACAAACGCATTTAGAATTCACTCGTTTTGAATTCATTCAGATCCAATCACTTGGCATATCCATGGCCTATTTTCCCTTACGACGCTTTTGCAAACCGATGCAGTCCGGGCAGTACCACTTCCCCTTTGGCTGTTCTTTTAGACCAACACACCCGTAGTGAAACCACTCTATCTTGCACTGCAAGACATCAAAAGAATGATTAAAAAAAAATCTAAATAAAAACCAACTCATTATTCGGATGAACTACAGAAGTATTTATGGGAATCAATACTAACATTGGGGTGATCACAGGCAACCATTTCACCAAAACTAACTTGGTTGCAGAAACAGTATGTGGGTTCATTGGGATCCACTGGTAAATCCAACTCAATTGCTGGTGCAGGCCCTGATGGTGGCCGTGATCTGCAAAACGGCAGGAGTGTGATTCCATTCAGGCTAGTCTAAGCATTATGAAATAGCCAACAGTAGAGTTGTTTACCAGTAATGGGGAAAAAAAATATGATACTATCATAGTCGGACTAAATTTCATTGCCTCTCTCCTTTAACATAGTATTGACATCAATATAAGAAATAGAATCCATATCATTCTGGTCAATAGCCAGGTGTTTTTTTGCTGTGCCGATATATTGGTTTTCTTAGATTGTGACAAAGAAAAGGGGGGAAAAAAAACTCAAATCTATAGTATATCAAGAATGATTTAGGTATAAATCTTTGCTTTTAAAAAAATCTCATCCAATTAATAAAACGTCAAAATTTGTGCAACCCATATCACAGTACATTATCCATTGGACTAAATAATTCAGGCTCGGCAATTTAGACACCCCTCTTTCAGTATCTCCTGATGTTATAAATATCTAAGCAGCCGAAAAAGAATGGAGAACATGGAATAAAAAAGTATGTTTTATAAAGAAGAGCGATGGATACCTCTTCTTTTTCTTTTTTTAATTTATATTGAGATTGGAACAATCAATTAGGATAAATGATGACCCTTGAACAAAAGTAAGGGATCTGCAATAAAAGAAAAGAAAAGAAAGGATGATAAGAGATGCATACTTCTTACGCCCTGGTCTACCACTTTCACTACCCCGTGCAGGTTTCGCAGCATTATCAACGTTCAGAGCACCAGCTCCAGATGAAGTACTGATATCCTTTTCTGTTACACGGCAACAGAAACCAATACATATAAATTTAAGAAATACCCATGCAATTGGCAAGGCTACTTGACAAACCGTAAGAAATCTAATGTCAAGATCATATTCTGAACATAACTGGAAACAGATAGAGGGAAACTAGGTGGATATATGCCTTGCCGGAGTTCTTCAAACTTCTTCATATACTCGTCGAGTTGCTGAATGTGTTCATCCACCTGAAACATCAAAAGGAAAATATTTCCATCTATCATTTACATCAGCAAATAGAAATGCTGCATTAGGCACAGTTGAAGCCCTACCATCCAGATGGAAGAGTTCGTATCCCAAATATCTCAATATCAGTGAATCTATGTGTATTGTGTGCATGAGATTTTCATAGTAAACAACCAATAGGAAAACAACTCAAAGAGCATGGCAATGACAGAAATTGGCTCACTTTCTTTTTCCTTTTTAAATGAAATCAAGGGTCTGTTCTGGGAAACAACAAATGAGGGAAGGAATGATTGGACCTTTGAGAGTATAGATTATTGATTTTTCTTAAATGAATTGCAGAGGTGGAATGCCAAGACAAATCGAGCAACTTCTCCCCACCACCTGCAGAAAGATAATAAATGCCATGAACTTAATTATGCACTATCGTGTGATGTAACAAAGGTGCATGTAGCACCATTCTCTTTGCATAATGAAACTGCCGTACAAACAACACAAAATGAACCTATTCTTCAGCTCAGTTCACAGTTCACACCTAAGATGGCTCTGGATCTTTAATTTGTTAGGATGAAATAGAAGGATCCCCCATCATGGAAGGCTCTTTCACCATCTAGATTCATTGAGATGCAGATAGTCCCCATGTTATCCCGCTCATGCCCCATCCCAAATCATCATATGCAGGGATAAGTTTGCAATGATAAATGGACTATCTTCCTCCAATAATTTAGTGAAAAGGAGGTTTCCATCATCAGTGACCAATTGTTTATAATCCAATCAAACCAGGTGATATGTGATAGCATGCAACTGAGAGTCTGAGACGCATCCAAGTTCTTGGGAGTTCATAGAATGATTAGGCTAGAAGTATTAATTCCACATACCTATGCATTACATCATCCAATCACTGTCATATGCCAGCTAGGAAGATGCATCAAATATGGAAATGATCCCAACCCTAGACACTCAAGATCCTTTCAAACACCCGCTCCCCATTTCAAGTTAGGGATAGATAAATAGACATGTCTCGTTGCACTGATCGGGGTAGTGACTTGGGGGGGGGGTGGAATCAAAGACCAAGAAGTGAGATGCATAAATACGGAAGTGATAAGGACAATGGAATGGACAATCATCTCTTTCCTCAGCATGTCAAATCTGAATCCCAAATATTTTATTACAAACTCTATGAAGTTAGGCTTCTTTGTAGTAGAATTTTTTTTTTGAAGTATATGGTAAGCCTACGCTCTTCAAAAAGATTTTTTTTTCTTTATAGTAGAATTTAGGATTCTTATTGTCTTTTTTTTTTTTTGTTGGTGGGGGGAGCAATAACAATGTAAATACTTCCACTGAGGCATCAGAAGCAACTATTTCAGAGGCTGATCATCATGAATACATAACACATTAAAATATTTTAATTCAAAATCAGTACTGCCGGTTTGCCTTTTCATCAGCATTTCAGGATTCAAAAAAAGGCATAAAGTCAAAGCCCACCATTTATGTTTTTGTTGGGATGAAAAAAAGCGATGAAAGAATCAAAGCACTTTCTCTGCTAAGGTTCATTAGAAAATGAAGAGAAACCGTAAGAAATGAGATTTAAAAAAAGATACCAAGATGACAGCTCCATGATGCACGCAAAACAATTATGATATTGCCAGTCTTGTATGAAGATTTGTGAAACAAATCCATTCATGAATCATTTCCCACAGAGGCAGGCAATATTATTCTCAAAACTAGGACAAAATAGGCCCACACCACTTTCGTCATGAATGAGAGTATTTTCGATAATCAGAGGACATGATAATAAGTGCTTCAAACAACACTACATTGATCTACCTTTTTTATGGTAGGTAAATGTTGGGACTTGAACTCATAATCTCTTGGTTGCAAATACTCTTGTCAACCACTAAACCACGTACATTAATCTACTTGCTATCACCAACCTCAGAAAAATAATGAACAAATGTTCAAGAGGCCATACTAGCATGCTAAGGTAGATTATCATTTTTGTGAATAAACCAGTAGCACTCTGCACTCATGTAAATGAAATCGAGAAAATGCAAATGCTTATGTCTAGCACCTAATACTAATATTCTAATAGGCTGGACATGGCACAAAATAAACATAGAAAGTTTAAAGCACTGCTATCATCTAGCACAAACAAGTTCAAATGTTTAACTATGTGTAATACATACCATATCATATGCTTGTGTTGCCAAGGCAACTTTTTCATCAGCAATCCTGATGCAGTGTTTCTGCTCATCAAGGGCGTCATTTGAAAATCTGATATGTGACGTATCCAGTGTGATGCTACCAGATTCGACTCCCCGTCTAATCTCTTCTATCTCTTGTTCACAGCGTTGTTCATTTTGTTGTTGAGCCACTGTTCAGTATGAGAAAGAAATATATAAGTGCCCATAAAGTTGCTTTGTTGCCGAACAACGTGTCAAACAATGCAAAAATATCCAGATACAAGAAGTCAGCAACATTGACATCCATATAGAGAAAGATGCATATTCAAGAACAATATAAAATACACAGATAACCATGTAAGTCAGTAAGTCAGTAACTTTCTGACGAGACATGTATGCCAGATACACATTAACTGATCCAAAGATTATCATTATCATGAAACGACACATGCATAATCATAAACAGATATGCATAAACATGTATGCCATAATCATAAACATCCCTCATAGTGAAGTATACTTTTCATGTAGTAGCTCCTCTTATACCCACAAAGGTCCTCCCCAGGTGAAACACATTCAGTCCAAACAATGTACATATATAGATGAAAGAACACAAACAGAAGCCCAAACATCAGAAAAGAAAACAAAAACAGATGAAGCGCCAAATACAAGTTCAGAAGAGAATAAAATTACTAAACTGAATCTGTAAAAACATCTTCATTCATACAAGTTTCAGTTTCAGCAGTCAAGAATTCAACACCACCATTACCAGTTGGGGGGGGGGGGGGGGGGTAACATACGATACCTAGTAAACTTTTGTCCAAATCGCGCATCAAACCGTAGTTCCGCTGCAAGAGACCTGGCAATTTATCAAGGCCTGCGTAGAATAAAAGACAATCATCCGTTAAAACATTCGATTGAATTACCGATCAAGAATCGATTGTGAGGCCTTTCAATCATATCGCATCAAAAAAATTAGCCAAGAAAACTTTTAAGGAAAAAATCATGATAAAAATTTCGATGCAGGTGGGATTGCAAGACATACTAGCTTGAAAATCTTCGATGAACGATCCCATTTTGATCGGGTGAGAGAGGTGTTTCGAAACCCTAATTTTGTACGTCTCGCTTTCAGAAGCCCAAGGGAAGAACCGAAGAGTTGTGAACGCTGATCAGAATGGGCCGGATAAGGCCCAGTAAATCCACCCTTTTTTTAGGGAATATGTTAGACTATCCTTTTTAACACCCAAAACTCTTACCACATGTTTTGTTTTGTTTCAATAAAAAGTGTATATGGATCTATTTTGAATTGAACTCATTATTGATAAGTATAAGAAAAAAATTAGCGAGGTATGTATCTCGTCTAATATATACTTCACTGAATATAAGACTGTAATTTGAACTATAAAAAAAAATGAGTGTAACAATACTTTTTTGAGGGAAAATGATACATCCAGCACTCATTGCAGCCTCATTTACAGTTCATACCGTTTTTCTTTTTTTTAAAAATAATATATTATCCCATTAAAATGCATGCAGTTATATAAAAATAATCTATATATTGTGATAGAACTTCACACACTATAATAATACGGTATATACTTTGTTATCATAGTGTACAAGTTGCAAAATGGATGCAAAACAGTTACAGACTGAGTATAACAATGTTTGAAAATGGACAGCCAAAACTAGACATCGTTTAAAATCTCATATCCTTTATAAATGATATATATTATTGGAGTATATTAACATTTTATAAAAATACATGCCATCCAAATCACTTCTTAGAAAGTATAAATGTGATATATTTTCATTTCATAATTGCTAAAAATTGTTAATCAAGGTTAGGCTACATTACATGTGTAATTGGTCACATTTTTTTATTTCTTATAATCTTTCTGAATGCAATTGATCTAAAAGGGTTCCAAAACATTGGATACTTGTTTTTCGTAATACTTTTTGTTGGATACGTATTCAGAGGTCTTCGGGTCATTATCAGCACATTCTTAATATATTGTTTTAAACTTCTATTTTATTTTCAATCAATGATATTTCAAAAACTTCCCCAAACCGTCCCTGTATAGTTTTTCAAACAATAACTTTGTGATTAATTTCAAATCCCAAAATATCATTAATTTAAAATACAATAGACGCATTTTACAACATTATCAAAGTTTTCAATTCAAGAAAAAAAAAAACATTATCAAAGTTTGGATTTTATGCTATTCCCATTTATTTAGCAACTACATTTATGTGAATCACATATAATAAAATGAGCATTCCTTACTTTATTATTCATGCTGATAAATCAAATCAACCAGTATCCATTCTTCCAAACAAGCCACAGACACAGCTGGTGACTTTTACATTCCAT
The DNA here is from genome assembly GCA_030737845.1 of Acorus calamus. Lineage (NCBI taxonomy): Eukaryota > Viridiplantae > Streptophyta > Magnoliopsida > Acorales > Acoraceae > Acorus > Acorus calamus. Next base: position 30,660,248 of record CM060875.1, read on the forward strand.
CAACCCAGACCAATGTTCCATAGAATTGATCTCTTATGACAAAATTTCCTACCTCCTCTATATATGATTACATTAGTTAGATGGCCTCACATGATGAGAGAGTGTTCATGGCACAGATCATAAGGACCTATTTCTCTGCCCAATTCAACAAGACCAAAAACCTAATTTTATCCCTTTCTGATGATATTAATGTCAGGATCTTTAGTAATCCATGCCACCCATACCACCTCCCATTGCTGGAACTTCCTTCTCATCCTTTGGGAACTCGACGACAACTGCCTCCGTGGTGGTCATCAAAGAAGACACACTGCAGCAAGAGATGATATTCTCGTAAAAACGCAAGGATTAAAAGAGAGACTAGAAGATATAGATAACCTAGATAGGCTATCATAACAGTTTCTGTTTGGCTACATTTTCCTTATCATGTTGTCATTATTTTTGTCCTTGGTGTTTCTTTGGGGTATATAAAGTATGGATAAGCCATTCCAGCCCCCCATTGGTTTTGAGGATTTATGCTATAGCTAATTCGGGCATGGCTGTCATGTTTTATCTGCACTAAACAAATGGCCTGTTTTTTTAGCCCCACCCCAAAACCCAAAACAAAGACTTATTGACAATTCCTATTCAAATTAGCGCTCTTTGACGAAGCAGAATAACTTACCTAGCTGCATCCACCAGAGCAGTTCTGATCACTTTCACTGGATCGATGATACCCGACTTGACCATGTCGACATATTCACCTGCAAAATAATATGAAAGATCAAAACCCACGTGTCATGGTAGAAGAATTTCAGTGGGAGCAGATAAAAAAAGTGAAGGAAAAATAAAAACCAACCTTTGGCAGCATCGTATCCAAGATCAAGGTTATCCTGCTCCAAGAGCTTACCAACAACTACAGCACCTTCAACACCTGCATTCGAGGCAATGGTGTGCACTGGTGTCTGCAGCACGCAAGCGATGTTCACCATAAGTCTCAAATGTACAAGGAACGGAATTTTGAGTCATGAAAGTAATATTGGAGATGGCATGCAATGAAATCCAAACCTTAAGCGCGTTCTGAATGATTTGGACTCCGATCTTCTGATCAAAGTTGGCAGTCTGCAATTTCTCCAACTCTTGTGAGGCATAAAGAAGGGCGACACCACCACCGGGTACTATTCCCTCCTCTACTGCTGCTTTGGTAGCATTCAGAGCATCTGTAACCCTATCCTTCTTCTCACCGACCTCTGCCTCACTGGCTCCACCAATCTAAAAACATGGCCCAAAATGTTACAAGTGGCTTAAAAGGGGAATCAAACTACATTAAAATGTGATATTGGGGCATTGGCTCTACCACACACACAGGAAAACACCCACCCACACACGCTTTCAACAAACATGAAGTGGCGGCAGAACAACCTACTCAAAAAAACAAATTAAATAATAGACATACCTTCAAAACAGCAACACCACCAGAGAGCTTTGCAAGTCTCTCTTGAAGCTTTTCCTTGTCATAATCTGATGTGCTCAATTCGATGGCAGATCTTAGCTGTTAAAACAATAAATGAAATGAAATTTTATAAGAATATTGCATTTAATTGGATCTTTAGTGCATTGAAGCATTAAATATTAATGCAACCCATTCATATATCAAGAAACTGTAAAGATATCAACAGAAAGGAATGAACCTGCTCACACCGCTCTTCAATGGATTTCTTGTCACCAGCCCCATCAAGAATGACAGAGTCATCTTTTGATATTGTCACCTACAACAGTGACACGTAAGATGAGTAAAAAAATATTTTGGAACAAAATCTCAACTAGACATGCATATGGAATAACTAATTAAATGACATAGTAATTCAGTGAGATAAATCAATGCTATACAAATACTCACAAGGTAATTTACAATCCAGAAGGGAACAAGGAAAAAAATCAATCACCACGGAATATTTTACCTTTTTACATGTGCCAAACATATCCAATTCAAATTTCTCAAGGTTCATACCAAGTTCCTCGGTAATAAGCTATCAAATTCAAACAAAAAAAAATCTAGATGTTAGTTCAGTGATTCAGAACAGAGTAATTAGAATGAAATGAGAGCAACTAAATATTGAGAAACTTACATCGCCACCAGTCAGTATAGCAAGATCTTGCAAACCAGCTTTCCTGTTCTCTCCAAAACCAGGAGCTTTAATGGCACATACCTTCCAATTGAATCAAGTTCAGTGATTTTATCCAAAGATGAGTAGTTCTTCAGAAAAGTTATTCTATGTTGCAACAAGATTGAAATTACCTTAATTCCAGCACGAAGCTTATTCAAAATAAGCATAGCAAGTGCATCACTTTCCACATCTTCAGCAACAATCAGTAAAGGCCTTTGAGTCTGAGAAGAAAAATCAAATCATGTAAAAATGAACAATTATCTTTCAACATGAAGTAGACTTCTATTAGAAGAATATATAATCACCTACCTTTAGGGCCAACTCTAAAACTTTAACCAGAGCATTCATGTTTGTTATTTTCTTCTCATGTATCAAAATGAGGGGGTCCTCCAATTCCTGCAACACATGGTATTTAGCACACTAAAACCATTTGATTTAAAGTGCATCTCATACTTTTCAAGATATAAAAGCTTACACATTTTTGGTTTTTCTGGTTAGTGATGAAGTAAGGAGAAATGTATCCTCTGTCAAGCTTCATTCCCTCCACAACTTCCAACTCGTTGTGCAATGTTTTCCCATCCTGCAAATGAAAAAAATTCAAACTCATCAGGACACTTTGGTGGCTACAACGCACATCCTGGATGCAGGGAAACAACACACATACACAAAAAAAAACTATGGAAAAGTTTATAGAGCATATTGAGAACATGATCATATGTACATCACGTGTGTGTGTGTATCAACTATCAATTTAACATGTGTAGATTGATGCACCTGTCACTAAATGTTAAGTCTGTTAGCCAATCTCTTTACTTTTTTGCACTTGCATAAATTTTGAATACAGTCAACTAAGCTCAAAGACAAAATATAACTCTATGCTGAAGTAGCTTTTATATGAAATGTTCAAAGACAAAATGTAACTCTATGCTGAAGACAAAATATAACTCTATGGGAAAATTCATCTAAAAGGGTTTTTGGAAAAAAGAAGTGTTAGGGTCCCCATATTTCACTAGAAAATGAATGGTAAAACCAAAAATTATAATCTCTAGTTACAGGATTATAATTCTAAATAAAGTATAAAACCTTAATCCCCCGTTTAGATATAGAATTAAGTTATTCTGATGTTTATGCTATTATAATATAAATAAGGATAAAATAATTTTGTGTTTGGTTGTATTTTGAATTATTCTCATTGGAAAACGTAATAAAGTTTTTGTTGTTTGAGTAAAATGTGAATAAAGTATGGATAAAAATTTATAAAAGGTGAAAAAGTGATGATAGTTAATTTGATAGTTATAAGAGATGGTGACATTTGATTTGGCAGTGAACCCATATAAACCTATAATAACTTAATTATAAGGATTGACTGGAATCCATATACCATTTTATATCAGTTTATTCGGGCATACATATACATAGTTCAAAGTGCGGCCGCACGTACCGGTACGTGCGGCCGCACGTGCTGATGTGCCCCCCTCGGCGCACATAACACCCAAGTGCTGTCCAAGTGCTGTTAAAGTGCGGTCATGTGCGGCCATGTGCGGTCATGTGCGGTGTGCGGTCATGTGCGGAGCATATGCGGCCATGTGCGGTCAGCCGTTCGAATCCAGTTCGAACGGGAATCAAACGGCCCTTTAGGCGTTCGAACCCAGTTCGAACGGGATTCAAACGGTTCGAATCCAGTTCGAACGGGATTCAAACAATTCGAACGGGATTCAAACAGTTCGAACCCAGTTCGAACGGGATTCAAACGGACCTTACGCGTTCGAACCCAGTTCGAACGGAATTCAAACGATCATTTGGCGTTCGAATTCCGTTCGAACGAGGTTCAAACGCCCATATACTAATTTTTTTATAAAAAAAAAATAAATATACAATGTGCGGCCGCATGTACCGTACATGCGGCCGCATGTACTGTATGCGGACCCCACCGCACATGGGGTCCGCACATGCTTTTTAAACTATGTACATATACCATGTTATACCCACTCATCCAAACACATTTTTTTGCTTTATCCCCACTTATCCACATGTATTCCCATCTTATTCCCCATCCGAACAGGGGTTAAAAGATTCGGAGTACCAGAAAAAAATCTTCACATACTCAAAAGCTAGTTGTCAAACGGCTATCTCACCGATATGCATAAGAGAATTTTTTTATAATGAGGTAAAATACAGAGAAATTCATTAAAAGGGAATATTTATGACAAATAATATATATTTTACCCCCAAATGAAAGCTCATGTTGCATATTATTTTTTCCAAATCATTGGACAAGATATAGGGAAAAGTTGTTGACACATGTGGAAAAAACAGGCATCTTGTAGAATTCACATGACGCATATTACATAATATTATTTACATATAAAACACAAAGCAATGTAACAAAATATTGTGACCCCTGGATGATGGATGACCAACAAATTCATTTATCTATTGAATACAAAAAAAGCAACCAAACAAATGGCATGTTAGCCCCCCAAAATGATAGATAACTTACAGAAATAGTGATAACTCCTTCCTTCCCGACTTTTTCCATTGCCTTAGCAATCAGCTCACCAATTTCCCTTTCTCCATTTGCTGATATTGTACCAACCTTTTGAGATAGAATATGGTTACTCGTCAGAAAAATTGCATATGAACAGGTAAATTAAAACTTGTTCTTGGAAGAAGTTGAAAGTTCTACAATTCAAAGTATTACAATCTCTGAACATTTCATATAAAATAGAACAAAAAAAAACTATTGACACAACTGCCACTGGAAAAAGATTAAGGACCTGCGCAATCTCTTCAGATGTGCTGATCATCCGTGCTCTGCTCTTTAAACTTGTGACCACTGTATCAACAGCCATAGTGATGCCCCGTCTTAAATCCATTGCATTCATCCCAGCTGCTACAGACTTGCATCCTTCCGCAAATATGGCCCGTGTAAGGACAGTCGCACATGTAGTACCTGATGATGAGCAAAAATGAGATGAAATATTTCTTAATAGTCCAATAAACAGTAAAGGGAAAAAAAATTAATCCCTACCACCCTACAATTAAAATTGAACATGATACACCCAGGCAATGGTCCACTTCCTCTTGGGCTAACATAAAGAAGGCAAATGAACTAGTATTAAGAACACCCTAATACCACATTTATTTCTAATCACGTGTGTACAACCAATAGAGACGATGACAAAAGAGCTTTTCATAAGTGGATCATATACAGAGACGAATCATGCTTAACAGATCTTTTATGAGATGAAATAAATGCTCACCATCGCCAGCAACATCATTAGTTGCATTGGCAACTTGCTTCACCAGGCTCGCCCCCATGTTCTTCACCCTGTCCTTGAACTCTATGCTCTTCGCTACAGTCACACCATCCTTTGTCACTTTGGGTGCACCGTAGCTTTGCTCTATGACCACAGTGCGGCCCTTCAGACCAATACAATCACATACAGACATTAACTAGAGCAAAATTGCAGCGTGGTCAAAGGAATGATAAACAATGCATCGAACATGACCAAAAAGAAAAGGTGAACAAAACACTAACATCAAAGAACTTTATCCCACATGACTTAAAAAACACAAAGAACAGAAATGCACATTTCAGCAACGATGTGAATTTAAATGATATATGATTGACTCGTGTCATAGAAGGATATTAAAAGCAACCAATAAACAGAAGCCCCACACACCCATATACATTACAACAATGTGTGTGAATTACTTGACAAAGAATTTTTAAATAGAACGAAAGCATCTAAACTGAAAAATGACAAATATCACGGAACCATGCGAGCACGAGTTATCAAGAGTGCTGTAATAACAATTAACACCATTACAGTCTTAACATCACTAAGAAAATAAATACCATACATGGATTCTTCTAAAACATAAGGCACGGCTGCCACCCCATCCAAAACCTTAACAAGTTCACATCAAGAAAAAACCGATAAAACTCACTAAAAAGAAGAATCTCCAATTATTTATAAACTACATTTAAACTCACTAAGTCATTCCATACATTATAGTCACAGGTAGCTCCTGTTACAAAAACCTTCTCAATACAACAATCAACAGAACAACCATTCCAAAACCCCCATCAACATTTTGACAAGAAGCACAACACAACAAAACAGAGACACAAAAAAGAAAAACCATACCTTAGGACCCATGGTCACTTTGACGGCATCAGCGAGCTCTTCAACGCCCCTGAGCATGAGAGCGCGAGCCTCGACGCCGAACTTGATGTCCTTCGCCGCATAGTTCCTGCTCCAGCTCAACCTACTCCCGATCTACATCAAACACACACACATTCGCATCAGATCCCAAACATTTCCATAAATACATCCAAGAAATCAGAGAAAACGCAGGATAACTTGACTAACCTGACGACCACTGCTCCCAGCAATCCTGATGAAGTGAAAGCAACAGACAAATCAAAATGTTAGAAACATTGAACCATAGAAAGAGAGAGAGAGAGAGAGAGAGAGAGAGAGAGAGTACCTGGTCTTGTTGGCGAGGTTGGCCACCGCGCGATACATGGTGGAGATTTTAGGGTTTTTTTGAGAAGGGGGGGGAATGTGAATGGGAAGAGAAAGTGAGGTTCTTGGTTGGAGAGGAGGACGGAATAAATGGGGGGAGGCGGGCGGGAGACAGATTGAGTGTGTGGAGGAGAGAAGGTGTTTCTAGAAGGGTCTATTAGGGTTTTAGGGTTTTTAAGTGTCTTTAGTGGGGTCAGTGGTGGATGGGCTGTTTCCGTGGACTCTTTTAGGCCCACTAAAAAGAAAATAATACACTCAGTCACATTCATCAATCAAAACTCAGACCTCATATGTTTTTATTTTTTTTAAATAGTAAACATCATTTAATGAGTTATATATTTTGATAAAAAGTGTATACCACTTTATTTTGAGTTGAATTGATCCATTTTTAATAAGTGTAAAATTTTTTTAGTGAGGTATATACATCCTTAAACGAGATATATACTTCACTGAATCTATAACGACTTATATGGTGTGTGTTTTAGATTGAAAAAAAACTATATCAGTTATATATGTATGTGTTTTAAACTCAGAGAAAAATCAAGTGCACGAGCACTCCACTTTAAAATACTTGTAACGGCTCATTTCACAGAGGTCGGACAAAATGGGATCATTGTGAAATGGATTTTGACTTGTCAAATATGTTGAGTGTTTTTTATTTAGAAAATGTTAAACTTAGTTATTTTTATCGATCAAAATTCAGACCACGTATTTTTTCTGTTTTTTAAAAATAGTAAATATCACATAATGATATATATATTTTAATAAACAAATGTATATCGATCATTTTCAAGTTGAATAAACCCATTATCAGTAAGTGTAAGAAAAATTTTAGCTAGGTATATACATTGTCTAATGAGATATATGCTTCACTGAATCTATAATAATGTATATAGAACTGTGAAAAAATTGAGTGTAACAACACTCTTTTGAATTTTGGTTTTTCATTTTTTATTTTCATTTTGTATTATTTTAAAGGTTAATGAAACAATTTTTATGAAAAAACTTATTGATTATACTCATCAAATTAAATGCAATCTCATATACTTTGTTAGAAATTTCTTACAATTTATATCATTCAATTCAATGCAGAATACGTTTTATATTTTATAAAAATACATGCATTATTTTATATGTAGGTATACAATTTTTAGAAAAATAAAAACATGGACAAACTATGTTTTACAATTTTGAATTATAAAATAGATTGTGTAACATTTTTCAATAGTTTTTTTTTAAAAAAAAAAGATCAATGATTTTGGCCAATTTTTAGCATAGAATCTTTAAAAATTTAGTTTGACACATGCCTAAAGTCTTGATTTTTTTTATAATACTCCATATCCGATGAATTACATTCTCTTGACAAAAATAATGAAATGCACACTGAGAAAAGTTAATACACGTACTTCGATAATAAAAAAAAATTAAATGAATTGAATATAAACCTTCTTATATTTTAGAAATAGAGTATGTACTCACTAAGAATTATCCACTGTGATGGAGATCTCATTGGTTAGGCCAGCAAGAATGACAAGCAGAGCATCCTATTTTCATTCCTCCCACATTACAAGGGCATACAGCATACTATCAAAAAATACCCTAAAAAACTGATTTTTCATGTATATCCTAGTAGAATAATAATTGTTAATATTGGATTGGGACTATAACTCAATGATTGACAACAAAAATTAACAAATAATAACGTGTCTTTCAAAATCAAACTGATGAGTGTTCACAAACCATGATGAAGGGTGACCTCACATTCTTCAAGCACACAATGGGAAACCTGTTATTGATTCACAAACCTCAAAACACTTCACGTTTATATTAACAAAAAAGAAACACAGCCCACCACAATCAACTTCCTCAAATGAACACATTTTAACAACAAAAAGAATTGCTGCTGTCTCTTTTTTTCGATACATAAACCACTCGAAAAACTCAAACCATTCCCTCAATTAACAAAGAGGACGAATATTTCACACTATACAAATACACACAAATAAACAAAGAACACACTCAGCACAAACAACAAACTTGTTCGACCATGCACATCAGACTATCCTTGAATGGCATCGATCGTGGTGGTGGAAGCCCCGGATCTCGCTTGTGAAATCCGACTCGCGTAGATTGTGACCAGCCGCAATTGCGTGCTGTTAAGCCCCTCCAAGTATGGTAAGAATGCCTTACCAAGCATGATGTAGATGTCCACCAAACAGAAAACAACAGTCTGCAAATCACCGATAGAAACCAATTATACGTCAAAAGAAAGTATAACAAGCTTAGTCTTAATGTACAGTTAATGACAGACGAATAAGAGATCTCAGGTGATTGGGGTAATTAATTCACCATTTAGTATGACATAAAAGATGCTAATGAGGTGACCGAAAATCATGCAAAGGAACACACTTTCCACATTTTTAAAATACTGTTTTTATTGTTAAATTGATTGTCAAATATAAAGTTTTTAACTTACAGAAATATCATTACTGAAGAATTCTTGGGAATACCAAGTTACCATGGGAAAAACCAAGGAAAAACACCATCAGAGATGATTACCTTGCGAACATCAGCACTTGGGTTTCCAAATGCATCAAAAAGGGCAGGTAAAAATGATGGTAACTGAGTCATCAGTTCGTCCTGCGAAAGCCTCCCCACGAGCTGGGGAAAAGACACACGAGTAATGAAAAACAAAAAGAATTCATATTTGAGTTCTTCAAAGATAAAGAAAGGAGAATAACTCGTACAAACATAAATCTCAACAGTGGGTGACTCATCCAAACATTAATCTCGAAAGTGGGTGTTAAATGATCTGTGGAAAGTTTATGACACTCAAAATGAGCTAGGCATTAGAACACGAAGAAGCTATTCAAATGAAAAGGCTGAATGCACTCGGTTTCTCTTTCCATCATCATTCTTTATAGGACCCCTGTCCAAAACATATATGTGAAACAACCACTACAGAATACATATGGTCAATCCACCTTCCTCAGTTCAGGTTAAAGTGGCAGATTCAGGCAGTTGGATGGGTTTTCACATAAAAGTTTTGGATAGTTTTCTCCAGATGTGTGGGAGTTTTGAAGGGATGTATGGAAACAATTTTAAAAAGCAAAAAAAATATACAAATAAGAAAAGCAAATGGATCTGATGAATTACCTTAGTCAAACAATTGATGCATGTAACTAAGGTCTTCTCATCTTCAGTCACCAACAAAGGTACAATAACCTGCAATGTCGAGTAATGGGCAAATCTCATTAAGTTACCAAAAGAACAAAATTTTAGCCCGTCAGAATAAAGCAAGACTTGAGAAAGAAAGATATGTTTGAGATTCACATACAGTAAGACATCTGTATGGATCATACTGAGATAGCACAATACTCAAGCAATTGTCCGCTTCATTTGAAACCTACAAAATGGGAAAAAAGGCAAAAATTATATGTGGTCAAAGCATCATACCAATTCATAAGTAATCATATCAATTAGTAGCATTTTGCACCAATTCTATCAATTGATACAATTTCGTACAAATATGTAGCATTTCATATGATTTCTATCATTCCATACAACCATAATGATTTCATAATAATTGGTACCAATTTGTACAATTCTGTACAACATCATACCAATCAGCACCAACTCATACAATTTCATGCCAATTCATATAACATGGTGATCATCATATGATTTAGTATCAGATCATATGCATTCATACCAATTCAACAAATGAATAGAACTACTTCTTGAATGACATTATAGTACCTTCACAACCATATCTCTTGTAGCATGAAGCAGCTTCTCCATGACAATTTCAACAGACTCTTCCATGGCATCTTTCTAAAAAAATAACACAAGATTAGCTATCAGGCATTCAAACAACAAAGGGCCAACAGTCACATATCCATAAACCAGAAAAAAAAAATTTACACAGTATCAAACACCTGATTGTTCAGCATTTCAGTGACCAAGGACAAAGCAAGTTCCCTAATGGAAGAATCAAGAACGTCGAAAATATCCAGCACAGCCATCAAAATCTGGTTGAAGTACTGCAAAATATCATTAATGTTCATCAGCAAACTAATACTTCAGTTACCAGATATTGGAACTATTACACCGACCAAATATAACAGACATGTCAAATGAAATGGTTACAGATTAAACCCAGCCCCAGAATCAACAGCCATTCAGGCCCTGACACATAATAAATATGTTGTTTCTGCTACTAGTAAGAATAGACTAGATAAAGACATCAAGCAAAAAACTATTTCAAATCAAAGTCTAAAACAAGCTTTTCATGCTGGTCGTGTCAGTTATGGCTCCTCTATTGTTTTTAAGCCTGCATGAGATTATTCCATTTCTGGACCACGACTCTTAACAACATATACTTCAGAATGGTTAAGATCTTGATTTTCCGCAAACTTATATTCATTATTCTGATACTGTTCCCAATGCACCCAGTACCTCAATTATTTTATACATATGCCTGCCAAAAACAAATACCGAAAAAATTCTCCTACTACTACCAAAGTTCTCTTTTTCTTGATGAATCATTATTGATCCTGATATATGACCTCATTTCAAAGTTCAAAATCACTAGAACTTAAAATGTAAAATTTAGGGATGCATATTGCATGAAAAAGTAATTTAACAATGATGCATATTATTAGAATGGATGAATGCGGAGATCACTAGTAGATGAATGAATTCAATTCTAATGAGACAATAATAAAAGAAAGATAAATTCAACAAGAAGCCTCTATATCACACCTTTGTCCAAACAGAGTTATCATTTGTCTTAGAAGTTTCAACCAATTGTTGAAGCGCCTCACGTTTGCTTGTGCTAGAATTTTCTTCATTCGCGTTACATATCTATAAAGATACAAACCAAATGTCACCAAATGACACTCGTACATAACTGATAATGCCACAGAAAAATGGCATTTTGCGAAGGAAAGTTCTTTCAGTTACAAAGCACACCTGATGTAGGAGCTGAGGAATACTAGGTCCATCATCTAAATTAGAGTTCTTGACCTCAATGGAGGTTTTTAGAGCATGTTCTGCATCTACAACACCGTCCACAACATGACTTAGCCCATTGACACTTTGCCCATTAGCACTAGCCAGTCTGTTTATATCTAGGCGAGGAGTGCCTACAGAACTCTCCAGATCTGTACTGTGATCAACTTTATCATGCCGGGTTACCCAAGAATCCATGTTCTCGGTTGTGGCATACTTTGAATCCTTGACTTTTAAGCTAGATAGAATCTCGGGATTAGTTCCAGACTCAAAGCTTTGTAGGAAATGTTCTTGGGTTTCCTCAGAAGCTAATTCAATTGAACTCCTGACCTGGGCAGATTCTTGCACAGAATTCCACTTCCTGCCACTGTCACTATCAATAGAACCAGAAGAGTACCTCCCCAGAAAGTGGCTTTTCTTCAATGATCCCATATAACCGTCCTCGGAAGAAGTTCCAACATCTGACTGGTCATAAAAAGGTTTCAACCGTTGCCTCTCTTTCTTGTTCTGCAAGAAGTTCATGATATCAACCTCAATACGAGGAGTATACTGCTTGAGAGCCCGTCTTAAAGTATTCTGTTCTTCAACTGATAGATTAAGAATAAAGTTCAGAACTGATGTGGGATCAAAATGAGAATAGACCGATATTATGCAAGAAATGGAAGCTTCCTTCAACTTTGTATTTTTATCATTAACCAAAGGTGCCAACTTGGCAAGCCATAACTTTAAAAAGCCACTATTACTATAAGTTTCGGAATTTGCAGAATGTTTGTTAAAGGATTTATTAGCAAACTCAATAACAGCCAACTTTGCCTTTGGGGACCGCTGTTCGTCTAGGGAACGAAGCAAAGCAGGAAGCAGGGAATCGATGCCATAAGTTTTTCCAACGATATCCAAGGTTGTTGCACTGGGTTGCCTAACCAATTCCTTTGGATCAATTAAACGAGAAAAAACATGAGGCAATGTCCTCTCAAGATAACTTTCAAAAGGCTTTCTGCAAGCTGGAATGATTTCTGCCAGTGTTGAAAGAGCTGCCTGTGCAACTTTGTGGTGAGGATCATCCAAGTGCTGGAAAAACAGTTTCATGACCTTCTCAAAATTCTGAGAAACCTCCTGAATGCCCTTGGGACCTTGTTGCAGCAATGTTCGCAGATAATTGAAAGCAGTAACACGGGCTATCCAATCAGAATTTGGACTCAAGCCTTCGCTAAGGGCTTCATTAAGAGAGACTGGACCATCCATGTAACCAGACAATTCGCGCGTCATGAGTTGGCTATCGTCAAAACTATTCCTACTGCTTGCAGAAGTCCTCCCTGTAATGTTCTTTCTTAGAAGAGGCCTCTGGAAATTGGGAATGGCATTTTGTGAATCCCTAAAACTGGCATCCTGGTAGGAAGTGTCTGAAAATTGTTTATCCATATGCATAATTGGATGTCGTCTGGTTGGCCTATTATCACTGTTCTCTTCAGTAAAACCAAAATCTTGATGCCTTTCAGATCGTTTAGGCATGTAAGACAGTGACAGAGCAGACAAGGAATCCGATGACAGATTTTTCAAATAAGAAAATTTACTAGAATTACTGGAAGCTCGAATCTGGGGAGTGATGAGGTCAGTTATAATCGATCCACCATGTCGCATAGTACCTCTAGTAGTAGTGGCTGTTATTGAATCAGCTAATCCTGATTTCTGTAATGAAAGGTGGTAGTTTGCGGCAGGAGCAGCTGCAGGAATTGGAGGATCACGGGCTGATGGAGGATCGACTCCTGCACTAGGAGAAAGATAAGGAAGATTTAGTTGTTCAGAATTACAATGACTGCTACAACCAGGAAGAGTGAAAATTTACATAAAAAAATTCATTGTGTACCTAGATCCAAGCTGGTTGAGCGAGCAAGTGAAGAACTATATTTGTCGCCTTTCAGCAAGCTTTCAATTGCTGAAACCTTTTGCTTGCTAGAATGCAACATGCTCTCCAAAGTCCTTTCAGAACCCTTTCCAAGTGACTTGGCATGCGATGTAAAATAACTTCCAGAAGAAATTGATGTCCCAGAAGAAATGCTAGCACTCTTATCCATAGCAACAATAGCAGAAGTTCCATATCCAGGTATATTTGATAAAGGGGCATTTGATGGTGCATGTGACAACTGAACTCCTCTCTCACGAAGAGAAGGAGAAGCATATCTCCTGTGTATTCCTCCATCTTCATCATTTATTATCTGTGTAAAAGTTCATCACATTAAAGACTAAATTCATATAGCAGAAGAGATATCCCAACAACTCTAGCAGGGAATACCCTCTGTATGACAGGATCGAAGGATGAGAAGAGGCGCCGTGAACGCTCTGGCCATGTTTTTGTGAACATCCGGTAGCATGTTCTCGCAGTTGACCTAACCTGTAAAGTTTAATAACAAATAGAAACAATTCATTGATCAATAAAGCGGCAGCAAAAAAAAAACTTAATTATGTCAGGATAATTGCAATAACAACTTAACAAAGCAAACCAAATGGAACACTGAGACTAATAACACTTCACTATTTCACACAATTTATGAAGGCAAACATTAGATGATAAACATGTCCAATATTTCACAAGAAAGTATGAAAATAGGTAATGGTGCTCCCCAAGGTTTGATCCCTTGACCTCTTTCACAGAGAGGAGAGGTGCTTGCCAACTTAACCAAAGCTCGGTTCGCATGATGTGATGTAATGTTTAACTGAAGCAGAAGGTGATATATATTCAAGTCTGTCCCAACAATAAAATCACCACCCCTATTGGTTTCCATATCTAACCCTGAAGATGATCAAGGAGATAATGGCACCAGCAAGGAGGTCATGTGGCAGGGAACAATGGTAAATTGAGCTCAATGCCTAACAATCCATGCTCTTGTCTGAATATGCCAATCACATACTAGTTTTATGCCTTCTGTGGTGTCCTTACACTGATCAGCACACTGTGTCAGTGACATTAGTTAGCGAGCTATCATACATAAGGACAGACAAAACTAGATACATGCCTGCACTTATACCACCTCACCAGTTCCAAGTCCAGATACTTTATGCATGCCTAGATAACATAGAAATTAACTTCTAATATTGATCCCTTCTGACTGACTAGAGAAAAAGGTAGTACTTTACTTTCAGTCAATCGAAGATGTGCAAATCCTAAGTCTACATTATTGACTTTTTCAAGACAACTGTTAGGGCCAAGTACTAAAATGCACACATGACAACAGTTATACAAAGCAGCAGGCCAGTAGCTGGCCACATTAAAAAGTAGGACTCACTCCATGTATCAATCATAGACTTTGCTAATGTCCAACCGATAATTTCAGTGTCTAAACACTTGTAGTTCACACACCGTATAAGAACTTTTTTTTTTGATAGGTAAGCAATGGGATTTGAACCCAGGACCTTGTAGTTGCAAAATTTGTTGTCAACCATTGAGCTATGGGTCCAACCCCAGTCCAAGAACAATTAAGTGTGTCACAAGTGATAAAAATAGAAGGTGGTTTACCATCAAAGCAGAGAAGATTCAATGCCACCCAAAAAAAAAGAGAGAGCGAGAGAAAGAGAGACGAGACAAAAGCTTACAATTCAACCAAAAAACACCTCAAACAAAGTTTTTGGATCAAATTTACAACATAATGAAGCAATCATACAACTAATACAACTAATCAATTTTCCAAGATCCCATTGTCAATAACCAAAAACAGCATCAACCCTTCACAATACATTCCATAATTTAATCACTCTTCATAAATAAACTTTAATAATATTTGAAGCCTAAAACCAGGCAAATTGGCATATACACGAGTTGCAGATGCTCAACAACTCTTCAGAAACTATTATTATCAAATAAACAAGGGTCGTCAACACAGCCCATAGATGGAAACATACAAGGAGTGCCAGGGGTAGTGCGCACACACAAAAGACCTGATGACCTTGTTTATACAACTGCAGTTTTATATTTAGAAAAGCAGTAAAGATTTAAATTGAGAACCATCACATAATACTAAATGAAATAACTACAGGTCTTGTTGCTTGGCAAAAGCATTTACTTGCAATGGCAAGAAAATAAGTGACTAAACAAGAATTAGACGGAATGACTAATCCATATCCATCATTCTAAAGCTGACCCCATAGATATTACACAGTTTCAGTGTGAGGTGAAAATTCCTTTAACCATCATGGGAATAGCCTCAACAATTAGAGCATCTCCAATCCTAGACCCACACCTCATATCAAATTTAAATTTGAGTAAAAATCCCACGAAATCCTCTCCAACCCTTGACCCAAACCCATATCAAACGAAGGGAGATTCAAAAAATTACCCAAATCAAAGAGTCCCAAACTTTATCCAAAATTTTCGAACTGCTCTTTTTTAGGCCAAATCACTTAATAATAGGGGGAATTGAAAATAATTGAGTAAAACACAATACCAAACAAAGTTTTACTCAAATTGTTAATGAAAATTTGGTATAGGTTTGGGTAAGGGTTGGACTGCTGGAGATGGCCTTAAAAATACCAATTAGAGGTCATAGTCTAGCTGTTTGAATGGGCTTGGATCCATAACTCAATGGTAGACAGAAGAGTTTGGAACCACAAGTTCTTGGTTTCAAGTCAACCATTTAACTAACGCAAATATTTCTCACAAATCCGCAGCCATAGTGAAAATAGGTAAATTCTGACATGTCAAACTTCACCAAGATTATTGTGTATCCTCCAAGGACAGGAATGAGTACTTGCCTCACTCATTGCATCTGCAACACAGCACTTTATGAGATCTTCATAGAGATCAGCAGAACGCTGTATTTCTGGCTCATCAGCCCAGTACTCCAAAATCAAAAGTGCATACTCACAACACCTGCAATCAGAAAAATCCAAGTCAGAAAATGTTTACAACACATATAAAATTTACATCAGCCAGGCTTAATACCTAGCACGGAGCACTGCACTTCTATCATTCTTAGCAGAATCAGCAATGCGAGGAAGTACACGAGCAACCTTGCAGTTCCGCAACATCTGTAAGAATACTTAATTTATTATACACAACAACTGAAAATCCGTCCATCAAAAAGAGCATGCCTTTTGTTCATACCGTCTTGATGCAGTTATCTGCAGATTCAGCAATTACGAGTACAGTTATGACAACAAGTTTGAAAAGCACCTACAGAAATAGTTGAATAGTCAGTATGGGCAATTGAAATAAGATTTAATCAAGATATTTAGCTCAAAAAATTGTGGCTGTTTTCCATACATAAGAAAAGTGTGACCCACCGGAATGAACATCTCAGCACATGCCTCAAAATCTCCCAGAAGTTCTTTTGATAATAAGCACAACAGATGGCAGGCCTATTAAAACAGAAACAGAAATTAGTACTCAAAATACCTGACAGAAGCATAAAGACCCCTAAAATCAGATGAGACTCGTGATAACTTATTGTAGCATAACAAAAAAAAAAAAGGTTGACACTACTTCATGCCAAATTTTACTGAAAAATTTATCTATTTTATAAGTTCAAGGCTCCACAGAATCAATCTTAATTATCAAGAGATAACAGAAAAGTAAAAGGTCAGTACAAATATAGCAGAGGATAAATTTTGTTACCGGTGTATAGGTCATCTACAAACTGATTTCACTCAAGCTTGAATAAAAAAAATCATTATATATAAACAACAAAAACAAAAACATATAACTAATAAGTGATCCAAAATGCTAAACTATATTGAAATTCCTGGCCACAAAGTAGGTTTATAATGTGCCTAACCATAAACCTCAGTTTTGCCATGTTGTGTACCATTTCCTAGAGGCGTGCATGTAAATTAATATAGATCAGTATGACCACTGGAATCTGAATCACACAAGCACAGATAATAAACCAGAATAATCGCATTGGCAGTGAGGTATTCCAAAAGAGATTTATCCAAAACATATGACACACGGGTATAGATAATAGATGTAACATTTTTTAAAAGAAAGATGGGAGCACACCAACTATATGTGATTAAGAAAACATTTGGGAACCCCAATAAAGGATATAACATGTCAAATGCACAGGTAAGATAATTTTAAAACCTTCAATTAAATCACAATCCACCCCATGCTATATATATCAGGATTTAGGCATCATAAGTCAAGCTCCATCTTTTCATGGTCAGTTTTCCATGAACAGGCAACGAGTTTAGATATTAGCAAGGTAGTCTCAAAGTAATTATCATATTTTTTCGGCTGTAGAATTGTACCCCGGCAGATTAAAACCAATCAGAATGCATAACCTCAACTATAGAAAAAAATGTCTATAAAATACAGAGAACAAGTGCAATAAAAAAAGATTTGGACAATATACTACACCAACAGATATGCTGTAAAGAAGTTTTGCCAATTTCCTCCTCTGATATATACTGAAAATTATCAGATAAATGGATAAATTTTTGTCATCAAACCTGTTTCACAATGCTAGAGCGTCGATCAGATAGCTGAGTGCTTAGGGGATTAATAAGTTGCTTCAAAAGTGAAGGAAATGATGGATAATCCGCAGCCCCTAATAAAATAAGAAAGAATAATTTAACAAATCCTGGAAAGTAATTAGAAAAGCAATTATTACCTCCCCGAGAAAATTATTTCAGCGAACTACAAGACAAATCAGATAGGATAACATAAGAATATGGTAGATATTCTATTCAATTTCAAATCAATTGTTTCAGATTATGGTGACCCTTCCACATGAATGGGCATAAACATTCACAAGAAAAGAAGAACTCAAGGAAGGGCAAAATTTATTAGTGCAGCAATCATTTGCACATTTCATCCAAATAAATGAATTATGAATGCAACAAGATCCCAAAAGAAAATGAAGGTTTAAGCACACATAACGATCATGTGATAAATTCCCTCTGTGCAAAAGTAATATTAACATTTATTTTCATCAGAAAGACATTAGCAGAAGCAAAAGCAGTGTTCCATTGACTGAGAACAAGGAAAGACATGTTAATTACAAATGTACTATGTATGGTGCTTCTCAGTCCCAATCACCAGTCATTGGCCATATGCAAATTTGCTCCTAACCAGGAAGACTGGTGAATTTTGATATTATGCCACCCGTTTTAATTATTTACTTCAGAGATCTGGGGAGACAGAAAGTGAAGGACGTAAGGAGAAGATAACGGCAAGAAAGTTCCCTTTGTTTTCTCAATAATAATGAAAATCACTACTTATATATAAAAAATGAAATCAGACCAACACATAACAATGCTAATATGATTTCCCAAAAAAATCTAATCGCCTCCCACAAAATGCAAATGACAAGTAACTCCATCTATATTCACTTAACACAAACCTCCAAATACAAGGCCTTCAACTCTTTGCATGGCAGCTATCCTGACAGACCAGTCTTTCTCTGGTACCAAAGTAGCAGAAATCTTCTCAAACTCCCTGATCAATTCTTTCTCCGAATACACTTTAATTGGGTCGATTGGTTTTTCAATAATGTCGTTGTCACCTAATAGAGAATTGATAACATCAGAACTTATAACTTTCTAACAATTATAAATAAGTAAACCGTAAAAATAATGAAAAAAATATATATCTTACAGAAATAAGAAGTGCAATGGGTAGATAATGTGTGTGTGAGTGTTTTTTTTTAAGAGAATTTTTTTAGATAATGATAATACAAGGTTGGATTCTTAATAATGTTAAGTATTTGAAATATCCCCCCTATGTATCATAAAATACCCAAAAATCTGGACTAGGATTTAAATCATATAATTGAGTTGGGATTGTGGGAACAGACTCTGTTGAGCTTATATGAATAGGACTGAAATGGTTAATTTTGACATAGCACGCCACACATGAAACAGTCAGAAATAGGGTAATAGAAAACCACCATAATCCAAGAATCCATATGAATGCATGAACATTGTATCGTGCCAAATCATTGAAGTCACTATCATATAATAGACAAAAATCCATGCTCAAAATTTCAATCAAATTAGCTTTTATATATTCAATCAACCATTCTACAGTGTCTCGCTCATTTGAGGTCAACAACCAGGGGCGGCTCCACCTTTGTTGAGATGGGGTCAATTGACCCCATTAAATTTTTGAAAGAAACAAACTATTAGGCGGTGGAGTCATTCAGAGGCTCATTTATACCATTAAACCCCATCAATTTTTTTTAAAAAAATGAAAAATGATATATCCAGTCCCAATTGCAGTACACACTGAGATTTTTTTTAATCATATACTCACCAATTGAAGTGCATACAGTTATATAAAATAAAGTATATAATGAGATACATTAGTGTATTTTTTTCACACTAAGAAAATAAAAAAAAATTGCGTCATATACTGAGATAGAATTCTATACACTATGATAGCGCAGTATATACTACGTTATCATAGTGTATGTAGCTGCAAAACGGACTGAATGTATCAGCGCTCAATAAACCAACTTTTAAGTGGTGGGGTCATTCAGGAGGCCTATTTATACAATCATATCTAAGTCACATGGATCCATTAAAAAATCATATAATAAAAATAGATTTTTTGAAAATTTTATAAAATTTATTTTTTAATGACACCATTTATGAAAATTCGTGGAGCCGCCACTATCAACAACATATATTCTAAGGCCAAAACAGTTACGATTTTCAATTTTTTAAGTCAAAAGGAAGCATTACTTTTGCGGTTCTCATGTGAATTCTATGACATTGAGTTGGGATGCTTGGGACACAGGCTTTCTTGAGTTGAGTTAAAATTGAGTGGTTGGAATGGTTCTTTATAAGGTTGTAACTTAGGTGGGTTTGGACAGGTTGGATAGCTTGATAGAACAAGACATGCATGATGCATGCTTTGATTCTTGTGCCACTGTGTAATGAAGTGGATAACTTGATAGCTATGAAGCACGGACACGGTGACAGGGACATGGCAATTTTTTTTAAAATAGGATACAGGTACGGCTAGGACACGGCAACAAATAAATTAATATAATGAATATATATCACTATTTTATATAAACAAGCACATTTCATATAAATCACTATTTATAAACAATTGTACAAACTAATAAATCACCGTTTTAAACTATACATCATTGTTTTAAACTAATAAATCACTGTTTTTTTTTTACCTTCAAAAAGAGATTTTGTTTAAATGGGTTCTTCTAGGTTGTTTTAAATGGATTGAATACTTGTGGGCTATTATTGAGCCTTCCTTTTTAAAAAAACTTTTGGGCTAAAACTGGCTGGACCGTGTCCAGACAAAAATAGGATGTACGCAAACACGGCTGGATGTGTGTCGCGTCTGGGCCATGTCCGTGCTATGTCCGTGTCCGACATGGATACAGGGCCTCCAGGGAAGTGTTCGTGCTTTGTAGCTTGATAGGCTTAGAGATACATAGAGAGAAGGATGGCAAGTGGAAAACAAGACATGCATGCTTACATTCTTGTGCCACACACTGTGTAATGAAGTGACAAGGTGTTGAAAAAAATTTACCCAACCACATGACCCACAACAGCACCCTTTTTGTACAGGTACATTAGGAGGTTAAGTAAATATGGGTCCTTCAATGCAATCACTCCATTCGGGTAGCGTTGGATTGCCTGAGACGGTGAAACCTCAACCTAAACCAAAACCAATATTTCCCCCAGCCTGAACATGTTGACCAAAACCTGAACATGATTTGACTAACCTAACCCACCCAAAAAACTGGTTTAACCCGTCAACCTCAGGTTGTTCCTAAAGGAAGCACGCAAGGTTTAGTGCCACGGAATGGTCATACAAGAACATCCTCCCCACATAAAGGCCCTAGTAATTAATGCAAATGCATGAAGGAAAGCTAAAAAATGGAGCACTGGGATTACAAATAACATAGGAGACGGTGTCACTGACCTCCAATGAGAGACGCTTCTCTTGAAAAGCTTTTAGTCTTTGGACTGCCTTTTTTGTGATTTACAATAGCAGCTCTTGGTTCCACATGGATGAGATGACCACCTACTCCATCCGAGGAGCGAACATTTGGTTCAATTTTCTCTAACCTTGCATTAATCTCTTTTATCTGCAGTTAGCAATCAAATTTGTGGGAATAAATAAGAGGGTGATCAAGGACAAGTTTCCATTCTTATATAACAATGCCATCCAAGGAGATTTAGAGAAAAGTTCATCAACCAAGAGAATAACAGAACAACCAGCATAAGAACCTTTCATCACTGTGAAGGGCAGCTTAAAAGGAAAACATGTACTGCTAGATCATTACCATAGACGGAGGAATATGATGGCGTTGCAGTTCTTCACGAAATTGAGGTCCAACATGAGTATACATCCCCTACAAAGAAAAAATCATTATTGATACAATCAAGTGAAATTGACATATGAAACATATGAATTAACAAGAGAGAAGCATATCATATTACAAAGTGATGTCTATCTGTAAATTAAATATCATCAAAATGATCTATCATTTACCTGAGCATTCATACCAGCACATTGCCTGTTCAAAGTCCATCGATTTGACACTTTATTCGCTTTAACTAAGCTACCTAAACTGTTTTCCATTATATAGAAGCAGCATAGAATAAATAATAAATTGTTCAGAAGGGAGAGCTATATGGAGAATGCCTGGACTCAGTGCTATGCTTCTTGAATAATTGATGTCATCACATTTTAAAAGCTGGTGCTGTAAGTTTACCTTGGAAGGATCTCTTAAGGTTGAGCTAGAATCTCCTGTGAATGAGGAAATGGGATATGGACATTCCTAATTCATCCGTTCTTTTTTCATTTCTTGTATTTATTTTTGTACTCTTTTAATTTTCCAGTTCTAATAATATTGAGACACAAGCTTATTTAAAAAAGCAGAGAATAACATGAAGATTATCATCCATCATCTTAGGCATGCGGAATATGTTTGAGATATGATTAGTGAGCATGTCCATAGTCATTGCATTTATTCTCCCAAAAATTAATTCCTCTTATGTCCTTATATTGTTCTTCTAAAACAACCATGTCCTTTAAAATTTTGATCCCAATGTACCCTTGAGTCCCACAGCCTGCCTCTAGATGGTATCAATCTTCATGACGAGTCAAACTGAGTAGGAAAAAAATTCTTTAACACCATCATATGAGAGATTCTCCTGTGCATAACCCAACTGCCTAATAATCTGATTCCGTTCAAACCTATACTCACTGGAAGACCACACCACTAATCAACACCTACCTTAAATTGCTTAACAAGATATATGCATGAAGTGTTCCTAACCGAACTCATGTAGCATGAACCACACAAAAGCCAAATGCCCTAATATGTATAAGTAAAATGCAACTGAGACCTCATACGGGTAACTTGAAAAAATAATAATTTATTTCTTTAGAGAAAAAAATTCTGTCTTTGATCAAGTAGTTACCCTTTACTAAAATGGTGATTAGTAGTTAGTCTACCCTTTCCTTCAAAAAAATAAAATAAAATGGTGACACCATCCTTTCTCAAAAAAGGAAACAAAATTGTATTTTTCTTCAAACCATGCAAGTAACAGTTTAAATTTTTCCTCAGAAAACAAACTTTTGTATCCTTCCTGTAGTTACCCTTTAATAAATTGGTGATACCATCCTTGAAAAAAAAAGAACAAACTTTTGTCCTTGATCAAGCTACGTAAGTTACAGATTAAAAAAACTATACAGTTCCTTCTTGCAATAGCATTGAACACAAGTGGATGCATCATGACAATTCGGCACCACTGCACTACAGAGATGTATTAAGAGGTGGGAAGGGTGCTATGATCTTCAATGTCTGACCCATCAACCTATTCCCCAAATTCCAAAATAGCACACCCCGGATACATGTAGATTGATCCAAAATACTGTACCAACCATGGGCTGCACACCATAATACATGTAGATTGATCCATAATACTATACCAACCATGGGCTGTACACCCCCAACCAAAACTCAGCCAGTAGGCCGAGTACTCACAAGGTCAGGTCAAAAACATCCACAAATACTCAAGATCCCATCAAACATGCCCAAACAGAACCGTTTCAGATGGATTTCAGTTGGTCTTAAGGTCTTCCTGGCCTTCCAGAATGTATTTTCTCTTGTTCTTTTTTCATGTATTTACATCATCATGTTTATCCTATCACTAATAACCTGTTCATGTGTTGCTTCCTACTGGCTAGCATTATTGTGCAGCATGGCTACTCATGTTATCATATCATTTTTTTTACATCAGCCCTTCCAGTATACTGTAATAAAATAGGATAGGGGCAGGCCAACATTTCATACTGTTTTTTTTTTTGAAATATATTTTTTTGGAGGGAAAAATCCATACAACCCCCTAAAATCTTACTGAAATTCATATAACCCCCTGACTTTCCTTAAAATCCATATAACTCCCTGAAAACATTTAATAAATCCAAATAGCCCCCCGAATAAAATTTTCGTTTATAGATGATGAATATTTTGTGAATATTTAGTTTGGTTAACCTTCACTAAAGACACAATATACTAAAAATCACTACAATGTGTTAAAAATGAGAAAAATCATATGAAAATGACGATTTTACCCTCTCTGGATATATTATAAAACCCTATCCGGATGAGTAAAATCGTCATTTATATAAGATTTTCTACATTTTTAACACATTATATGATTATATGATTTTTTTGGTATACTCTATTTTCTATCAGGGTTAACCAAACAAAATATTCATCATTTGTATATGTAAATTTTATTCAAGGGGTTATTTGGATTTACTAGGTGTTTTCAGGGGGTTATATAGATTTTAAGAAAAGTCTAGGGGTTTTATGGATTTCAGTCATTTTACAGCGGGGTATATGAATTTTTCCCTTTTTTGAAATATATGATAGGCATTCATCTTCTACTCATCATAGGGAAAATGCCCAAAACAGGGAGAGAAACAAAACCGTAACAAAGAAAGAAAGAAGAGAGGGAAAATTCAGTAGAGTGCGGAGCCACCCACCCATTCCCAACCAGTCCTGCATCAATATCTGACTCCCTGCAAAACAATAGACGACGCTTACACACAAAATCGCCCCCAATCCTAAATGAATCTAATAGCCATCTCCCACACTATCTCCGCATTTCAGACGGTGTTACTTTTAGGATTCACGAAGATCATAACCTCTATTACCAGGGTCAGCCTTGAATGTGACAGGCTACCCTAAGCAAATTCTTAAAATGGGGCCCCACATACATTCACAAAAAAAAAACACTCACAATTTTTTTATAATTAATGGCACAAACAAATTTGGATTTGCAGGTCCTCCTTTGATGGGGGGCGGAGGCAACCACCTATCCTACCTAGAGCCCTCTCTTTTACCAAGGATTGTTTTTGTAATATTCCCCATTCAATTCAAACAAAAGCTTCTCCTCAACATAGATTTCCCCAAACATAGCATTCATATAAGTTTCTGCTGGTGTAAAAAGCAGTTAAAGTCACAAAAATTCCAAAACATTCAGAAATAACCAGTTCGCCAGTCGCCACCACTTGATATTTGTGAAAGCTTGGAGCAAATGTAGATATACGTAGAAAGCATGCAAGGAGATGTTAAACCCAATGCGTGATTCGCATCAAGGTTTAAACAATCAGGAACTTTTAAAATTATCATTGCCACTAACCTCAATGCAAACGGCAGCAGCTTCTCTGACACCAGGATTTGTGTCATTCAATAATTGCAAAACCTGATAAATGTGAAATTTTGAGTGACGAACTTTGTAAATGGTTAAATGCGACAGTAAAGGAAAAACTTCATACGGCATTCTTTCAGAACAAGACATACCGGTGGAAGTAGAATCCGCTGAAGTGGAAGCTCAGTTGACGCAAAAAGACCGATGGCCGACGCTACAGTGCGTGCAAATTCTTCTCGAATTCTCCAACTCTTGTGAGACCAAGCATAACTTCCAGCTCTTTCAACAATAATAGTTGGTGAAGATACCTAAATAAAATAGTCATTAATATTGAAGAACAACATTTCAATTATTCATTAGTCTCTACTTCGCTGTGGGTATCCAAATACCAACTCTAGTTACCCGCATTAATTTACAGAGTACAAACCGCAAGATCCATTTTTGTGTGTCTTCCAGTGCCACAAAGTTTGAGTGGAAGTAAAACATTCCATATTTAAAAGTCAGATGTTCTAAAAGCAAGGACTCAAAACCAAAACAATTCAAAATACGGAAACCACCCTCACCTTATCCTCCAATCATACAAGAAGAAAATGAAAATAAGAGTAATTCCAAATCCCTATATGCCAAATGAACAACCATGATAGCAACACTTCATCCTCCACAACCCAATCAGAGTTGAGAAGACAAACATTTAAAAAAAGGTTAAAATCACTAGAAGGCAATGGCATTGATACCCAATTGTTTCCTCATTCATCCACTTACCTAAAATATTGAAAAAGATCATAAAAAGAACTCAAAAGGGGGGATAAAACCGGGAACTTCATATCAATAACCTGCTTGTGAAAGACAAGCAAGCGAAAATGATCTCCTTTAAACTAATTATAATTGATCATGATCCCCGTATCAATGAAAATTCTGATAAAGCAAAAAAAGGGGGTTGAAGAAGAAGATAACAACAGAAAATCACTTCAGCTATCTTAAATTTCAAATAAAAATAGTGCAATGCCATCTAGAAACAGAGAAAGCCTCGGCCAAAACCAAACTTCTTCAATCCATCCACATTGACCAAGAACAATCACACAAAGCACCAAAAAATCCTCTTTTTTTTTCTTTTAAGTAAAGTCATCCATCTATCACTTGCAAAAAGGGTATTTTCCATCAATTCTCAACTTTCATCACTTTATGAGCCTAGCAACCAATTTTCAAGATTCCCACAACCATTAAACTCTCCACAAAAAATCCCAAATTTGCCAAATTTTCCACGAAAAGAATCCATTTTTTTCTCAATTTCGAACGATCTTCTCCACGGCATTCCCCAAAACATTTCCACTTATTTCCTCTCTCTTACCTCCATGAGAGTGAGCAGCAACCGCTTGGCCGCGTCCCTGACGGGCTGTTTAGCGTCCCCGAGCCTCTCGACCGCGGCGGGGACAAGCGCGTTGAAATGGATCTTCAAATCCTCCCCGGGGAGCACGGCGACCGAGGCGAGCGCCTGCAGCGCCCCCTGACAGACCCGGAAGTTCCCGTCCTTGAGGAGATCCATGCAGCAGTCGACGAGCGCCGTCACCTCCGCCGACGTGAGCGGCTTCCGCCACGTCTCGAGGAGCTCGAGCAGCCTCTCCACCCCCGCCATCCTCTCCTTCGTGTCCTTCGCCCGCGCATTCTCCAGCGCCCCCTCCATCTTCTGGGGCTTCCCTCTTAGGGTTAGGGTTTTTCGTCGGATCTGATCAGATCTGATGAGAGAGAGAGAGTTGAAATGGAGGGAAGAGAGAATATGTGAGAGAGAGTGAGGCGTTGAGTGGGGTAAAGTTTTTAATGGAGGAGAGAGTCTTCACTGGATTTGAATACAAACGCCACTGTTTTTTGGATAATTTTCACATCGTGCCACTGTAAACGGAGTTTGAACTTATCTGCTTCTCCTGTTTATGCTTTCATCATTATGTTTCGCTCAATTTGTTCTTTGGAGACCATTATTGACCAGAATCTTGTTTTTATTTGTTTGGTAATTATTTTAAAAATAAAGATTAAGATATAATAAGTTCGTGTGAATAGTTTTTGTATAAATTCAAACTAATAATTAAATTTTAATAAGTAAATGAAAAATATAAAACTATATCAAACAACAGTAAAATTAAATAACAATATATAATTAATTTTGTGATGATATATTATTGAATAATACCGGCAACTATTCTATTTTTTATATAATATTTTATAGAGAAATATAGTTCAAATAAAATCTATTTTTCAAAGAAATTTGGTGACAACACTTTCTAAAAGTTGATTAAATTCTAATTCCAAATAAACTGTCACTCAATGTAACTCTCTGTTTAAAGTCATTTATTTCTTAATAGGTGGAGTTGTTGAGATACTATTTTTTTTAACTAATGCCTTCTTAAAAAAAATCTAGTTGAATGTGTAAAAATAATATTAAAATAAATTTTCCAGCAAAAAAAAAATTAACAAATTACATAAAGAGAATTTGTTACATGAAGAACTACCACCTAATTTTCATTACATTATATATATATATATATATATATCTTCCTAAAAAGAAGTGAAGTTAAACCGATTTTGTTAATGATTGCCAAATCTAATGGGTTGTCTGTGCGAGTGAGATTTACTTTATCATCACCGGAAGGTGACGTTTGGTCACTGTTAGTATATGTCGCGAAGGCTATTTTGCGAAAATTTACGGAACAGTGCCACTGTGTTTGAAGTGCTGTTCGCTTTCGGTGGGGATGGTTTCATTTCATTGTCACGGCGGAATCTATTTTATTAAACGGATGTCCGCATGAGACGGAAAAGATGACATGTTGCCGACGAAATTTTTGTGATGAGTATATTAGATTATGCTGTTATGGCATAGCAGCCGACGAAATTCCACTGTTCGAGTCGATCTCTCGTTGTGGTAAAGTGGGGCTCTTTAATTTAACGATGCTAGTATTTGGAAAAATTACAAAGTTGCCACTTTCCGTTGCTCTTTTGTGTAAGCGGAGCTCCGTTTATTGGGTCGCGTTTAATAAGTTTTCAAGGCAGAATTTAATTCTGCAATTAAACATCTTTTACGTTTGCAGGAAGCTGATTGTGCAATTGGTAACTACAGATAAATTTCAGACAAATAAGCACCTAAAAACTGCGATCGAAGAAAGCTAAGGAAATGCAGCTTCCTGTAAAATCAGTTTTAAACTCAGCATTTGTAGGAAATCAATTTTATAATCTTGTTACCAAGAGCTGCTCAAATCGTTTTAAGAAGATTCATGATCATACACAACTCTAACCGGTACCTAAATGAACCTCATGGTTCACATAGACTTCTGATGAAAACTTTGGTTGGATATTATATGCCAAGAAAACACATCATAGAACACTGATTTTACATTCCTATAATAGTGAAAATGATGGTTGTGAACGAATTTCTTAATAAATAGGTAGATGTTTCATTTTTCACCAAATGGTCATGAGTTCAAATATTACTCATGTTGATAAGATGATATAAACCATGTGAAATATACAAAAACACTTATTGACCAGAAACTTATGTTTCATTGATATTTTTCCAAATCCAGATCATCCAGTGGTTCATCAATATTTTATTTTATTTTGTTAAATATGGCTCATGAATCATGGTGTAGAGTATTGGACAATATTGCAAGGACATTGTTTAAGCACTTAAGTATTGTCTAGAATATAAATTGCATTTTTTTTGCTTGATTATAAGTAGATGACTGTAAAACAAAAGCTCACTTATTAATTTGATTCAGGGTTATAATTAAAGTTTGATTTAGAGGTCCATTCATCTTTTGGTAGGTGAGGAGTTATATTCCAAGCATTGCATGCCAACCAATGGGTCCACCATGAAAGTCTTTTTTTCATGTAAACAAAGACAGCCAGCCATGCATTGCATGAACAACAAAAGAACACAATATAGAATTAGAAATCACAATAATATAAACCAAGTCCCACATACACAAACATATTGATTCAAGTTGTTGGTCTGTTGTTTAGGATGTGTCAATCTCTTATACTTCCTGTTAATAAAGACGATTTTAGGCCACAACCAAGTTGTTGGAATTTTTGAAGGCACTTTTCTTGGACATCCAGTGTTACTATCTGTCTGTGTTGGGTGAGCCCTCCCTTTCTGGCTGTCCATTATTTCACTGACATTTCATTATAACAGGTCTGTATATCCTTTCAATCTACAATTCATAGTTAATCATTTGTTGCAGTTCTATAGATCAATAAATTTGAGAGAATAGGAGAGCATTAGTGAATACTAATGATACAACATGGGAGATGTGGCTTATTTAATTTATTGAAAGATATTGTACATAATCTTATATACAGTCTCACGTAATACATCTTGTGATTTTTCATTTATTCGCTTAACAAATTATATATTTTTTATTTTTATTTTTGTAAAAATACATTTATTCAAATGAAAATGTTTAGAGTTATCACATGCTGTGAAATTTTCTAGTTTCTCATTACTCACTCTTTCTTTTTCAAATATTTATTACACTAAAAATATCTCTATAAATAACTATTTCTAGAATTCTTGTCTCTATTTCTCTAGAATTCTCTTAAATTCTCATTTTAAATCATTCTCTTATAAAAAAAAATGATCTTTAATTTAATCTAATTTGCCAATTTGAGTAGAGACGAGGAGTGTTCGTAACTGTCTTGGTTTTTTTTTTTTTTTTGTATATGTATTGTCATAGTTTCTAATTTCTGTATAAAAATATATGTATGGAAACAATCAAAACAAATAGAAATTTAAAAAAATGCATGTAAGGCCTAAAATTTCTTTTTGTATTTGTCTGATATTATTTTAGTTGGGACTGTTGGTTTTCGAGTCCTCAACTGTTGGTTTATTCTCTGTACTTTGGACATTTGTTTTTTAATAAAATATAAGGTAGCCTATCATGCTTTCAAAGAAAAAGGCTAAGATTTCACTTTGTAAAAAGGTCATTGATTTATTGAATGTGAAAAATTAATGGAATGCAGTCATCATGCACTTCTCAAGCTAAGCGAGGTGTGAAAAACTCAATTTAGCTTAGACGGAATGGCTTGACAAAAGATTAAAATTTATTATAATTTTAAAAGATAAAAAATTCATTGATTTTATATATATTCACATTTGTCAAAATTTTAAAAAATGAGGACAAATGTTATTCCAATCTTTTGGTGGAACAAAAAAATTTCTATTTTTATTTCAAAATCAGAACAATTATCCGTACTTTATTTCGATTATTTTTATACTAAGTGGGATAAGTGATCATCCCCCTCACTTATCCCTACTACAATTACTCATTATTCCACCATGAGCTTATCACTTTGAGCCCTAATTATCTAAATTAATTGACGAGTCAATTATTCTCATAACAATCAAAATCAAGTGGCTTAGTTACATGAAAGTGATCAATCAATGATTCATCTCTAAAACATATATACACCGATCAAACATGCATATATTATATGTTAAATGATAATATGCGGTCTGTGCGGTCTGTGCGAACCATGTATATACACCCCTTAAAAGTGTATATGCGTCGATAAATGGTGCATATAACCCAATAAGGTATATGTTTCAATGATTTGATATGTTTTCTCTATCGACACATATACCTCGATAAGTGAGGTATATGCATGGTTCGCACAGACTAGGGGTGCAACTCGCGGGTTGGGTCGGGTTCGGGTCGGGTTGGACCATATCAACCCGAACCCGAGCCCGAACCCGACCTCAACCCGAAGTCAACCCGAACCCGAACCCGATAACCCGCGGGTTCGGGTCGGGTTCGGGTTGATTCGGGTTCGGTCGGGTTTGGGTCGGGTTCGGGTTGATTCGGGCTCATCGGGTTCGGCCGGGTTTGGGTCGGGTTCGGGTCGGGTTCGGGTCGGGTCGGGTCGGGTTTATATATATACAAAATATTTAAAAAACACACATAGTGATACAATTTGTGTAATTGTTTATTATGTTTTAGGAATTTAGGGTTTTGGATATAGATATGTTGTTATGGCACACATTTGTTAACCTGGGGGGTCGGGTTCGGGTTGACCCGCGGGTTGACCCCCCAACCCGCCCAACCCGAATTGGGTTCGGGTTGGTTCGGGTTCGGGTCGGGTTGAACCCGACGCCAAAAAACACCAACCCGAACCCGCCCATTCGGGTTGGGTCGGGTTGGGTCGGGTTCAGGTGCACCCCTAGCACAGACCGCACCATATCATTCATATTATATATATATATATATATATATATATATATATATATGCAACGTGCGGTACGGTCGGTGCGGTTTAAGGTGCGGCCGCGACGTGGGCCGTAAACCGCACCTAATCGGCTCCCTATATATATATATACACACACACACACACACACACACACACGCTCGCGATTAGGTGCGGCAAACGGAAGGTGCGGCCGCGACGTGGGCCGTCTGATCGCGGGTCCATCGCATCCAACGGTCGACGTGAATCGCACCCGACCGTCCAATGCGATGGACCCGTGATTGCTGCCGCACCCGCCGTTCGCCGCACCTAATCGGTTATATATATATATTCTTTTTTTAAAAAAAAAGTAAGTATCATGCACGAAATATCATCAATCATCCTATCAATGGATTTGTTTGGATGAGCTTATGAGATGCATTCTAATAATTAACCAGCACCTATGCAATATCAATCCGGAAAAAGATATATACTTTCTTTCACGTTTGTTCCTTCAATTTTTAAGCATTTGATATCGATCCCACACTGAATCATTATTTATATTGGATACCACATTATCAATCCCAAGACCAACAATATCAGTAGAATATTATTGATCCCCAGTGGAATTGGGAAGGAATAGGGAAGAATA
The DNA here is from genome assembly GCA_030737845.1 of Acorus calamus. Lineage (NCBI taxonomy): Eukaryota > Viridiplantae > Streptophyta > Magnoliopsida > Acorales > Acoraceae > Acorus > Acorus calamus. The sequence continues at coordinate 30,692,434 of CM060875.1, forward strand.
AGCCCCAAAAGCTTTTATTTGCAAGGAAAAAATGAATATAGTTATATTAAAATAGGTAGGAATATGTTGATATTTGCATTTCAAATCCTTTATGAAAATGTTCCACTGTCAAATTAATTATCATTATCTCTTATAAATCACGGGTCCACTTGTTAAATTATTTTTTCATCTTTTATATATCTATATCCACACCATATTTATATTTTATTCACAACTTATCAATGATCAATCAAACAAAAAAATTATTTTTACATTTTTCAACTATCATAACTAAAAAATTATTATTCTACTGATATAATAATTTATTATTAAAATAGTCATAAATCTCATAAAAATTTATGTCTTTATCCAAACAATACTAAGAAGAGTGTTATTCATTAAAGAACAGTTTCAAAGCAGACATTAATCATCACAATGCATGCATGTTAGGTTAAACTTAAAAAACAAACATTTCATTTTCTAAATGGGTGATTGATGGTGACAGACCACCAGCGATTGCTGTCCTGTACGTACAATAAAATTCAATTAATATGGGTAACCCAATCTCTATAAAAATGGTCACCCAATCTCTCTATGTATATATTATTAATCTTTCAACCACTCGCCACATGAGCATCCAAGCCTCTACTTTAGATGTTAGAAGCAAAGATTGTTCAAGCTAAAATGTTACTTCAAAGTTCAATCATCTTTATAATTATTTAAAGAACACATTTTGAATTTTTTTTAAATATATACTTATTCAATGATGTATATACTTAAATATATTAAATGCATAACAATTTATATTTTTCTCTTAATAGTAAAATAATATTGCATCATAAATTTTATATAATGACTTATGATTGCAATAATGATTGAATGGACATAATTGTTTAAAGAATAATGTTATGTATAATTTTTTTTAACCTTAATTTCAGGCTACACAGATTTTGATTTTTTAAATAATAATATACATCATCTAATAAGGTATATATTTTTATAAAAAAATAAAACATATACTATAATAAATTGCATTGATGTATTTAAAGAAAATATAAAAAAAATTTATCGAAACATTTACCTCGTTAATGTGAGTATATGCTCCGGTAATTTTCTATCGACATAGATGTACTGGAATTGGAACAAAAAATTGTATGTCAAAAATATGGGGCCTGACCATATGCAAGTGAGGCAGTTTTCCAAGAGGCCCAACCTAACCTAGGAAGGCCCCTAAATCCCCAAAATAGTTTTTTTTTTAAACATACAGAGGAGATTAATTTTAAGAGTTCATAAATGTTCTTTCTTTGCCTCTGGCTTGGATTTTTTTTATTTTTTGGTAGGTGAAAAAGAATTTGTATTGTTTTTGTTTGTAATTACAGTCAAAATATACATTGTTGTCAAAAGAAAGAACAAAACAGTATTAAACAACTCATCTTCTTTTTGTTGATCTTTGCAATTCATGGTTAAAGTGAAAAGAATAACCATGGACAAGTTTAATCAAAGTTAAAATAGGCTCGCTCAAAAAAAGGCATATTGAAACATGATTGTAAGCTAATTTAAATAGAAACAACAAGAACCATACCTAAACACATGATTAGTTGATCTTAATTAAATCAAACAATGCATTGAAACCCAAAAAAAGGAATGATTTGGCACATTGGTTTGATTAATCTATCTCGAAAACATCCATTTTGTATGCAAACCTGACAGTCCCCACCTACAACAGTTGAATGATGATCTTGTATTAGTGTTTGGCTTCACTAACTCAAATTTCAAATTTTTATAACCCTCATTCAATCAATAATGTATGGGCCACAAAGTCCTTTTTGGCCCTCATGAATTGCTTCTTAATTGCATTTTAACCTTTTTTTTAGTGACCCAAAGCACCAACTCCAATAAGAGTGCAAAAAATATCAAGTGCACGAATAACCTACATATTTTATTTTATTTTATTTTATTGTAGAAAATGAACTTAGTGGGTCTATTATTTCTTTGTGTGTGATAAAAAAAAGTAAATTCTCAAAGAAACAAAGACACAAAATAAACAAAAAATGGGTATGAGATTTAACCAAGAACTTCAGGGAGTCCCTCAAGAACCCCCTTGTATGAGACAATCACCAAGGATCTTTGTTGTACCCTCATCGCCTCGGCACCAACACAAAAACAATCCCATGTCGATAAGAAGCGCATATCCCACTCCCAAATGTCCTCCGCTGAGACTGAAGATCCTTCAAAAATCCTATCGTTGAGGTCAAACCAAATGATTCACATAGTAGTTAGCACCATAGTCTGTAAAACTTTTCTACAAATGCTCATATCACCACGACGGAAGGGCATTTGTCACAAGTCCTAAATGTGGTCAAGGAACAGAGGATCCCACCTACGACCCACGATAGAGCCAAGACAACCCTAGATCTCCTTCGCCATCTTGCATTCGCAAAAAATCTTGTGTACCAAGTCTATAGTAATTTGAGTTTCAAAATCTACATATGATTGCATTCTCTCCAGCAACATGAAACAGTGATTGTACTAAACAAAGTTGACTTATTTGCAGTGACTTGCTTACCACCATCTTCATGTTAGAATGACAAATTTGAGGTTTTGTTAAAAAGTTTATGACACTAATCTAGTGAGGGGTGCTTAAATACTCACATGACTTAGCATATATTATATTTGAAATCCATTGACACTATTATTTAAAAGACATTAGAGGCTCATCTAGAAAGCTCAATTGATCAAGGCCCAAACGCCTAATGCCTTTACACAATTATTGGAAAATAGTACATCCAACCCCCATGTACAACCCTGTTTATGTCCCTTAACCATTTTGATTTTTTTCAAATATACACTCGTCTAATGCACTACATGTTATCATAAAATATGAAACATATACCTAGATAAACCAATAACATATTATTTTTCTTAAAAAATGAAAAAAATAATGTTTCAATATATGTTCGAATAAAATATACATTATACTATGACAATATTTCCTGTATCAGTGGAACATACATGGTTGGGGGACCATATGTAAGCTGCAGATAGAGTGCAACATGGATTGATTGCTAAAACAACATGTAATGATACAAGCTGTATGGACCCACAACACCCCACAAGGAATGAGGACAAAGCCCATATAGCATCCCAGCCCAAACGCGTGAAATAGAGAGGCCTGTGTTATGACCCAAAGACCACGGAAAAATGGTAAGACTCGGATATATTTTATTAATAAAAAATGTTTAAGTTTTTTATTATAGGACTGCAAAATGGATTGATCGCTTAAACACCCATGTAATGATACAAGCTGGAAGGACCCACAACGTGGAAAAATCCCATAAAACATCCAAGCCCAAAGGCATGAAACAATGATGCTGTGGAGTGCTGATAGCATAGTATATACACTCAATCCGTTTTGCATCCCGATAACTATGATAACATAATACATAGGGGCGGCGCTAGGTTGTGAGAGGTGGGGTCAACTGACCTTACCAAATTTTTAAAAAAAACAATAAATAAACAAGCCCCTGTTTAACCCAAAGTGAGCCCATTATTTTTTTTAACAATGTTATCAGTTTGTTTTACCAACTAAAATTCAGACTAAACATGTTTTTATTTATTTTTAAATAGTAAACATCATTTAATAAAATATATGCTTTGATAAAAAGTGTATATCTCTCTATTTCAAATTAAATAAACTCATTTTTAGTAAATGTAATAAAATATTTAATGAGGTATATACACCGTATAACGAAATATTGAAGGTAACAACACTTAAAATTTTATTGAAACAAACCAACGGCCCATCAAATTTTTTTTGAAATAAATCAGCTCATAGACCCATTAAAAAGCCTAAACCCACTTACAATGAAAAAATAGTCGGACCATTAGTCCTTTTTTTTTAAAAAAAAATTCACCGTTATCTGCGAACTCGTCAATCACCTACACACACCAATAGAGACGCGCCGATCATCTAATAGAATAGGAGATCAGTGGATGAATGAATGTTTGATTACATACATTGAAAAAAAATTCGATAACGTTGATAATGAAATTATTATACAATAAATTCAAAATATGAAATCTTATCGATGACAATTATAAAAATTTATATATTGAAAATCCTTGATCTCCTTTCTTTGATGATTTTTTATATATAAATTTAAGTTATATTTTTAAAATGAAAGTTTATGTTTTTTTATAAATATATGATGAAAATTGATTTTTTAAAAAAATTATAAAATTTATTTATTTTAATGACCCCATCAATGAAACTTTTTGAAGCCGCCACTAATAATATATGTGATTCTATCATTGTGTATGTGGTTCTAACATAGTATATGATGTGAATTTTTTTCATATTTTTGAAACAAAAAAATATACTATTGCTAATATATATTTCATTTCATATATATAACAATATATATTTCAATGAAAGATTCTATGATTTTTTTTAAAAAAAATTCAATGTGGGCTGCAAATTGGGCAGCATAAGAGGCCGAATGTATTATTTTTCGTGATGCCTGTGTTATGAGTGATGACTGATGACCCCAAGAAAAGATACATTTAGCCCCAATTGCACTCCACACCAATTTTTTTTTTTTAAATCATATACTCTTCTACTGAAGTTTATGCTGTTATATGAAATGAAGTATATGCTGAGATATAATAGTGTTTTTTTTTTCATTTTAATTTTTTTTTGTGACATACATTATGATAAAATTTTATACATTATAATAACATAATATACACATACACATTGCATCATATATTATATGATGCACATTATATGGTGCTGCAGATTGGGCTACAATACGAACTGAGTATATCACTCAATGACTACGTGACAACGATCCATATAAATATAAGGATAGAGGCCCGTAAAGCATCCAGGCCCACATGATCATTTTTGTCTTTTTCTGGTGTGTGATACGAATAGAATATAACGCGAGATAATTTATGAGGGAATGTGCGCAAGTACTTTCGGTTAACTTTTCCTTGTCAGCTTTTCATTTTACAGTTCACATGTGACGTGTTTTCATTTAATTTTTTTTATATGTATATTTTTGATAGAATATGAAGTGTAATAATAAATTAATATTATCTTTTATAAAAAAGATAAAAAGTATATATTTAGATACAGTTAATGGAAGAGAGTCAGTAGAAAGGACTAACAAGGCGAACAATAAAAATGATTGAGCGTAATGAAGCTTCACTCTCGTTTGGATAACGACATAAGTTATTCTAGAATAAATAATTATTTTAGTATAAGTAATGAATAAGTTCATTTTTGTTTGGTTGTATTTTAGTTATTCTTATGAAAAAATGTAATAATAAAGTTTTGTTGTTTAATTAATAATGAAGAATGAGGTGTGAATAATGATTTATAAAATATAAAAAATTAATTTGACATATGAGTCCCCTTATTTAATAGAGGTGATGATATATGATTTGACATGTGAGTCTCTTTAAACCAGCTGCCTCTAATAGAAAATAATGTGTTTTAACCCTAACAAATAAATACTAAACAAGTAGGGACGCAAAAGAGCGAACCACCCTTACAAAACACGCGTGCATGCCTTTATCCCTGGGCCTTCAGAGTACATACTCTTAAAAGTAATAGAATGCAAGATATCTTACAATATAACCATTCCAAATATACCAAGGAAATATCTCATATCTATAACACTCTATAAAGTGTGACAATGAGGACAAATTCGGCCAATTTTTGTCCTCTTGTGGGCTCTTTACAAATCAACCCCCAGGTTCTATCCGTTTAACAAGAAGCCCCATATCTCTATTACAAATAGGTCCGTGATATTTCTACCCAGGTCCCTAACAAAAAAACGGCCACGTTGTCCATATAACACTCTATAAAGTGTGACAATGAGGACAAATTCGGCCAATTTTTGTCCTCTTGTGGGCTCTTTACAAATCAACCCCCAGGTTCTATCCGTTTAACAAGAAGCCCCATATCTCTATTACAAATAGGTCCGTGATATTTCTACCCAGGTCCCTAACAAAAAAACGGCCACGTTGTCCATTTTCTGGGCTATTTGAAGAACGCCCCCCCAATTCTACTGGTTTCACAATCCGATCCCTATTTTTTTATACCCAGGTCCCTAACAAAACTCAACCAATTTTCTCTTTTAGCGGGGATATTTTCATATCGGTCCCCAGATTCTTCCAGTTTCATAATTAGACCCTATCTATGTTACAAACAGATCCATAATTCAGATTTTTAGATTTATAACCAGGCCCCTCATATCAAAACATGAGATCTTAAACTTCATCAGAGCTCACAAGATAACAAAAATCGACTGAATTCTTTGTCCTCATTGTAACACTTTATAATAGTGTTATAGACAAAATTACAAAAGGAATTGGACCAATTTCAACCCATAAAATTATTAATGAAAATTTTGCTTTTGAATTTAAAATTTGTTCTGTCTTTTATTTCTAGATTGATTATAAATCTATACATATCACTATTTCTTTGGATGTGAAAATAAGTACATTTTATTATGGTGTTTTTTTTATTGATTATTATTTTATTTTTTTTGGAAGTTTGGAATTTGATATGATGGTATGCCCTTCCTTTTCACAGAAGCCCAAGGTTTGATTATTTGATCTTTATTTGTCAGGTTGTTGTTGTTATTGACTAGATTTTCTTTTTAGATGGGTTGTGTAACTCTGGTTAGATTGATTTCTTGATTAAGAAAATTGTACTTTTGAATTTGAAATTTTTTCTTCTTTTTTTTTGATTGATTTTGTGATGAAATTGTAATATCATTTGGTTTTATTTATTTGGTTTACAGTAACTTTTTAAACACGCGCATTTGCGCGTGTATTTAACTAGTTTAGTTCTAATGTAAGCAACATAAATCCAGCTTTCTTCAACATGTGAATTTAAAACACCAAGAAAACATCCCCACTATGATTGCCATTAATATCCAGGCTATGCAAGTTAGGCATGTGAACTAAATTCATGCCACATCTTCTGCATCATATTTGCCCATATTTTTGCATATATTCAAAAAATGAACAACTTTAGTGTTGAATGTAAGTGGGATAGAAAAAAATTTGAAATTGATGGGTCAATACCTCAAACTGAATATTAGGGAACCAAATATGCAAATATGGTTTACTGCATCTTTGTATTGTTATAGTTTGAAAAATAAAATAAGGAAACACTCATACACTACTCAAATGGTTATCACATGTATCCAGAATGGATGAACATTGCCAATTTAAAAAGTGCATCAAAAAAGCACTCTGTTTGTAATCCAAGATTCACTATCAGGGATTCATGTAATGACATAGCATGTCATAAACAAATGTAAAATATTTACCAGACAACATTCAATTGATGAAATGAATTACAACATTGTTTGAAAGAAAAGAAAAAAAAGTTCTCATGTCAGATTGGTAATGCATAAGCCTTGCTTGGTTCAGGAATAGGAGGTGTAAATGCTTTTTTTATATAAAAAGTTATCATAGAATAGGAATAAGAGTAGATGGCCTTTGTTCATGTTTGATTATTCTGAGTAAAAACCAAAAGGCCAGTGCAACCATGGTTAGGGACCAGATAAAGGTGTGACAGTAAAAAAAAAAGTTTGTTTAGTGCATATAAGCTCTAATAGCTATGCCTAGATGATGGAATATGAAAAATGTAATAAAATAGAAACCGTCATCCTATAGTTACCTATCCCAAAAACATATATTATCGCGGATAAGCTTATGCCACACCCAAACACCAAACAAGGGAAATAGATTAATGGTGGGATAAATTCCTATTTCTATTCTTATTGATGGCTTATTCTTCAACGTTATTCATATTCACAAATCAGCCATATAAAACAGCGGACCTCATATTTACTTAGACCCTATAATCTAAATTTGTAATAATTATTCACTGTATTATCAATTATTGAATGTATGATGCAGAATAGGTGGCCAGCGTGTTCTTGGAGCGATGAACCTGAAAGAATCTATTTTTGAGATTTTCAAATAATAAAAAAAACCGCTAGTAGAAATCAAGTGTCATGAACTTGGAATCGCCTGATTTTTTTTTACTGGTTCTCTTAAGCGGTGAGATCCTCTCTATACAGTATACACCAGAGCCTCTTCCGTCCACATTTAATCAATTATTAGTAACTTGTTTAGTTTAAAAGTTATCACTATGCCACAACGCACCTTTATTTTTCCATTTTAATTATTTTTTGTTTCTCAAAATGGTGTTTTTTCTATTTTTGTTAACTTTTTAGATTTCAAATATCTTAATCATAACAGCTCGGATTGGATCTCTATCAAATCCGTGGATCTCTTAGGATCCTGTAGAATCAGTCACAACAAACTTCTATTTTTACTATTTTTAGTAATTTAATAGTATAAAAGAAAGGTTTGCAATTTAGGATTTTGAGCTTTGATTAATATATTTTTTAGTTTTATTTCTTTTTTTTAGAATTGTGGGATCGTTGAAAGATTTCTAATGCTTGTCGGATCTTTATTTAGTTTTTTCCTGCCTTAATATAAATTCTCACTGAAATTAATAATTTGTCAATTTTTTTTTTTTTATGACAAAAACTGGAGGTTTTGAAGTTCTGTGAATCCCTTCACAAGGGAATCTCATGTTACTGTAATCTGCACAGACATAGTAGAGCCACCCCATGTGGTATTGTTTGGCTTAATGAGGTGTTATAGTTTTTTTGTCAATATGTGTAGGGTCTGATATGAATTGCATCCATGCTTAGGTTCACACAAACATATCAGGATATTCAGAATTCACATTATAAACTTGGTTTCATCAGTCATCTCATCTTATGATTTCATTAGTAATCTCATTTTATGATGGTCTTTGTGGGGCCATTTACTTATTGTTGAATATCAAACCTAACCAACAAAATTTCCATGGAACAATTGAACTCTAATACCCCTCCTGAAACCAAACAGCTATAAGTCTCTATCAAAAACAAGTTGATTATTTGAGTCTATGCAATGAATGCTTCATAATCTCACCAACCTAATCAAATATCAATATTTGGCAAATGAAAATGACATCTAATAATCTCTCGATCTATCTTATACAATTGAATCTCTCTCTCTAGCAACTACGTTGTTAATAAAAATTGGTGTCTTCTTATCTATAGACATGATTAATACAACCCATGAATGTGAATTATCAAAGTTAACTATACAAAGATTTCCATACCCAAAAACTATACAAAGATTTCCTAGACAATGACAATTGAAATCTTAATTATCACATTAAGATAACAAACATATGTTGGATAAGTTATGAGAGGTGATCCACATCTCCACCTCTCCGTCTTCCCATTGGTTTTATCCACTTGTAATTGGTTGTACCTTTTCATGAATAGTCCGTTCATAAGGTGAATGAGATAGTGGATAATAATTTATAAAATGTAAAAAAATGATTTGACATGTAAACCCCTCTTATACTAGTTAAATAGATTGGATGGAACAACACATTGGAAAAACAATATAAGCTTAATTACACATATTCTAACATAATTATATCCATTTTTTTTTTATGTAAACAAACATATTTTTGGATTTTTCACTTCTATTCCACCCTATTCCCCACCTATTCCACTACCCAAACTGGCTCAAAGAATAGGTCAATGACGACAAAACATCGACATAGCATGTACTGAGTACTCACTCATCAAAAACCTGTCATGGCTGCTTGTGATCCAATTGTGTGCACTTTTTTTTTGTTTTGATTTCACCCAAGATGAAAAACTCCCCCGACATACTTTCAGATAAACTTTTCAATCTCATATAGCAGAGATTTTGATGTCTTTGATGACAGAAACATTGAATGGCCGCAAAAAGGAGTTGTCTGAATTGAGTGAGCCTGGGCAACTCATATATTGTGTGTACTAGTACTACTATAGACTATAGAGTGAGAGAATTTTTTCTCTGTTGGAGAGAATAAAAATTACATAACTTTGATGACTGGTTTATTATTGTTAGGTGGTTGGATCTTTGCAAAAGCCACCCACAATATAACTGTACTGTTTTTAATTTTATTTTTTTTACAATTATTGGGGAGGTGGATTCAGCTACCCCTTCTTTAAAATTATTCCACCACTACCCCCCATTTATTCAAATCACATGGACATCTAACTTTACATACCCTTCATAAATGTGAGAGTGGCTAAAAAATACCAACATACGAATTATGCATAAGAAAAAGTAATTAGTGATTTTTTTTGTTGGTAATTCAGAATTAGTGAATCCTAACCCCAGTTTGAGACCGAGACGATATGATTTGTGTGTCATTATGGTTGACGATAAATTTTGCACTACTTAACTTGCCAAAAAAATAGGTTGAGATATAGCTACATAGAGACTTATGTTTTAAAACAAAACCCTTTTTAATTAGAACAAATGAACTGATTAAAAGTTACCATTTCAATTGTTAGGTAAATGAAATTGAATTGTGATGTCATATACATAATAAACGTATTAAATATCAATTAATATATAATAAAAGTCTGAAATTATGAAAAAATTTGGAAAATATTCTCATTGCAACATTTGATACTCTGAGTCTTTATACAACATCATCTTAAAACTATTTTTTGTCAAATGAAAGTGAGTTTTTTTAGACTTAAAAAATTAGTTTGTTCAAACAGTTCAAAATTAGTTCTAAAAACCGCAAGTTCAATCGATGGGATGATCAGTTTTAAGTCGGACATGTTTGTTAATGGGTTTCGACTTTCGAGGGATAATCAGGTCAGTAGTCAGATCGATCAATAGTTTAATCAGTTAAAAATAATCTGTCATTGGTAGAGATTGAGAGTGCATTTATATTGTACCCAGTTTATGAGCTAGTAGTGTTCATGTTGTAAATTGCATGTATTTATTATAATTAAATCATCATATGAAAATAGTATCAGCGCCGCTGCTGTACCTAATATTTCCTATGGTGTAATAAATATTTTAAAAACTCAACTGTAGTTGTACATTCAAATGATTGGTTTTTACTGCAATCCAATACTGTGGTGATTACAGTTCAGTTATTAGAGGAGCCTCTCTTGCAAAACTCAATCTGCACCTTCAAAGTCATCAAAAAATTTTATGTTTCTAACAATGTGACTATCTTTCTAAATTAAGTAGTAGGAACCCAAAATTTCAATTCCAATGACTCCAGCAGACCTAAGACTAATAAATTAATGGGGGCATAGACCACAAATAGTTCTTCCTAATTCTCTGCATAATTAAATGAAGATTCCACAGTGATTTGGAATAACACATCAAGCATTAATATATACTCATTTTTTCAAATCACCATCATCAACAACTTGGTAGCCTTTATTAATCTTTCCATAAATTCATGTGATACAGATGTTTGAGACAAACTATCCATTCATACTTTCCCCTAAAAAAATACTCATCACTTATCAAAATACAGCTAAGGAACTGTATGAACATGAAATAAACTCTATAAACCTTTTAAACAATTTCAAATATGCAGCACTTCCCTGATATTAAGAATCCTCGAGGGTGATTTTGCACATCCTAGGTTTTTTCTTGTCATGATCATGTGAAAAATATTTGACATGGGTCTTATTCAGTATAATAAAAGCAGTGAAAACAATTAGGACTTTTTTAAAAAATTTTTTTTTATGAAAAATCTAATAAATCATATACGACTAAACAAATATTTTGATATAGAATGTAAATTAAATTTGTTGGGCTGAAATTTAGATGTCGATGATATTAATTATCGCCTAAAAAAGAACTAATAATTGTAATTTGCAAACCATCTATTCCTTATCACATAACAAATGCAATGCATGCCTTCACCAAATAAACCCTGGAGAGTGAAAAGAAAGGTGACCCCACTTTCATGCTGCCTGGCTGTACATTTTTCTTTGCTCTATAGACAGATTAATTAATTGATGAATCAACCTCAATGCAAACCCTACACAGCAGGTGGGAAGTTTTTTTTTTAGATCAACAGTTTTTTTGTTACAATGTAACAGAAAGGAAACCCTATATAAAAACCTATACCTCTAACACCTTGACCTCCCATCACACACATACTAAAACATATAACAAGCCCACCAGTCTTTTACTCCTCCATTACACACAACCCCCCCCCCCCTCCACTCCTCTCTCTCTATAGCTCTCTCTCAATGGCCAACATTTCTCTCCCTCTAGTCCTCCTCCTCACATGCCTGATCAAGTGCCTACTCGTCTCCCAATGCGAGGCGGCCCGCGCCTTCTTCGTGTTCGGCGACTCCCTCGTCGACAACGGGAACAATGATTACCTCTTCACGAGCGCCCGGGCCGACGCCTACCCCTATGGGATCGACACCCCCTCCCACCAACCCACCGGCCGCTTCTCCAATGGCAAAAACATCCCTGACATCATCAGTTACATTCAATCCAAACTCTCTCCATACAATCTCATCAGTTTTTTTAAAAAAGCGAAAACAACTTTTAGTCATAGACTGATAACAAAATGTTTGTTATGGTTGGGTCAGGTGAGCACTTGGGGGCCGAACCAACACTTCCCTACCTGAGTCCACATTTGCAGGGGCAGAAGCTCCTCGTTGGAGCCAACTTCGCCTCCGCTGGCATCGGGATCCTAAACGACACCGGAATCCAATTCGTAATCAAATTATCACTCTTAAATCACCATAGTTTCTTTTTTTTAGTAGAGTGGCTTACAATGGGCTATTACATGCAGAGGCCTAAGGGAGGGGTTGGCCTTAAATTACCATAGTTAGGACATTGTGCTAAGAAGTTGATTTATTTGATGATAATGTGTTGGGTGGTGTGACATGCAGATGAACATAATTAGGATTGCCAAGCAGTTGGAGTACTTCCAGCAGTACCAGCAGAGGTTGGGCAGGCTCGTAGGGGACGCAGAGGCGCAACGGCTGGTGAGCCAGGGGCTCACGCTCATCACGCTCGGCGGCAACGACTTCGTTAACAACTACTTCTTGATCCCTTACTCTGTAAGGTCCCGCGAGTTCTCCCTCCCAGACTACATCAAGTACATCATCTCAGAATACAAGAAGGTCCTTGCGGTACGTATATTTAAACATGTCATTTATCTGAAATGATTTAAAAAACGGATATAGGCATTGACTTGAAATATGTTACACTTTGTTGTGCACATTTCAATTTTTTGAAATATGTTACACTTTGTTGTGCACATTTCAATTTTTCTGTGCCTACCAATGGAGGCTTTAGTAGGTCTGATGTAAGCCTATCAATTATCCAAAAAAATATTCACATCCGATCCGAATCCGTATCCGAAAATGCAGAAAATATCCGATATCCAAAAAATCCGTATCCGTATTCGAAAAAATAATCCGTATCTGAAAATTTTCGGATCGGATACGGATATACCCCTATCTGATCCGAAAAATATCCGTATCCGATGGCATTAAAAAAATGTTAATATTAGTATTTAATATCTACCATTAGATTTTGATCAAGTGGTTCACATTCTTTCTAATAGTTGTAAAGTTAGGACTTGTATTTGTGAATTTTTAATTTTAAGTCAATTTTCGAACTTTAAATGAAAATTTGTTATATTTAATTATTTATTTATTCTTTCTAATAGTTGTAAAGTTAGGACTTGTGTTTGTGAATTTTTAATTTTAAGTCAATTTTTAAACTTTAAATGAAAATTTGTTATATTTAATTATTTATTTATTTATTTCGGATATTTCGGATAATTATCCGAATCCGTATCCGAAATTTCGGATCGGATACAGATACACTTTTTAAATATCCGTCGGATACGGATACGGATACAGATATAAAAAAAAATGGATACGGATACGGATATGACCATATCCGTTCCGTATCCGATCCGTTGACAGGCTTAGTCTGATGGAACTATGGAAGGGAACATTTAGGAGGGTTCGTATGTTGGGGACAATGCACCCAACAGTATTAATTGTGAGCCTATGTTTGCATTTAATAATATGTTGACAATGGGTGGACCTTACTCTATATCACCTTGGCACATGTCATATGATCAAAAATTCATATTTTTTTTGTTTTTCAAAAAAAAAAAGTTACATTTAATTCTTTTTCTACACACCTATTTCATTTTTTAAAAATAGTACACCATTTATTTATATTTATTTTTTAAGTATACATTTCAATAAATTATACAAACATAAGTAGAGGCTGCACGAATTGGGAGCTCGGCGGGTGCTAGTGACGGGGACTGGCCCTCTAGGATGCGTGCCGGCAGAACTGGCACAACGGAGCCGTAACGGGAACTGTGATGTTGAGCTCCAGAGGGCTGCGGCGCTCTTCAATCCCCAGCTTGTCGAAATCATAAATCAACTCAACCAGGAGATCGGCTCCAACGTCTTCGTCTTCGCCAATGCCTTTGACATGCACATGGACTACATTTCCAACCCAACAGCCTATGGTGAGCTCAAAATCTTGGATATAGATCAGTTTTTTTACTATTAAAGGATTAGCACTAATTGCGTCCTATCTCATTGAATCAATTTTTTGGCATTGATAACTAGTGACACAATTGTTATAGCCAATATATATTTGTCAATTTCAAGTAAAAATTGTTATTTTTTCAACTTTTTTTTTGTTGAAAACTTATAATTTTAGAAAATGTTACATTTAGTCTCATTTTTAGTTTCAAATACAATTCAACATTGTTTTCAATTTTCTTAAGAACCATATATTTTATTTAATGAAGTATGTATCTTTATAAAAGATGAAATATATAATCTAATGAATTGAATGATAACAATAATAGAAAAATGTGAAATTTTTTTAATGAAACACATAAAGGTACTAACGACATGAGACTGCATTTGGGACCATAAAAAAAATTGAGTGTAATGCAACTCCTTATGACTATATGATATGTTCAAACTCAGTAAAATATTTCATCACATGTTTCGTGAGGAAACTTATGAGATGGACATTTTATGCATAATTTTGAAAAAAATAGAAAGTTGATCATTTTCTGACTCTCTCAAATACCCAACTTGGGTTATATGAATTTATACCATGCTTTTTGTCACACATAGTCAAACAAATCTCATATAATTGTGCATCCTCCCCCATAAAACATTCTAAAATTACGCGACTCACTCCAAATATGTTGCATGTATACTTTGATATCAGGATTTGTGACATCGAAGGTGGCCTGTTGCGGGCAAGGGCCATACAATGGCATCGGCCTCTGCACGTTGGCATCGAACCTGTGCCCTAACCGGAACCTGTACGCCTTCTGGGACGCATACCACCCGACCGAGAAGGCGAGTCGCATCATCGTGAGCCGCATGTTGTCCGGCTCGGGCGAACTCATGCACCCCTTGAACCTCAGTTCCATCCTGGCCATGGATGCTCAGAACTGAAAATTTTAAGTACCTGTTACTTCTCTGCTAGAATTTTTTGGTGTTGCTCAATGTTTCAGGCTTAATAAGTAGGAAGGGATTTGATGTTATGGGGGGTGGGCATAGCTGGGAGTGATTATGTGTTCAATGTGTTTGTTTTTTGGTGGTAGTGTATGGTTAGTCAGATGGGGAAGCAGTTAAGTTGTACTGTGCGTGAGGGGGGCTTTCCCTGGTTTTGGTTGAAATGATATGATGTGTTGAAAACTTTTTCTGTTGTCTGAGTTTAGAAGAAGTTGGGCTGTTTGGATGCATGGATAGGTTTACACACCGAATAAGATTTATGCTGGTGTGAAGCCCAGTATGGCCCATCTAGCAAGCGATTTGGGCTGGGCTGTTGGGCTTCTGTGACATTGAACCCTAACATGTCAGTAGTCAACACTCACTCATATCAGGGATGGATGCATATTAATCATGAATAATATGATGATATACCTAACTAAACAAAACCCAGTTATTCATGCAATCATCTAGATTAGGATAATATATACTAGATTAAAAATATATACAAAAGTATGCAGTAAATTTATTCAAGTATACTTCATTTTTGTGAATATACACAAGTAACCAAAATATGTTGGGAGTTGTATAAGGGACTGCTTGTAACTCACATCTGCCATTTTTTTGAAAACCTTCTTCCATTGGTTTTATTTATTTCCAAATGAACGAAATGAAATTAGAAAGTCTTCTCTAAGCCATGTCTACTTTACCCTAAATATTACATGTACAATAAAATTTAGAAATATTCAATCAGTGCATGATCACTGAATTAATCAATGTTTTCATAAAATAAATGTTTAAGCCATGTCAGATATATCATTCAAAACGTGACACACACAAAACAATTAACAGAAAGAAAAAAAAAGAAACAGAAAGGCTGGTCATGATTGGTTCCATAATTATTTAAGAAAAAAAAGACCTTGGATTCTCCTGTGGTTCTGTAATAATGTGCCTTCAACCAAAGTCCAAACATCTACCTACATAACTGAAAATGTAATTTGTTGAAAATGTTGTTCTTCAGCCAGTCTGTCTTCATTATACAATAAACATGCCCAACAACTTGTCAGATTAAGAGCAAGATGTGAACAAAGCAATCACTCTAACCAGTACTGAAAGCAATTCTGGACAAACTTTTTACATGTTGAAGATTGTAAATAGAGGACCTTCAAAACTTAACAGAGCTTACAGTAATGAATCTTATACCATACTGGCCAAGCAATGTCAGTGAACCTATATATAATCTTCAAAGATGAAAAGGGCTATGGAGGCCTTTCAGAATTTAGAATTTAGACATAAATCTTCAACAGATGCCTTTCAGAATTTAGACCCAGATCAAATTAAAATGGGATCTCTTTTTGTAGATAGTTCACAGGTTGTTCTTTAATCCCCCATTTGGGGTGTGGAACAAGGATCAGATAGGGCGGGAATAACAAAAAAACATGTTTGGTTAGGAAGAATAAACCCGATAGATATGCTCGGATAAGTTAATATAAGCCCTGATATTATGTACAAGGGGGGTTAGAACAGTCTATCCATGTCTTATGCGACTCATAAAACATTAACAACAAAATAATGATGACAAAATAAGAAAAATTCAACCAAACAGAAACTACCCTGGTACCAATCTACCCCGTTACCCAAATGGCAGCTAAATGTGTGCCTCTACCTCAGGTAGATGTGTGACGATAACTTTCAGGAATCCAGCCATCCCGATAAAGGAGCTATACTTTTTGGGAAATGGAAAGGGAGGAGCTATACTTGTAAACTCAGTGTGTTTCACGAATAAGTTGGACAATGACAACATAGACTTAATCCTGAAAAAAAAATCCTTTTGTTCAGTGTGAATAAGCTGTTATATTTATGTCTGAATTCTGATAAGTTAGTACATATCTATGGTTAAACTTAAGGGAAACATATAGTTTATTGTTGTTTATCCATCTAAATCTGTATATTTTAATAAAACAAATACAAAAGACAATAATTCATCCCCCAACAAGTCCAGGCTATATTAATCTACAAACTTCAAAAGAGCAAGATGTGAAGAAAATAATCAACTTGAACACTGTGCAAACATGAATCAAATAGTCCTGGTATTTATTTCTGGATGACAAAACATATTATTTTTCCTCCCAAGACAATAGAGAGAGCATCATTGGCAACATGTAACTTCCAATACAGCCTGCGATACTAAAGTTGTACAAAATTCCATTAAACAGAAAATGACGCTTCATTGATCACTTAAGCTCAAAAGGACCATTTTTTTTTTCAAGAGGTTCATATAATTTGACAAAGGTGCAATTTTCAGATCATCATGAGAATAGATGCACTCCATGAATCAACAAAATGTATCACTAACTCACTATATTAAGATCATTTAGACTTCTTTCCTTGTTTTTTCTTCACCACTTCATCGACATACATAATGCCCTTACCTTTGTAGACCTCGGGGGGCTTACAGCTTCGGACAGCCGCAGCAAATTGTGACACCCTTTGTTTATCGATGCCTGTGCAACAAACAATGTTGGGCTTGAAACAGAACACGCGAACAGCGGGTGGGACCGCCAGCTCCACCTCGTGACTGTATCCCAGCTTCAGAAACAGTAGGCGGCCTTCTGCTTCTGCCCTGGCTTTGAACCCAACTCCTACGATCTTAAGAAACTTAAAGAATTGGGCTTCCATTAATGATTCACTCAACAAGCTGTCAAGAACAATAGAATAATTAACAACTAATGGAAAAGAAAAATCAAATTGTCAAATAAAGTTAAGCAGCATGGGCACAGACACGATACAGAAAAGGTGACAGCAAATCGTAAAAAAACTAGGATACACACAGGTACACAACAAAAAAAGTGTTGATAAATAAATAAATAATCGTCCCTTTGCCAGGCGGATGTGGGAGTTGATGGGAATAGCGACAGGGATGGATGTTGACTTTGGAGATTTGGAAGGGTTGTGGGAGGCGGGGAAGAGCATGAGGAAGGGTGATTGAAATATCGAAGCAAAGATTACCTTATCCATTATCATGGCGGTAACGTGGGCAATCTGGTTAACTCACAACAAAGCGCTATTTCAGGGGGCAATACCGTATGTGGAAAATGCATGGGTGAAGGTGATTAGTGCAGTTAAAAACTGGGGGGGTTACTGTGTCAGGGCATCAAGGGTTAAATTTGTTAACAAGTTCGTAATCGGTTCTTGATGTTTTTCTAGTCGAGGGACTAGATCATGTATTTCCTACTTGGGCCCTTCATAATATATTAAGCAGAAGCCTACGTTTATTCAAAAATAAATAAATAAATAATGGTTAAATTATGACTTATGAGTATTTAAAAAAAAAAATTTGAACACAACAAGTTGTTATAACTATAATGATGTGTCAAACTATCATCAACTCAGATTAAACAAATTAATCTAGCGTTTGGAAATAGGATCGGGCATTATATTATTATAGGGAAAGGCTGTGCAAGGAGTATTCAAAATATTCCAACTTGAAACTACATAATTCAATCTTCTTAACAGGAATACAAAAAACAGAGGAAAAACATGAGCAAGATTTTTGTTCAAAAGCAACCTAAAGAAATGACACAATGAAGTGTATTTTGAGTGCTGTGTCTCAAAATATCCTAAATTAGAGATGATGAAGACCTCTCGGGCTCTCCCCACAAGGGGAAAACACCATTCACATAAAAACCTATTAAAAATTCCTAATTTTATCATATAAACTGGTTGTTCTGCTAATGATTTTCGAATGCCATTCAAAGACTCCGGTACGAGGAGATCGGCCGACTTACCGGGGCGGAGAGATCGGAGGCCGAATGGGCGGCGACGCCGGGGACACTGGAGAGAGAGAGAGAGAGAGAGGACGGACAGAAATAGAGGGGGCGGCGGCGGCGACGGCGAGAGGAGACCGGAGGAGGGGAGAGAGAGAGAAAATAAAACCCTAGATTGAAAGTTGGTTTTCTTCGTAGAGCGCTTATGCTTTCAACGGGCCGTCCGCGGCCCATGTAACGAGGGGATTGAGTCAGGTGTGTTGCAGTTCATGATATTTTAAAAATCATATACTCATGTTTTAAATTACATGCTGTTATATAAAATAAAGTATATATTAAGATATATTAGTGTATTTTTTTAATAATGAAAAAAAAGTCATATACTATGTTAAGACTCATATGCTATGATAACGTAGTATATATTACGTTCAATGGCGGGGCTAGAATTTTTATAAAGGGGAGGCCTAATTAATGTGACTTATATAAATATTTTTAAAATTATACCATTATGTTTTTTTTAAATTTCAATAGCATAGATTAAAAATATGTTTAAATAAAATAAAGACATTCATATAAAACATATAATTGAATTATTATAAAAAAATAGTTATCATATTTTAAAATGATATGTCATATTTTATATTGATAATTTAAAAAGATGTCAAAACATAAATCTAATAAACAATACATACATTTAAATTTGACATCGATAAGGTTTCAAATCGTCAAACTGTTGAATGATTTGATTATTTTAGATATTTACAAAAATATTTTAAAATTTAAATAAATTAATAACAATGATAATAAAGTAAAATGAATTTTTTTATAAATTCGAAGTGTTGATGGAGGAGAGGAGGTGATTACAGATTGTAAAATCCCCGATTGTTTAGAGATGATTGATATTAGGAATAGTTGAGATATAAAAAAATAATGATAATAAGATATTCAAAATTTTATTTTTTTCAAGATGGACACCTAGGTGGAGACGCCGAGGAGTGGGATCCATCCCTCCATAGCTATTTGTGAGATATAGATAAAATGAAGCTTGAGGATAAATGAAAAAAAAAGCAAAAAATGGCTTTTGTTGGCTAATTGAAAAAAGGGGTGAGGGTACACTAGTACACCATACACGTGAATGGTCTAAATGGATAATAGATGAGTTTTTTTTTTTTTTGAGTTGTGAGCTGTTGCTGTTTAAGGAATTTCATATGTAGATGCTATGCTCTATGAGTCCTAATTAAAATCAATCTACAACAAAAAATTAAAAGAACCTAGAAAAAACTAATAAGATATAGAAATAAATACAAAAAATCCAGGGGGGTCCCATGCCCCCTGGTCCTATGGTAGCTCCATCACTTGCTACGTTATCTTAGTGTATGGGACTGTAAAATGGGCTACAAAAAGGACTGCGTGTATCAGAGCCCTTGTTATAATCGTTCGTTCGATTATATCATTTTAAAATATAAAATTTAATTGAATCCCAATAAAGAAAATATTAGATTTTAATTTATCCTAAATTAAATTTGAAATCTAATAGAATATCTCAATCATAATTTTTTAATAAGATCGAATTGTCCAAACGCGTGTTGGATTTAACATGATCTCTATATTGAGATGGCAAGCAATGACATATACTCTTTGCCCCTGTTCGGAGAGAGATTTGAGTTATTTTGAAGTTTATGACTATTCTAGTATAAATAAGGATAAATTAAATTTTTTTTTCATTATGTTTTTGAATTATTATCGTTTTGGAACGTAATAATAAAGTTTTGATTATTTGGATATATGAAATGTGAATAAGGTGCGAATAATAATTTATAAAAGTTTAAAAAATGATGACAGTTGATTTATAAAAGGTGATGGAAATTAGTTTGACAGTGGGCTCCTATATTCTTTTGTGTTGAATAACCTGAAATAACTTAATTTATGAGTTGACTTGAATTTATATACCACTTTATACCAATTAATTTTGGCATATAGATTTTCATTCATTTCAGCCTTCCAAGCACCTATTTTGAGGTTATTTCGACTAATTTTC
Source organism: Acorus calamus (assembly GCA_030737845.1). NCBI lineage: Eukaryota > Viridiplantae > Streptophyta > Magnoliopsida > Acorales > Acoraceae > Acorus > Acorus calamus. The sequence goes on from CM060875.1 coordinate 30,713,643, forward strand.
ACGTATTTCAAGCCCCATTCTTGAACTAGACGGGGCCAAATTGATGTTCTCATTGCAATTTTGCAACCCCAATTGCAGTCTATACAATTTTTTTTTAAATCATACTCTTTTTATATTGAAATATAGACTATTATATAAAATAAAATATATACTGAAATACAATAATATAATTTTTATTTAAAAAAATAGTTCATACAAGATGATAGAACTCCATATATTATGATATCATAGTATATGATATGATCTTGTTACATGCTATCACAATGCATATTGCATTATCACAGTATATGAAAATAAATAAATAAAAATTTTAAAAATTATTAGTATATCTTACTATATATATATTTCACTTTTTAATAAATATGTATTTTAAGTGTATATTTCATTAAGAAAAATAGGTGAGAACTATGAACGATGTTGGACATATCATTTTTTCTTTTGAATCCATAAAATGCTAATAAAATAATAGAGAAAAATCCAAATAACCCTGTAAATTGTCCTAAATCCATATAAACCACCAATGTTTCCTAAAGTTCATATAACCCCTTGAAAACACCCATGTAAATTCAAATAACCCCCTACGTTAAACTTTCGGTGACAGATCAGGAATATTTTGTGAATATTCATTTTGATTAGCCCTGACTGAAAACATAATACACAAAAAACACCCTACAATCTATTAAAAATGCAGAAACCATTTGTAAATGACAATTTTACCCCTCTGAATAGATTATAAAACTCTACCTGGGGTGGTAAAATTATCATTTATAAATGATTTTTTACATTTTAACACATTGTAGACGGTTTTTGGTATATTGTATTTTTAGACAGGGTTAACTAAATAGAATATACGCATATTATTTATAATATGTCAATGAAAATTTAACTCGATGAGCTATTTAAATTTACATAGGTGTTTTTAGAAGGTTATATCGATTTTAGAAAAAGTCAATAAGTTATATGGATTTCAGATAGTTCAAAGGGGTTGTATGGATTTTGCCCAAAATAATAACATATATATACAGGCTGTTCAAAACACACTCATCACACATATTGACAAACTTTGGGAACCAAAAATTGAGTTTTAAATATGAAACTAATGCCTGATGAGTTGTTGTCCTCCACAACGATCCTAGACCAGGTCTCCTAGCTGGACAGTTTTTTTCCCCCTCATTTAATTAACATTTTATAAGACATTGAATCCAATCCAACAACATATTTTAGCTTTGACATATTCAAGCTCGGTTTATTTATATTTGGGTTCAGCTCGGACTCAATTTGATTTGGGACCGGGTTTAATTTTATGTTTAATCTCGACTTGTTTGGCTCGTGAAAAGTTTGATTTAGCTCATTTATAAAACAAACTCAAGTGCAAGCACGAACCAAAAAAGATCGTTTTAAGAATTAAAACATGTAGAAAATAGATAACATGTTGAAAATAGACAATCACATTAAAAAATCATCACTAAACAATCATATTCAAATGAAGAAAACATTCTACACTTTTAAGTAAATGAGTTTGTATAAGCTCGTAGTTTAGCTTGGACTCGACTCGTTTACAACGGAGCTTTAAAAATTATTTGACTTATTTGTCTAATCGAACGAATCCGAATGAGCTCCAATTGAGTTGAGCTGGAGCCGAGCCTGAGCAACTGGCTCGTTTACACCCCCTAAGGAAATGGAAGTGTCTTCTAATATGATCTAAATATTATTTTAGAAACTTTACGAAGACATTCATATATTTATAAAAACTTTCCATTTGTTTTTATTTGTTTTTCAAATGGATCTGATCTGATGAAATGAAAGTGCCTTCTAAAATGATCTAATATTATTTTAGAAACTTTATGAGGACATTCAGATATTTATAAAACTTTCCATTTGTTTTTATTTGTTTTTCAAATGGATCAGATGAAATGAAAGTGCCTTCTAATATGATCTAAATATTATTTTAGAAACTTTATGATCACAAAATCAATATCGATCTCAGGAGCCAAAAACAGCAGATTCATCCAAACCATATTTGTAATAAATATTGTTAAACATATCACTCAAACGTGACAAACGACAAATGAAATAATAAATAAAAGAAAACAAGAATACAAAGGACGGTTAGAACTGCATTCAGTGCATTTTAGACCTTTGGACCTTTTGAAAATCAGTGCGTTGGATTATATCACTCAGTTAATTTTCTAGTCAATTATATTTAACCCTAAAAGCTCTCAAAAAAGTAATTTAGTTTAATGCAAGGCAACCCTGAACATAGGTTGGTTAGATGAGGATCAAAGCGAAATCTTAGATGAAAAAAATATCAGTTCTTTTTCCTTATGGATATCTTGAATTTTATCTTTGCATAGGGGATCGATTTCAAATACCTAATATTATGTGATCCGCACTCTCAATTGTTGTCTACATTATGCTCTAGATCCCTTGCCTTTCATTGAGGACTGTGAGATCTGTCAGGATTCAATGGGATTTGATTCCATCATATCCTTAGATGGCTTGATCATAACTTAAAATTCAATGGGTGTGCTGTGTTTGGAGGAAGATAATAACTCAACAAAAACATGTGTCGGATCGTAATTAAATCGATAAAGACGCGTAATGGATTACTATTGGACCTATGAAAACAAATGATGAATTATAATTGGATAAAAAAATTGGAGTAGATAACATGCTTGTAACATAACATGTGGCTCTTATCAAGATAAAATGAGAATCATCATTTATCTATGGTGAGGAGATTCAATGCTCTATGGGCCTTTACCATTACGTGTCACTGCCAGATGGATGTTAGGTCTAAATGCAGGTCATATTGAATATGCATATTTTTCCCTCCAATTCTCTATAATCAATATTACGAAGAACACCTTGATGTTTGACAATAATATGAGATAACACCACCACTAGATTCAATGAACTTAAAGAAAAAGGGAACACTTAATTAGGTTTAATTTAAATTTAGATTTGTGAGTATCAGTCAATTCGATTGAATATGCATATTTTTCCTTCCACATCTCTATAATCAATATTATGAAGAACACCTTGATGTTTGACAATAATATGAGATAACACCACCATTAGATTCAATAAACTTAAAGAAAGAGGGAACACTTAGGTTAATTTTAGATTTGTGAGTATCAGTCAATACTCAATTCGTCAAGTTGGGTATTGAATCTTAATAAATGGACCTTTTGACTATATGGTTTGTTTTCCTCTATTGCCTGCCTCATTTCATGTGATCCACCCAACAAAAAATTTAGAAAGAAAAAATCTGTGGCCTCCTATTCCCCTTTATAGAGGCTAGACGGAGAAAATGATATCCTAGGAGTACTTGAATAGTAGGGTCCTATTCATACAATTTTTTTATGATTTATTGTCACAATTTTTTTTAATAATGTTTTAAACATAAATTTTAATTCTTTTACATAACTCACCTTAACCAAAATGACAAACAAAATAAAAACATAAAATAACACACATATTTAAAAACAAAAAATAATAAATGAATAAAAATATGAAAATAGTCTTAAATCAAAGTATAAATAACATCAAAATCCCTATTTTTGAACAAATATAATTAAATTTAAAAATAAATAAATGAATAAGTTTAATTAGAAAAATAATATAATAAAATTATTAAAATATAAAATAGGAATCAAACAATTTGTTGTCATTGATATCAACTGTTGCTCCCACAAACATACATATATACCTTGCCCAACATGCAAGTTTTGAGTGGTTGACCTCTTTTTAACAAAGGGAAGGCCAATTTTTGTTCTTCTTTTTGATGGTGAGTCATTGGTGACTGACACGGTTTGGAAGTCTCTCTAATATCACTCTCTCACAGTGCGCTTTAAATTCAAGTCATTGCACTTTTTTTGGGTCCAAGGTTGACAATGAGAACACACACAAAACACAAAAAAAAAATGGCATGTGAAAGGTGGTTGCCAATCAGATGTTTCATCAGTTTTTGGCTTTATAAGTGAACAATTGAGACCTAAACAATGTAAAGTTTTGAGAGTAATGTTGGTTGGGAAGTACTTTCTTCTACACTAGTGATGAGAGATAACATAATGAAAACTATTAATATAAACATAAATATGAAAATGTATGAGAGATGGGAATTATTTTTCATGTTTATAAATAAGGTCTGGGGGCGTCTCTGCAAATTCTGTGAAACAAATAACCACAGGGACAAATGTGGAATATAAATAAGATGAATAGGAGCTTATCTGCAAAATGTCTCACCATAGCCGTCCAATACGATTTTTATAAGGTGAATAAATGGATACGGGGGCTTACAAAAATATGTTTTACCCGTTGGCGAAATTTTGTCTCCATAAAAAATAATATATAAGTTAAAACATTGATGTTTGGTATAAACAGGTTATGATATACGGGTGATAAACACAAAAATATGTTTGTTTAAAAAAATAAATTAATTATGATATTAAATTGATGTTTTAGATCCTCTAGATTTGTATTATTACATTCAATCTATTTTTCTAGTACAACGGGCTTACATGTCAATTCACCTGTTATTATTTGAAAATGAAATGATAAATTATTTTTATATTATATAATTCATTATTTATATCTTATTCATTTTTTTATATATAATTTATCTATGATCAAATGAACAACAAAAATTTTATTATTATGTTTTTCACCGAGAATGTCTAGTAATATAAGCAACAAAAAAGAAAATTTCATTTTTATATTTACTCGTCAAGGGTTCTTACATGCAATATGGAAGATGACACTACACTTTTTGGAAATAGAGCATCTTCGTAGCTTTTGGGTTTTTTTTTTTTTTTTTTTTAAAAAAGATAGATTTTGCAAAGAGCACTGTTACATGTAGTCTTGTGGACAGATCATTTTATATATCTCGTTAACCATCCAACAAGTCATCTATCTCCTTAGGGGGAGTATATATACACCTCACCTACCTTGCTGAGTTGCATGCATTAATAAAAAAAATTTACATTTGTTAAAAATGAATTCATTCAATTGAAATTGAGCGATATATATTTTTCATCAAAACATATATTTCATTAGACGATGTTAGTCATCAATGGACCGAACAAGTTCTAATCTTCAACAATTCCATGCTCAGCTACCCTTTCGTGGAATATTTGTGCAACAGCCCGTGACCAAGATTTTGTGTGACAGTAAGTAATGTTTTCCCTATTAAAACATTGCATTGAAAACCTAATTGTATTTAATAAGTATTGGTCTCTTTTATGGTCCCTTTGAACATATTTAATAAATATTATTTGTGAAATGTGTTGATTTCTTTAAAGTTAATCAATCCATAATAGATAAGTGTTAAAATGGATTGAGTGTAATCACATTTTCCTAGTCTCCACACCGTAAGAACTTTTTGTAACTTTGAATTTCTCATAAGAAAAAAAAAACCAAAACTCATGAGATTGTCAACAAAGTGATTTTTTTGTTCTAGACCACAAGGTATTTTCTTTAAATTTAGATTTCTCATAAACGAAAACATAACCAACAGTAAACTCTTATTGGATTAACATAAGTTATTGCGGAATAGATAATTATTTCAATATAGATAATAAATAAACAATATCTATGTGGTTGTACTTTTAGTTATTATCATGGGAATAATAAAGTTTTTCTTATTTAAATAACCATTGATAAATAACAAAAAATAAATAAGATGTGAATAATGAACTACAAAATGTAAAAAAAAAAAATACTTTGACACATGAACCCTCTAATTTATAACAGATGATGACATGTGATTTAACATGTGTGTCCCAATTATATTATTAAAATAAATTAGATAGAATAATACAATTTCAGATAAGATCTAGAATTTCAATACAAGCTTATTTTCATATATTTTTATATAATTATATTCACATATGACCCGCAAACAAACAAGTTTTTTCTGGCTTATTGAGTCCTCTTACCACCCTATTCTTTACCTATTCGGCTACCGTCCAAGTGAAATAATGTGAACCCATAGGATGATAGATTGACAGGAGGCACAAATTGATTAATTCGTTTTTAAGACGGCATTAATGAGTCTCTCCATACACGTCACCGCGTACGTATCCGCCAATCAAATGTTCCTTTTTTTTTATTGGAAAGAGATTTTTACTAGTTCACCCCCTTATTAATATTTTAGAAAAATTAATATAATTATCTGAAAAATTAGCTAAATCAGTTCTAGTTTTTATAAAATTGAAAAATTATCATAAGTCTTTATGTTATTAAAAAGATATTTTTTCAATCTCTACCGTCACCCCAACTAATCAGATATATAATTAACCTTAACTACACATTAAAAGTTATTAGAATGCTCTCATCTCTTATTTTCAAAAAATCGATATAGCTTCTTAGAAACTTATGAAAATTGAAAAATGTTCCTATAAAATCGGTAAATTCTTTCAAGTCCCTACTTTATTAGACAATTTTAGTCTCTACCGAACCGACACTAATCAGATCTGTGGTTGATTCTAACTATATGTGATAAATTACTGTAATATCATTTTAAAATTTACTTGATAAATTATTATAATACACTAACCAGATTTGTGATTGACTTTAAGGGGATTTACTGATTTTATATGTATCTTTTTCGATTTTCACAAGTTTCTAGGAAGTTATATCAAATTTTTTATTTTATTTTATTTTATCATTGATGAGTTTATCGTGGGGAATTTTCAAAAAAATAGGGGCATTTTTGTCATTAAAAGAAATTAATTAGATTTTTTATATTTTATAAAGATTTATTTAAATATATTTATTAGAACAATTTAATTAAGAGACTAAATCTATTAATCATATATATTATTTGGGAACTTGTGATGATTTTTTAATTTTACAAAAAATTAAAACCGTTTAGTTAACTTTTGAGAGAGTTGTATGAATTTTTTCCTAATATTTTACATTCCCTGGTCCCTACTCTCACAAGGAACTGAAAAGGCAAAAGCATGAATGGTTGAGCAGCCCCAATGAAACAACCGAAGATATTATAATATAATATTTTACCAGCGGCGCCAACATATTAGAAAAAAAAACAAGAAGAGATTAATAGATATAATTAATTTTTTTTTAGTTTTGCAAGACCTGAAGTCACTCAGTATTTAAATAGTAAAAAATTAGATAGTGTAGTGTCACACGTCTTGTGAGTTGTGACCCCCCAAATAAGGTTCGAGGGGCTTTGCTTCAACCAAAAAAAAAAAATTTATTTAATTGTCACTTAAAACAAGCACTTAATTTTTATTTGGGGGTGTTTGTTTTAAGTGTTTATTATAAATATTTATTGATGAATAAATACTTTTTTAATAAATAAACAGTTTGACGTTTATTTAAAAAACATTTTACTTATTAATGGCTGAAATATCATTTTATCTCAAATCTTTTTATTTTCTAAAAAGTAATGAACAAATATCAAATTTTTTGGGATTAATAACCCCCTGAAATTTTTTCTTTTAACCCCGCCCCGATTTTATTGCAAAATAACCCTGACCCGGTCAGCGCTGCCACGTCAACGCTGACTTTTTTTTATTTTATTTTTTAAGCGTGTTATCATAAATAGGCGTGTTAAAATTTTGTAATTTTTTAATAATAAAGTGACAAACTAAATAATTTTTTACTTAAAATATCAGTATTCCCAAACCATTCGATATGACCATTTTCATATTTTTTTTTGTCTTTTTTTCTTGATTGTTTGTTAATTTTTATTTGTTAAATTGTTATTTTTTTCTTCAATAATATACTTTATATGTAGTTAAAAATTATTTTATTTATTTGCAAAAAAAGTTTAGGGCATACATAAAAAAGTAATAAATAATATAAATAATCAATAAACACCTAATGTATGAAAATGACATGGATGTTTACAATTTATGTTTGAACCTTTTAGTACAAAAATATATAACAAACAATTTCAAAAAAAAAAATGAAAAAAATGAAAATGGTCATAACTTCAAATGGTTTGGGAGCGTTGTAACTTCATTCTAACTTTTAAACGGATCAGAATCGCTTTATAATATGAGCGTTCGTAGAAGCCCTAAAGAATGTCACTTTATTATTTTTGAATTTTTAAAATTTTACAAAGAGGCGTGTTAATATAACACGCCTCCATGTTTAAAATGAGGCGTGTTATATAAAACACGCCTCCCTAAAAAACCCGAAAATAAAAAAACCCAGTCCAAATAGGGTTATGAGATCTCTGTATCGAAACAATCTAATAATCGTTGATTTAAATTCATCCAAAAATTGGAGCTTATCCTCACCGGGAGGTCACTATATTAAAAAGCAATCCAAATTTTAATCTATTGTTTGACCCGAGATTCTAATGGTTTCCCGTGGACCCCACATCTGCCCCTAATCCGACGATCAAAACCGTCGATCCAATGTACCCGTCCAGCAAAACCAGAAAAGGTCCACCCTAACTTCCAACCGCCGACCCCTCCTTCCGTCCTTTCTCTCTCACGGGGAGCCTATGAAAACCCATGCCGGCTCGCCGGCTCTCTCTCCTCCCCCATATAAATACCCCCGTTCCCTCTCATCTCTCCCTCTCCAAAACGCGATCGCAGAAATCTCTCTCTCTCTCTAACAGTGAATGAGATTTCTCTCCTTCCTCCGAAACCCTAACCCTAACATCTCCTCCATTCCCTTCAAATCTCTCCTCCGATCTTCGGCGCCAGGCGTCCGTACGCATCGGCGGTGGTTCCCGACGCCGTCTCCGCCTTCATCGGCCCAGGTCAGGCGATTTTAGCCTCGTTTTCGAGTTGTCTTCCTCCTCGGACGGAGATGGCTGTGGTGGCGACGGAGGAGGAGGGGGCGGCGCGGAGGCTGTGGATCAGGTCTCGGAAGGAGGCGACGTTCGCGGCGTACACTCCCTTCGTCGTCTGCCTCGCGTCCGGGGTGCTCGAGCTCGACGTCTTCCGGCATTACGTCGCGCAGGACGTCCACTTCCTCAGGGCCTTCGCGCAAGCGTGAGTTGGATCGGTTTCTTTGGCTCGCGTTTTAGGGTTGGGGCTCGTGTTTGGGGTTTTTTTGGTTTCATTTTTTGGGAGATCTGGCAGGTATGAGATGGCGGGGGACTGTGCGGATGATGATGATGATAAAGCTGCCCTGTCGATGCTGAGGAAAGCGATTCTGGACGAGTTGAAGATGCACGACTCGGTCGTTGATGTAAGCTCTTGCGGTTTTATTGATTTTCTTTTGGGGATTTTATATTGGAGGATTTGTTTTTGCGTCTGCTGTTCTTTTATTACCTTTTTTTCCCGGCGAATTTATGATATTAGATGGTTGACCAAGATTTTTTGTTGCTATGTTTTTTTTTAGATTCATTAATTTCTGTTTCTGCAGAACAGATTTAATAGTTTCTTTTTATTTTATTTATGATAATTGATTCGTAGTCTCGAGTGAGTGATCTGGATGATGATGCCTTCTAATTTTCAGGTCATCTTTGTTGTTAGACAACTAGAAATTGGATTACTTTTCCATAACATGTCCAAGTTTAGTTTTTCCACTGGAAGACAATAATTACTTGATTTTGATGTATAAATCCGTGCTTGAGTGCTGGACATGACTATAGGGTTATGGAAGCATATTCTTAGGTTTAGGGTTCACTGATGCGAACTTGTGGGTGTGTGTACCATTTTTCAGTATTGTGCTTTTTTTTTTGTTAATATTTATAAGTTTGGTGCACTGGAAGAGGACAATCGTTAAATCTTGAATTTTTTTAAGCTCTTCGGTCCATCAGTTTCCATAGATGCATAGGCTAGGAAGTTCATTATTTTTTACAAGTCATATTTCAAATATTCTGGTCGATGAAGTCAGTTATTCATTAGGATTGGGTTTTAATATAGGCTTCATGTCGACTTAGAGTTGTATGGAGTTGTTAATTTGTTGAGTGTGAAACATATATTAGACTTTTGGGGGGATTGGATTGAAGATTTGACTCTTTTTTTTCATATATACTATTTATGTTATTAGGTCTTAAACATTAGTTTCCTCTCTGCCCTTGATTGATAGATCGATTTCATCTTTCTTCCCGATGTCTATTAAGATCTGATTCTTAAATAATTTTCCAAGATCTGGAACCCAAAGCACATGCCCTACTGCTCTTGATGGCAAATTGTTCAATTTATGTTGGTGTGTCTGCTCTTTTTTTTAATCACACAAAGTAAGATAAACTTATAAGTTCTATTCCAGTAATGTTGAAGGAAATTCGAACAGTCATGAGTTGTGAAGTTTAAATGGGTAGGTGGAGTCTATTTTGATGCAACAATGTGGCAGTAAGTAGTTTCATTGGTCGCATATGACGCGGTTACTGAACTGACGTGGCTAGCACCTTCATGTTATGGG
>CM060875.1:30733998-30958998 GCA_030737845.1 Acorus calamus
TAAAATGAATGTATCGCCGTATCGGACCAAATCATTCCCACTTTTTGGTTGTAAACTTGTAATGGAACACCAAAGGCCCAGAATGCTGTAAAACCTTGCAGATTTAGTATATAGATGGATTCAATCCACGTTCTTCATTATAAAAGATCTAGTCTGATGTGCTCGTTCTGTTTTGTGTGTAAACCATGCATCTTTGATGTGCTTGGCTGAAACAATTTCACTTTTACACTTTGTTTTTTACATATAAAATTATGTCGATATTCATTCGAATAATTTTTGTTTTTCCATATCATTTTTTTTTTTGCTCGGTGATATCAAATGGTTGTTAATAAGTATTTTCACTATTTATCTCCAGTATCAACAGACCTGGTTGATGAACTGAACTATTGTCTGAAGTTTGAACATGGATGACTTACTTATATAGTCTTCTGTGCTCTGTATGTTGGAACCGGGACATTGTTCATTGGAGGCATGATCCTATGTAAACACCTCCACTGCACATTTGAAAATAAAGGCCCATATGAAATAAGCATCAAGACTGTGCAGTCAAGCCATACCATCAGGAGTTGGGCTAGTAATCACTATGGCGATATCTACTCTTGTTCTATAATTCATGAAAATTTTCATGATTCATAAATTTGAACATTTTTGTCTTGCAATATATCACATTATTTGTGGACATCTGCCATTGAAAGTGACCCTGTCCTTTTTTAATACAACTAATTCATTACGTCCATACCTTATTTATGTATCACTTAATTTTAAGAATTCAACATTATAAAGTGATACAAGCCTTCATGTTAGGATAGTACTTTTAATATCTACTGATGTATAATTTTGGTAGTGGATTACAAACTTTTGAATAGATTCATCAAATATCCAAGTTCTTTTCTCTCTCTCTCTTTTTTTTTTGAAAAATGTCTCTTTTATGCTTTCAAGTTAGAATCCTGTTAACGCTTGTCAATGTTTTGCATTTAAGTGCCACTGTTATCTGTAGCAAATACACCACAATCTAGAGACTCATCTTTACATCCATCCAGTTGTAAGCGAATGTCATTTGCCATAAACCTTTTCTATGTTTATCTGGAAAACATGCACAAGAAACTTATCTTGAATATGGCCCTCTTACAGGGGCTTTATGAAGTAATATAACTCCTATCTTTATTTTTATTTTTTAAAAAAAGGAAAGGAAAAAGAAAGAAAAAGAAAAGAAAAGGAAAAAAAAGAACATGACCTGATAATTCATTGTAGTGTGAATTTTTTTTTACTTGTATGGAATTCATTCCTCATCAGATCAGCATTTGTCATCCCCAGACTATTAATTTTTATCAGGGTATTCTTTATGAAGATCACTCCAACTAAGCAATGGCGCAGGTAAAGTACCATTAGAACTTAAGGGCATTGCTGATGAGCAGAAAAAAAAACTTAAATATCACATGTGAACCTTTTTGTGGGTGCATGTTATTGGTTATAGGCAGGTGCTTTGTTTGTGGGTGTTAAAATATGTGTTTACATTCATGCTTGCATTTGTGTGTGCACCTGCACTTGTACATGCATGTGCATGTGCGCACTGTGTTAAATTGCATACATCGGCGCACATGGACATCCAGAATTTTCATGTGTCCATTATATTGCATTTTTGTAGGGGACATGCAAATACAATGTGCACAATACTGATGGAAATCAGTAATGCAGGAATGGGGTGTTGACCTTTCGAAAGAGACAACTCCCAATTCCGCAACAGTGAAGTACACTGAGTTCTTGCTGGCCACGGCTGCTGGAAAGGTTGGAGGAGGAAAGGGTCCTGTAATGATTGTGACTCCATTTGAGAAGACGAAAATTGCTGCTTATACAGTAGGTGCAATGACCCCTTGCATGCGGCTGTATGCCTTTCTTGGGAAGGAAATCATGGATGCTTTGCAAACTGTGGAAAGCTCTCACCCTTTTAAGAAGTGGATCGACACCTATTCTTCCAAATCCTTCGAGGTTATATCTCATTTTCTAAGATTTACCCAAGCGGGCTGTACGACTATTTGTACTGAAACAATGGATTTAACTTTTTTCCCCTCTATTGGTCGCAGGCATCAGTTCTCCAAACAGAGGACTTGCTCGACAAACTGAGTGTAACTCTGACAGGGGAGGAACTTAAACTCATAGAGAGACTTTACCGTCAAGCCATGAATCTTGAGATAGATTTTTTTCTTGCACAACCAATCACTCAACCAACAGTACTTCCTTTAAAGAAACTGCATGATCCAACAAAGTCTCGCTTTGTTATATTTTCAGATTTTGATCTGACATGCACAATTATCGATTCCTCTGCCATTTTAGCAGAGATTGCAATATTAACTGCTCCCAAATCTGACCAAATTGGTCCCCAAGATGCAATCCCTCAGAGGTCATCAGCAGCTCTCAGGGATTCATGGAATGCGCTTTCTAGCCAGTACACAGAGGAATACGAAGAGTGTATTGAGAGCATTCTGCCCAGTGAGAAAGGTAGGTTTGAGCTGTCTCATACACACTACATGTCTGGGTAATTAATTACATACGTTCATAAAAGATCATTGGAGTATTTTCTGGTGTGAAATGCTTTTATTGAAGTTTTTTTTTTTGCAGCTACAAAATTCGACTATGATGGTCTACGCAAAGCACTGTTTCAGCTTTCTCACTTTGAGAAACGTGCAAACTCAAGAGTTATCGAATCAGAAGTTCTCAAGGGCCTGAGTATAGAAGACATTAAGCGTGCAGGGGAGCTTCTGAACCTACAAGATGGATGTGCAGATTTTTTCAGAAAATTGTGAATGAGCTGAATGTTGATGTTCATGTGCTTTCATATTGTTGGTGTGGGGATCTTATTAGGTCTGCATTTTCCTCAGGTGAGTTTTATCATCCCTATTGATTAACTTATATATATTTGATCCTTCCTCTTTATGTTGCTTGCTTACCATAACTTTTATAGGCATGTTGAATTCATGGGGTGATTTGATAGATGTACAATCTAAAATGACTTCAAAACTTGAACAGATGTTATGTAAGGAAACATTTGTCTAGGAAGCTTCTTGAATTGTATCCATCATTTGATTAGGATTACACAGTTGATTATGAGTCAACAGACAGAATCTCTCCGTATGCCTTATTCTTATGTAACATTCAGATACTGCAGAAAGCACTATCCTGGTACACCATAATTTGCTCCGTATTTTTAATTTGTGTGATTATGAAATTACTCGGGGATGGATTGTTAATATTTTACTCGGAGGATGTTTACAAGTTATATTATTTTAACGAGGCAATCAAGAAACTCATTTGCTCAATGTGATGAAATACTTCATTATGTTTCTGAGAATCTCTCTCTCACATTGAACAGGTGGCTTGAGTGCTCTCAACATTCACTCAAATGAGTTCAAGTATGAAGAATCAATCTCTACCGGGGAAATTGTGAGCGTGATGGAGTCACCCATCGACAAGGCCACAGCATTTAAAGATATCTTGGAGAGTTCCAGTGGTGACGATTGCAAGAAACTGTCTGTCTACATTGGTGACTCGGTGGGCGACTTGCTCTGCCTCCTCGAAGCTGATGTGGGGATCGTGGTCGGATCGAGTTCAAGCTTGAGGAGAGTGGGGGAACAATTTGGTGTCACGTTTGTTCCGCTTCTATCTGGACTAGTCAAGAAGCAAAAAGAGTTGGTCGAGTCGGATAAATCCCCTATTTGGAGTGGTCTGTCTGGTGTTCTCTATACAGTCTCAAGCTGGACCGAAGTTCATGCGTTCATCCTGGGATCGTAGAGAACTCTTTGCACCCGTGAATTCGCCGTGTATACCATACATAGATATAGATAATGGAAGTGGCTGATTTTACAAGGGGCTACTGTCCACCATTTGTTTTTCTTTGTTTGGCTTTTCCTTCTCTACATGGCTGTTGTCGGCGTCACAGAAGTATGACATCAGGTATATCCCTCCCCGCGACCCCTTTTTTCCTGTCGAATTCAACATTGAATATATTGTTTTCAAATTTGATTTGACAGGTATGAGAAGGAATCCAGCTGCACATGGAGAGGAAAAGATTATGTGAACCTCTCTTTTTGTTTCTTTTTTTTTGTTCCTTTCTTTTCTTTGCCAAGATTTGGAGGCAGGTGGTGATTCTTTTTGGGGATGTGAATTGTTGATATGGATGAATATTTGAATTTTGTTTCGCTTGTGAGACACATCAAAGATAATGCACCCAGTCTCATGGGATCCTCTGCTTGTAAAAATAATGGGAAAGTTTGCCAAATTTTGTTTTTTGGGCAGTTGTCGATGTAATATGTGGATTCGTGGTGGTTTCTGCACCTGTTCATTCCGTTCTATATCTGTGATGACTTTTAAAGCATCCACGCAAAACTTGAATATAGCTATATAACTTCTGTAAATTTGCTTACATTGCTGCTTGAATAAATACTGTGGTGTTCTTTCTTTACTGTTTACATCTTGTGCAGGTAAAAAATGGGTGATATGCTGAGGCACTTCCAAGAGCTGTTGAGATATGCTGCACCTACAATATGATGTCTGTTTAATAATGTAAAATTGTGATAATTTTCTGCTTATGTGAACAGCATTAATTCTATATTCATCCATGTTAAATTAAATCATTAAATCTTAACGCCTTCTGTAAAGAAGGCTTTGGATCCATCTTAAGCCCCGTTTGGACATTAGTTTAAGTAGATTTACATTTAAAAAGTTAAAAATTTTTAAACTTAAATCCAAACATATTTTCAGCATTTAGTTTTCAAATCACCTCTTTAGGCCAAAAAAGCTTACGGTTGAAAATATAATAAAACATAGTTTTTCAAAAGCTGAACTTGAAACACAAGATTTTAAGAATCTTAACGTTTTAACTTCACATCGAAATGTCGCCTTAGCTTATGGATTTTGTTTGACTTGTGTATTTTTATTAGGAGGGTTGTTCTTGGTTTATTATTGGATTTCCATTCTTTGGATGTGCTTTTCTTTGTGATGTGGTATTGCATGAATCTTATGTTGATCGTTTTTTCAGATGCATTGTGGATTTTGGAAAATAGAGTTATAGTTGTATGTTTTTTCTGCAAAGGTGTCATCTTTTTACACGTGGGGCGTGGGAGCTTTGTTCAATTTTTTGATGTTCATAAAGTGGTGTCTGATAATTGGGAATCCTTCTTTATTGTAGTTTTCTTATAGCCTAAGCAGGTCATGGGTTGCTTAATTTATAAACTTAAGGATCAAAACGTTTTCAACAAATTCATTTGTTTAATACTTTCAACGATCTCACCCTTTTTCCATTAACCAATATTCAAAACCTCTGCTTTCATGGGTGACTTTAAACACTCATGTTTATTTTCTGTATATTTAAGACTCCTCAACCAAAGAGAGCATCCTCATTACGAAATGTCTGTCAACCAGTGGCGGACCTATTACTTCTTTTTAAGGGGAACTTGAAAAAAGTTATTCAAAATATAAAAGAAAATAAATTTTAAGTATTTTATAAACTCTTTGTTTTTTTAGGTTGTACAACTTTTTAAACATATGAAAACATCCACTAATTACCAGTTACATTTTTTGAAATCCTTCCTTCCAAATCCCATTAGCATGTCTTTCTAGAGTGCCCCCAAGTTAATGGTGTACAAAGATATATAGTAATAGTGTGTGAGCATCCCTTTACATACATACATGGATGGATAGATAACATTGTACTAATCAACATGGGAGACAATTTGTATAATACTATATACAGAGGACTTAACAATGTAATGATATTTATCATAATTCAAAATGAGGTAAACAATAGAAAGGAGATGGAAGGACATAAAAATTATAACTATTAATTTGGGGATGTTTTCATATGCTACAAACATCCATGAACCTAAAAATATAAGGGGTCCAAAAGAATTAGTTTCTCCAATTACAAAACAAAAATTCCATAAAATGCAATAGAAAATTGATTTTAAACAAAACATTCATAAAAATCTATTGCATTTGTGTTCAAGAAAAATAGGATTTTGACATACTAAATTCTTATACTTTTTTATTTTGGTTTATAAAAAAAAAAACCTTTACCATGTCCGTTTTCTATTATTTTTTTCTTCTCTTATTCCTTATTTCTTTTTTTTTATTCACAGGGTCATATAGTTATGTATGGCTAGTTTGATAAAAGGATAAGTGAGTGGGATGATAGTTTATTCCTGTTTGATATAAAAAAATAATTAAGATAAACTACGGACAGTTGTCCTAATTTTAAAATGAAAATGAAGATATTTTATTCCACTTAAAGGTTAAGATATCATTTATTTCAATTTTTTATTTCAATTTTGACAAATGTAAATATGAACAAATTTGATAAATTTTTTATATTTTAAAATAATGATAACTTATTCTCAAAATCTTAATCCATTGTCAACCTAACCCATAAAGTGTAGGATATTTTTGATAAATTTGAAGGGAGTCTTTGAAATTTCTTTCCAGTGATATACCTCTCTCACCCGTTCGATCCTCCGGCTCTATTCCGTTTCATCGAACTGCTTGTTATAAATCGAATAATTTGTGCATCCTTTTGGTCACTGTGTTTCAAGATTTCATTTGATGCGAAATCAGTTCATGAGATTTGATTAGATGAAATTTGATATTTATAATGCAAATCATAGTCGCAAGTTGATGAAAACTCCGCAATTGAATCTCTTAAATATCTAACTATGTTAATTATTCAAAAAATATTCATATTCAATTTGTTTATATAAAAAATTAAAAAAATATTCAATATCTAAAAAATTTATTATTCTATTTACTAATTAGGATTAAGTTATTCAAATCAATACAATTCATAGACTGTCATCGCTTTTTTATAATTCAACAATAATCATTGTTTTACTTTTTATAAATTTTTATCACATTTCATCAAACTTCACAGCCGTCATCACCCCGTCTCTTCGCGATCTCCACCGCGTCAACCAGTCCTGCAAACTTCACAGTCCGCCCGGACTGCCCGTCGCTCTCCGTGCTCGATCTGTCCTACAACCGCCTCTCCAGGGAGATTAGAGGGAAGGAGACAGAGAGAGAGAGAGTCGGCGAAGATCGTTCGGTAAGAAATCCAACCGAAGAATCATTATTTTTCCGAAATCAAGTTTTTTATTTCAAAAGGTTCGATGCAATATATAAACATGGATTTAAAATAAATAAATTATTCGAGTATCTGAAAATCATTAAAAGATCTGGATTTGTGGTTCTGATGTAACAATATGTGAAAAATCCTTGATAAAGTTAGATGAGAAATAGCAAACCTAGAAATTCAAAATTTTGGGTTGATTTTTTATGATTTATTTCTATAGGTCTTTAGAAATCCTAAAAATAGCTGAATTTGTGGTTCTTATGTAACAAATCTTTTGGTATAGTTAGATGTGGAATCAGAATCCTAGAAATCAAAATGTTTAGTTTTATTGTTTACCCTGCCTGATGACAGTTTAAAGCTAAAAATTCAAAATGTTTGTAATTTATGGATTTTGAGATCCCATAGTCTCGTAGAGGCATTGCATATTGGGTGTCTCGTCTTTGTGTGGTAGTTATTGCAAATTTCATGTCTTTTTGCGCAATACATGGTAACTAGGTTGTCATTTACATGTTTTTTTGAAAATTATATCTAGTTGTATTCACTTTGTTCTCTGCTCTTGAAATGGGATTAGTGTTTCAATGCAATGGTAGAACCAAATTTTAGAGAAATGGTATACTAGCTCACAAACTTCAGCATGTGTGATCCACTGGTTGTGAAATGATGCCCATCATGTAGGATGCGATGGATGAAGTTGTGCTGGCTGTTCAGAAGGTGAAAGATGAGTGGAATCAGACTTTTCCACAAACCCAAGGCCATATTAAAGCGATTGAGGCATGTGGAAAATCTGGGAGGGGATCGGAGGAAGCAAATTCACTTCCTAGACTGAATGGTGCTGCACAGGATGGGCTGGCTTTGTTGAGATCTTTACAGTTTAGGCTTGATGTTTTAGCTCAACAGCTGCCTACGGAAGAAGAAATTAAGTTGGCGCAGTCAACACTAAATGCCTGGAAAGAGCAATACCAGAGGTCCTTAATTTTTCTTTGTCCTTTGTCTCCATAGCAGATGTTTACAATTATTTTATATATGGTTCACTGTGGGATTTTTTATTGTGGTGTTTGATATCCTGACACATTATTAGTAATTCATGCTGCTTTTTCTCCCCCTTCAGTTTGCATTTGGGCCTGAGGAGTGCTAATTTGCAAGCAAAGGTCAACATCAGGAAAGCTGCTCAAGAAGAGGTGAGGACAGTATCTTATGCCTAAGAAACTTGAAAACTTTTGAGTTTTTTTGTCAAATGGAATCTTCTTTTCCTTAAAAAGTGTAAGATTGTAGTTCTTGAGTTTCGCTCCATTTTTTAACTGTGTAGTTGGTCTAGTTTTTTATGAGGAGTTTGTGTGAACAGAAAGGTGTGTGAGAAGGATGGAATTATGGTGTGTGGCATAGTTATAGCACACCTATGATTGATTCAGCTCATGAATCATGTGTTTCTGACAAAAAGAACAATCCATGTTCTAAATCAATCTTGAATTGATTTTCTTATTTAAATTGTCCTTACCATTTGCTTAAAAATTACATTTTTAGGGCATACAGGTTCATGTTGGAAAAAAACTTTATATATATCCAAATTAGGAACTAATTCGACCGTGGACAATTTATTGATTGGATTTTTATGTATAACGAAATTATTCTATTTGTGATCAATGTTATATACCAAAGCTAGAGCCTTGTAACTAAATCAAAATAGTCTTACCACAACCCAACTCAACATAGCTGGTTTAAAGATAATCAGTTTACTTGAATTTATGATTTCATGTCTTTTTATTCTTAAATTTATAGAGAACTTTTATCCAAGTCTTATTATTTTAGAGGTTCATGATTTGATCCAATTTTTTCTAAAACGAAATGGTTGGCCTTCGGCCTTTCGCCTTTGTATTAATCAAAAGGAAAGCCCAAACAGAAAATCGATCCTCACACCCCAAAAAACCATTACAGGGTACCAAAAGAAGAAGAGATATCTACTTATGGCACCCCAACCGGGGCTAACTCAAAAAGGACAAACGAACACCATTAAAATAAAAGTCTCTTGCCCATCTTCCCTACTCCACGATGAGCCTCACCACCCCCTCACATATATTCTCCACATATGGCATACTCCCCTTGAAGACTGCAAGATTCCATTATATTTCAAATATCTCTTGATTGTCTTGTAAACTTTTTATTCCTATATAATTTATCAAGAAATGTGATGAGAACTTTTTTCTACAACATTGGTGTGTGGGCACTTGCCTATGTTGTGTAAATTGGAGGTTTTAATCTGTCAAAGCATCTTTGTAGAGTGTCTTTCACTTTTGATAGTTGATTTTGGTTCTCCTTGATTTCAGAGGGAGCTTCTTCTAGGAGGAGGAGAAGAATCTACTGTTCGCAGACGTAATTTACAGTATGTGTTCACTTTCTTTTCTCAGAGGATGAATTCCGCTTTGTTAAATCATTAAATACTTTCTGTTCCTTTTGTTTAAGGGATTGCGATGATTTTTTTTGCACTCAAATTTGTCCAGTTGAAATATAGGGTGGCGTCTGAAAATTTAGCCAACCATTACATTACATCTATGCCTTACAAAAAGCTTTAATGAGCTCCTGCTCCTGTAGTGTTTAATACGAGAGATTATAAGATATATGAAGATACAAATATATTTTTATGCAGTAAATATAAGTATGAACTTTGAAAGACACAAATGCCTTGAAGTGGATGATGAACATTTATGTCTCCACTTATTGCATTTACTTTACAATGTTGCGTGTCAGAATCTTTCATAGCTGTTTTTGTTAGGCCACCTAAGCAGGTTTATGTCATATGTTCTCCACACCATGATTTCTCATCTTTGGTGACATTTCAGTGCAAATAGCTCTATTAATAATTTTTATAGTATCTTTTACGACACTGAAAATTCCTTATTGCCTCAGGACGAAGACTGGGATGACATCTGCTGCGGAAAGTATAACTGAGAGCCTTCGACGTACTCGTCAGCTGATGGTTCAGGTAATCATATATGAAAATTGAATTGTCACCAGTCTCTGGTCAGAGATGTGTTTATTGATGAGAAGTTATCCCCAGGAAGTTGACAGAAGCACAAACACACTGGCAACATTTGGTAAGCCTTCCCACTGTTGTCTGCTTGTTGACTGGTTTCATACTAGGGAGTCCAGAATTTTAAGTGCAAGGCTTTATTTCCTTTGATAGTATTCTTTTTCATTCCAAATCATGTGCATTATTTATACAATGACTCTAAACAAGGACACTCCGAAATATATTTGTGTGATGAAATCTAATAATCCTGGCTGACTTCTAGTTGCCCAAAATTGTTGTGCTAGTTTATATACAGTCTTGGTGAAGGAGAATCAACATGGTATAGAGATCAATACCAGATGGAAATGTAGGTCTCCAGGTTCTGTTATCCAAAGTCTTTCACATGTTTTTTTTTGTTGTAATTGAAATTTTGTTAGCAATTAATCAACAATATACATTTGTTTTTATGGCTTCCATTGGTCTGGTATCCATAAAGAGAACAAAGGGAGTCCAAAATTAAATTTGAACGAATCCTTCTGCCCTTTTATGAATTCCTCAACCAGATACATCCATCTGATGTACAGTGAACACCATCCACAATCTCCCCCATGATATACTTAATTACATACTTTCTCTTCCGTCTAGGATGTAAGTACTGCTTCCCCTTTTGAACAAAAGCCTTCTGAGGTTGGATCTTCTCCTTCTGAAGCTTTTCTTCCTCCATGAAGTGCTAAGTCTTCATGAGATATTTTTGGTCTTGTTCTGTGAAAGGTGGTACCAGCTGCATCTAATTGTGCAAGATCCCTGATGTCATGTGTGAAGGAATTCCCCCATGTAATTTCATGGCTAGCTGATGAATCAACTACTGGCCTACTGCATTTGCTTCTCTGATACAGAGGGTGACTGTCCACTTGTGGATGTTGTGAAGTGTCCTATAGATCTGTTTAATCAAGCCAATTATATCCCAGGGAATTGGGGTTTGTCTGTTGATCCAACCAACACCAGCACTAAATCTGTTGCTATTTATATCTGATTTGTTTCAGTCTGAGGAATCACTGAATCAGAGACACATCAATTAGTATAGCTTGAACCTCTAGCAGATGGATTAAATTATCAGTAGTCACGACACTAAAAACCTTTAATATCTGGCCATTCTGATCTCTGAATACTCCTCCCAAACCATCAGTGTCCATTTTAATCCATCCCAGAGCGGAAAAAGGGAGGGGGTGGGGGAGGGGATCCATACTCCATACATGGGTGGATTTTTTGGGGTCAATAAGGTGAGTCAGAACATTAAAGTTAACAAGTGTGTCCACTTTTTTTGGTTGACTGGCTCACTTCAGTTGCAGAGGATTGATTCAGAATTATGCTGATATTAGCCAAGACCTGTTTCACAGATTGGTTTTATGCCGGCTTTTCTGTCTGAAGATTCTATTGTTTCCTTCCAGATTTGCCAGATTGTACCAGTGAGTCTGCTTGCTTGACCTTTTTCCTTGAAATTCATCCGTAGCCAATTACTTTTCTCATGCAGAGTTTTCATTATTTTTCTACACCTCCCAGTTTAAGAAGCATATCTTTCTAGATCCAGCCATTGTACTCACAATGATAATATAGATCTGTCTATTCCTCCACTATTTTACACAGAACACATATTGTATCTGGCATTATAATCCCTCTATGCAAGAGTATCAGGCTCGTGGGGAGTTTATTTAGTATATTTTTCATGAGCAGAAGTTGAATTTATGATAGAATCTACTGTTCCGGGCTACTTCTGCCCAATGCTGATATGTGCCTTGATTTCTGATAAATTGCAGAATGACTTTTAATGAACAGATCCCATGAGTATCCTTGGTCCAATTTGCTACATCTTCCACATCTGACCCCAGAACAGGCGCCCTGAGTATTTGTTTTTTAAGCCTGTAGTGAATAAAATGTTCTTACAAATTATAAAGATAGCTCGGAGAGCAATCAAAATACAAGAATCTAGATAAAAGTGGGTGCAATTCAATCTATTTGATCCTCTGATCCTTGATCTCCTTTTATGAGATTTTTTGAGAATTACAATATCAAGGAATTACAAATATGAGAGAAATCTTAAAAGAAAGGAGAGATTTGTGGTACGTGATCCTTCAGGCTTTTGTGTCTTGTTATTTAGGACTAGCGATGCTTTGCTCTCCACTCCTTCTTAGATCTCTTGACTTGGAACTTGCTTTGAAGTAGCCTCGATCTATTGCATACTTGATTTGATCTTCCTTTCTCTGGTCTTTCACTTGCGTGAACAGAGTGAAGATTGTTTTTCAGGTATGTGGAATCCTTGGAGAGTTTGTATTTTTCTCCCACTGGGATTTTCTCCACCTTCTTCTTCTTCTTTTCCTTCTTCTTTTTCATCTTCTCTTTCTTTTTTGTTCTCCCTCTCGTCTTCTCCCTTCCCTCCTATTTATAGAGGGATGAAGGAGTAGGTGGTTACCTCAGGAACGTGCCCCAGAGGTAGTTATTTGAGGGATGAGCCCCAGGGGTAGTTATTTTAGGAACGACCCCTTGGTTCTTAGGATAGTTATTTGAGGAACGAGCCCCCTCCTCAAGATAGATTTGATATGATCTGATTTTGACTTGACTTGATTTGATTTTATATTATTATTATTATTTTTTTTCTGGGACGGCCTACAGCCAACAGGGCCGGGCTGGGTCATTGTGTTCCCCCTTTTCTCAACATATTATTATTAAAATTTTGATATCTACAAAGCCATTTAGGGTAATAGGTAGAAAGGGACCAGGTGCTATTGGACAACGAGGATGCTAACCATTCCATTTTTAGGAAATCTACGTATCAGTCTATCAGATTCTGGTTGGCCAGATTGATCAGTCTGCCATTTTTTTGAGAGAAGGTAGAAACTGTATTACAGTTAACAGAAAAATTGAATACAAAGTCCAAAGATGAAGATGAGAGACAGGAGCAAAACAAAGAATGCAGAGGAGAAGCCGATTACAGAAACAAAAAAACAGTGGCAGGTAGAAGAGAAACTACCGGCCCCTGCCTCCAGACGAACACATGCAGTATGACCACTTATGGCCAGTCCCCCCCCCCGAAAGTGAACCGAAACATCCCCAGCAATACACCGACCCCAATCTGAAATAAAGTGTTCGGCCATGTCCGTCATGTTCTCAACGTACACCCTTTCACCCTTGAAAATAACCTGGTTTCCTGTCAACCAAACTGTCCATGCACAATCAGTCTGCCATTGGGTAACCATTTACGGTATCAAAGGCTAATGTTAGGACTTAGAACCATCCACAACTAGATAGATGATAGTGTTAATAACATCAGATCTTATGGCAAGAATTCACCTCCAGCCCCAAGAAGCCTTTTTAGGGATTGTGACTGCCCAGAATAACCATATAGATATTTGCTGTAAATCCAATGTGTCCACATAGAAGGCCTCTGTTTAATTAAATCCTTGATTTATTAGTTGAGCTTGGTTCTAGTCTCTTCATTTATATACCCAAAAGATTGTTGATCTTGGGTTTTTGTGTGATGGCCGAAGGGCCAGCAATTCTCTGGATATTAGTTATTTGTGTGCACATTTTTTTTGGGTTAGTTATAACTTATATGTGTTCAACATTCCACAAAGGCATTTCTGATTTTACCAACTCCAGAATGTCCTGTCTGTGAAAATTTTAAAATTGTATACATCTGTGCAGAGGAATCGACAAGTGTGTTGAGAAAAGCGGAGAGCGAATATAAGGGGCACCGCTCTCTCCTGATGCGGACTCGGCGCCTACTCACCACAATGCGGCGTCAAGATGTCCTGGATAGGTAAAAGACAATCAGTATTACTCAATTCTATTAATTTTATTGTTGAGAGATACTAGCTGCCATGATGCAACTAAAACAACCTCCACTGGTGGTTTTTGATATTTCAGCACTATTTGATGAATGGATACTTCTTGGAGATTTAGCAGACAGTTCCATTCTCAATTATGCACTGATAGTCCATATTTGGTCATATAATACATTTATTTTTCATGTTACCATTCACATTCTCGTATGATCCTTCCTCCTCCAACAGGATAATACTGGTGGTAGGGTTCATCATCTTCTCATTGGCGGTTCTCTACGTTGTCTCAAAACGGGTTGGGCTGCTCAAGTTGCAACGGAAGCTCACTGCTGCTATCAAGTCAGGATCCATCGGTCGAGAAGAGTTGGGGCTGGGAAGTGTGAGAGCAGGAGGTGCAGGTGTCCACCCAAATCCAGTTGTGGTGGATGAGAATGCAGTTCCAGAAATCGCAATACAGATGCAGCAGATGCATGATGAACTGTAACCACTCTACTTCCAACCCCTTGTATTCTTTGTTTAGCCTTTCTTTTTAACTGATATTAGTCCAGTTATAAATTCATCCCGCGTTTAGGATTGCTATAACAATGAAAGAACCTTGCATGTTTTTTGATCAACAGCACCTAATTATTATTCCTTGTTGGGTATCAAATCCACTAATGGTTAAATGTGCCTACTGTATAGAATACCCTATGAATTCTTTCCTGTTTCACGTTTGTCAAGATCTTGATATAAAAGGGGGATAAATGTTATTCTGTTATTTACATGCAATATAAAATTCTTTTTTTTTTTTAAATTCCAAATAACACTAATTGTCTGGACTATATCTTTTTTTTTAACAAACAAGATAACACTAGTTTAATTGTTCTCTGACCATTTACTCCACTTATCCGCTTATCTCGCTAGTCACCACTTATCCTAGATAGAATGTTTATCTAGTTATCTATGTAAGATCACTACAGAAAAACCAGAGTAAGCAGAGAACAAATGACTGATTTACCCATTTAAAAATAATGTAAAACATTAGAAGGCCTTAAGAAAAGTGTCATTCATCACAACCCTTATCCAGGTTTTACCCCGTTCTCCAGAGTTTACCCAAGAGAATTGAATCATAGGAACATATAATTCACCAGTTCATTTGTGGTTTGTTAAAAGAGGGGACGAATTATAAATTACCCAGTAAATCTTAGAATGATCAAAGTTTCAACCACAATTCACCCCCCAAAAATGAGTGCCTTCACACACACAAGATTCATACAAAAACTGAATTCTATAACAGAAACTAGATTGAGTGACTTGAGTCTCCTGCTTTTGCATCTGAAATGGTATTTATATTCCATCAAAGCTCACATACTTCCAAACCTTCCATTTCTCTCAACAGAAGAGATTCACTGACAATATAGAGCTTCAATTAAAGAAAGGGCAAAAATATACCCACTACCCTACTTAATTTTTCCACAACCCCAAATTACTAAAAAACCAGATTTTGTTTTTTGTTTTTTAAATTCATTAATCCCACTACCCAACACTTCTCACCACCCTAAAATAACAGATTCATCAATCCCACTACCCAACATTTCCTACCATTTAATCGACCATTCGACAGGCCTGTCGAGGACACTCATTCGGTTTGACACTACATTAGTCAACTTTGTTTTATAACATTCGGCATTTTCTTTATCAATAATTTATGGTTTCATTCGACAGATGCTCTGTTGTTCACATTGAATCTATCAACCTTCAATTTTCACTAACACATTTTTTTATTTACATTGTAAACACTTCTAAATTCACTTTTCACTAACACAGCACAGATTCACAATAATCAAAACCCATCCAACACATCATAATCCATCCACATGGAGTATCACATTCGCATCATGTGAACAACAAAATAACTCCTACATTGACTTTTTATTTGTCTCTCTTCTTCCATCACAAAACTTATTCGAATTAACATTGTGTCAGTCAACTTTGTTTTATATCATTCAGCAGTCCCCATGTCAATCATTTATGGTTTCATTCGACTGTTAACCTGGGTTTATGTTAATTTTTTACAATGAAACACATGCATTTTGGTGAGCACTACACATCAGGGAGGATGGGTAGGTGGAGACGACCACAGCTGAAGGTGGCACGGGATCAATCCGAGGGAAGGAGATAAAGAAGAGGGAAAAGAAAGAAAGAGAACCTGAGAGAAAAAAATGAAAGGGTGGTGGGAGTGGGATGTTGAAAGCGTTTGTATATAAAAGGTGGTGGGTTTTCACCATCCCCTAACCTATGAATACTAGATCTTGCAGTCTCATTTATGGACTGCACAAGTTTTGTTTTGTTTAAAGTATATACTTGATTAAAGAAGTATATATTTTATTTATTGAATGCATATGTGTGTATATATTTGGTAATAGAGTATATACTACATAGTGAGGGTCTAATCCAGCGCCCATGTTGACTCCCTCCCCATCTTGGTCATCACCATCACCACCCTTCATGGTGGTGTTGCTGCCGCTGTCGTTGTAACCACCACCACCACCACCAGTGCACCGCCTTTGCTTTTTTATCTTATATGTTTTGATCAGGAGATTTTGGCTCATGTTGACATTCATTTAATTTCATTCTTTCTCTGTTGGAACATCCAAATTTTTTTATTTGGAATCTTCCAGACAAAATTCTTCTTTTCATGGAACCTCTCAAATTCTTCTTTTCATGGAACCTCTCAGAACTGGATTCATGGGAAGATGAATTTTTCTTTTGGATCAAAGTTATCAAATTGACCCATTTTTTTTTCCAGAGGAAAATATAGGAGAATCTTAATTTAAAAAACTCCCGAACTTAAAAGACGAGGGATCTTCTTACAAATTAAAAAAAAAGAAAGAAAATACAACCATCAGGAATTCCAAGATTATGCTATCCTCTCTCTTAATGTTAAAATGTATGAAATATGTTAAAGATAAGGGTAAATTATTTTCAAAATTATAAAATAATTTTTTTTAATATAATTTTTAAAAGATGCTGATTTAAGTATTTTTATTTTTCAAAAACTTATTTGGTCCTTTCCAATGAATGAATCTAAACAAGTTTTTTAACAGATGGGCTTGGAATAAAATTATAGTTGAATGATTGACAAAAAATTATAGTTGAATGATTGACAACGAAATTTGCGGTCATTTATTTCTTCTCGTTTTGTTTTCTTGCTTGCCTACTAGAGAAAGTAGGGGTCGGCAACGGGCCGGGCCGGTCCGGCCCGGCCCGGCCCGGCCCGTTGAAACAGGGCCCAAGCCCGGCCCTGGGCCCAGGCCCGCGGGCCTGCTTGGCCAACGGGCCCGGGCCGGGCCGGCCCGTGGCAAAAAAACAGGGCCCAGGCCCTGCCCGCGGGCCTGGGCCTGAACGGGCCTCACGGGCCGGGCCTGGGTTCGGGCCCACGGGCGGGCCTACGGGCCCAAATTCAAAACATTTTATTTTTTTATTTTACGTTGTTTATTTGTATATAATGTTAAAATAACACAAAATTTAAAATATAATGTTGAAAAAAATATTTATATCTATTGAATTTTCAAAATAAAAATATTAAATGAATTAATTACTTACAAAAATAAATAATTACATGTACCTAACTAGGTTAACACCTATATAAATGTTAATAATTTGTATAACTCAACCACAATTCAAATAAAAATTACATGTTACTAGTTCATTGGATCACCCTCGATGGGCCTACGGGTCGGGCCCGCGGGCGGGCCTACGGGCCAGCCCGAACGGGCCGGGCTCGGGCGGGCCTACGGGCCGGGCCCGGGCCCCAGAACCAGGCCCAAGCCCGGCCCTCCTTGAAAACGGGCCGGGCAGGCCCGGCCCGCGAACGGGCCCGTGCCGGGCTTTGGCCCTGCGGGCCCGGGCCGGGCGGGCCGGGCTTTCGGGCCACGGGCTTTTTGGTGACCCTTAAGAGAAAGAGAGTTGTGCATTGAGAATTACAAAAAGTTACCAATAAATCTAACACCTTTATATATACTAGTTTTAGTATACAGCATTCGTTCGGGTTAATAAAATGTATTTTTAATATAACAAATGAAGTTTATATTTTTTGGACTTCAAAGTATATGATGATATTAAAGTGTCAAAGGCACATGAAATTGATGTTATTTTTTTATATGAATGACTAAATTGAGGAGAACATGCTACTTTATAAGTCATATTAAGAAAGTATATGCATACATATTATATTATTATCTTATGCTTATAGGTAAGTAAAACAAAATTTTTACCAAGTAACATATGAAATGAAGAAAAATTTTCATGTGTCTAAACATATCCCATATGAGGAGTATTAATTTATATGAATAGATCTTTGATTTTTGGGAAATGTAGTTCAAAGACTTTAATAAAGAAAGTGTAACAAAAAATTTAAAAATAAACCAATATTCTAATATCCAAAATTATTATAACATTATATATGTTTGACTTATTATCATTTAAGTTTAATTATCTTATATGTCAAATTATAGTCTTTAAAATATCAATTACCATGATTTCAAATTCACATCATTAGAAAAAATTCAAACTCTTAATATCTATATCTGATAGATTTAAGAATGTATTTATATAATAAGGTATCTAATATTATTTCTTATCATGTCTCTACATAATTTCTTAATAGAATAAATAATAAGGTATTTAATGGCATTTTTTTGTTATGTCTCTACAAAATTTCTTAATAATATTAATGAAATTCTATTTTCTTATGTAATAATGCTTTCTCATCACTCTTTGAGGTAAACTCTTTCGTGTAGAGCCACTTATGTTTTCTGAAAATTATCAAACAACAATGCAACAACAATTTTTAATAGAAAATATTTAATAATATTTATGATACTAATAATCAATAACAAGGTTTAAATCTTTTTACTCAAGAATAAGTGGATAGACTTGCTGCGTGAAATAAAAAAGAATTTATGAAAATTTATGATATAGTTAGTTTTATGATCATTAATGTAAATGTAAATATGAAAAGGAAAACTGAAATCGTAATTGAGAGTTGCAGTAAATAACCTTATGGGGTCAAATGATGACATTAAAATAATTATTTTAAAATTTCATGGTACCTTAATGGTCTAAAAAAATTTGAATTTCAGTGAGTCATGTTTTTAGATGAGGAACTTTGTTATAAATCTTAAAATCTGAATAATGAATCTGTTTGTAACATAAATAGGGGTCTAGTTGTAAAACTGGTACAAAATAAGGGTGGAACTTCAAATATCCCAAAAAAAGAGTTGTAAGGGATCTAGTAATAATATGAGGGACCTGGGGGTCTCTCTGCAAATAACCATAGAAAAGGACAAAGGTGGCCGATTTTTTTAAGAACCTAATCATAAATATGAGAGATTTAAGAGCCTATATGCAAATGCCCGATTAAAGTGTTTGCCAATAATGTGGTGCATTAAAGTGCATGTCTATGCGAAATTTTGGCTTTATTGTTTATGAAAATTTACGAAATAGTTAGTTTTATGATTATTAATGTAAATGTAAATATGAAAATGAAAGCTAAAGATGTAGTAGAGATTTTTCATAAATAACTTTGTGGGCTCAAATGATAACAGTAAAATATTTATTTTATAATTTCATAACTACCTTAATGGTCTAAATTTTTTTTGAAGTTCAGCTAGTCATGTTTTGAGATGAGGGATTTCGTTATAAATATTAAAATTTGAATGAGGGATCTGTTGATAACATAGATAGGGGTGTAGTTGTAAATTTGGTACAAAGTAAGGGTGGAACTTCAAATATCCCTAAAAAAGAGTTGTCAAGGTCCTTTTAATAAACATGAGGGACCTGGGTGTCTATCTACAAATAACCACATAAAAGGACAAATGTGGCCGATTTTTTCTAGGATCTAGTGATAAATATGAGAGATCTAGGAGCCTATCTACAAATGCCCAGTTAAAGTGTTTGGCAATAATGCGGTGCATTAAAGTGCATGTCTATGCGAAATTTTGGCTTTATTGCTTATGAAAATTTACGAAATAGTTAGTTTTATGATCATTAATGTAAATGTAAATAAAAAAATAAAAACTAAAACTGTAGTAGAGACTTGCCATAAATAACTATGGGCTCAAATGATGATATCAAAATATTTATTTTATAATTTCATAAGTACCTTAATGGTCTAAAAAAAATTTGAAGTTCAGCGAGTCATGTCATGAGGGACTTCGTTATAAATCTTAAAATCTGAGGGATCTATTTGTAACATAGATAGGGGTGTAGTTGTAAAACTGGTACAAACTAAAGGTGGAACTTCAAATATCTCCGAAAAAGAGTTCTCAAGGACCTTTTAATAAACATGAGGGACCTGAGGGTCTATCTGCAAATAACCACATAAAAGGACAAATGTGGCCGATTTTTCCAGGGACCTAGTTATGAAATGAGAGATCTAGGAGCCTATCTACAAATGCTCAGTTAAAGTGCTTGGCAGTAATATGGTGCGTTAAAGTGCATGTCATGTCTTACTTACCAAAAAAAAAGTGCATGTTTGGGCGAAATTTATCCTTATCGTGGTGCATTAAAGTATTTGTTAGATATTAGCTTTCAATGGTGATGGATTTTACTTGTTAGGTGTGTTTATTTCATTTCATGTTTGGTTCACGTGACTTTAAAGTCCTAATATATACTAATATATATTGAACTCAAAATCTAATGTGTGCTCCAACAAACTTGCCACTAACATTTGGTGACTCACAAAACCAAACAAAAACAAATGAACATCAAAGTAACACCAATACTAGTTGTGCTCCTCAAATTCAATCAATAAAAAATAATTTAATGTCCATTAAAAATCTCAATGGATTATGATTGTCTTTTCCTCTAATGTTTTGCTAATGGTTCATGATGAAAAAGAGATTATAACCACTTATGTTGTCAAAAAAATTTGTCAACGAAATTGAAAGAAGGATAGACTAACAAAAAAGATATGATGGGTTTATAAGAAAATATATGTAAAGTTTGCCACATCATCATCCTTATCCAGTTGGGGGGATCATGACATATTAATTTATTGACTAAAGAACTGGAGGAGCTTTTGTTTGATAGTCTCTGCTCGTTTTTTTTCTCCCATACATGGGTTGTGAAAAAAGCCACTTTACATAGATTTTTGGATCCGAGGAGCTCCATATTATCAATCCTCCTTTTGGATAAGAATGTTGTTACATCTAGTTGTTACAGTCCCCAGATGCTAACAAGATACATTCTTTGTAGATGAAGCATGTGCTCATTTTTTTTCTTTTTTTCTGTAAAAAATTTTTGTTTTGCAAAAAGCATTGCACATAAAATCGCATGTAACATTACTTTTGGATAAAAAAATGTTAGGTAAACGCTCTTATTAGCCTTATTCTAGGCCTATTTATCCTCATAAAAGATAAAAAAAAAATACATGCATTCTTTTCGAAGATCCAAAGATGTCCCTTAATTGAATAACATCTGCTGAGATAAGAAATGAGATTAAAAGTAATTGAATAACATCTAGTTGTTACAGTCCCCAGATGCTAACAAGATACATTCTTTGTAGATGAAGCATGTGTTCATTTTTTTTTTCTGTTAAAAAAAAAATTGCAAAAAGCATTGTACATAAAATCACATGTAACATTACTTTTTGGATAAAAAAAATGTTAGGTAAACGCTTTTATTAGCCTTATTTCTAGGCCTATTTCTCGTCCTAGAAGATAAAAAAAATACATGCATACTTTTCGAAGATCCAAAGATGTCCCTTAATTGAATGAATACATCTGCTGAGATAAGAAATGAAATTAAAAGTAAGATTGGTTCAACATCACTCATGTTATAAAGAAATCCACCTGCTTTTGTTAATCAGAGTCCAACAGTCCCTGAGTTGGAACTTAGCAAAAACTCAAGAAATTTTTGAGTCAGGAATTCCTTTTTTGAGTCAGAATTCATTTGACAGATAACACACCCACTCACAATTGTTATATCAATGTGTGACAAGTCAAAATGAGGATGTATTGCCTGTAGTAATGCCCACAAAAAATTCATGTAGGGACAGGTCTGGACTCTGTATGCTGAACCAGTGTTGCAAATGGCAATAAAAAGCACCACACATGCCATCACAAATCTCTTACAAAACTATATATAAATTAAGGAGTCAATTTATCCAGGGGGACAAAAGAGTAATTAGTTAAAACTAAAGGAGGTCTTGCATAAAAATTGATGACTCGTTATAACTAGTTAGCTCAAGTATTTAAATACAATGTTATCATTGGTACTGATCTTGATCTCATCATGAACATTTCTGTTGGTCAATAGAACTTGCCTTTTTAGTCCTCCAGGGATCACTCATTTGGCAACATCACACGCATCAATATCTAGAACCATCTTCTTTGTTTGAATATACTTATCATCCAAATCTTTGAACAATATGAGACAGGAATAAAGAGAAAAACTACACTTCATCATTCTTGCAATCAAATTTTAATTTTTTTTAAAATGTATATTTATCTAATAAAATACATGTTTTTATAAAAAGTGAACTACACACTCCAATGAATTGAAATGTATATATTTTTACATTTTACATAATATAAAGCATATTATTTATTTAAGATTTCATATTTTGAGATAGATGACATGGTGTTTGCAGGAAGTGTCTGTATTATCACCCCTAGAAAAATGTAGTGGGGGGCCAAGTAACTCAAATTTTGCTTTCTGCGGCATCCAAACACCGTTCAACTGGAACTTCTACTTCTTAAAAAAGCTTATACTCTCTCTCTCTCTCTCAATCTCAAATGGTCATAAAAAAAAACTCAACCTTGAAAAGAATTTTCCACCATTTGGCTGTTCTTGAAGGGACATTAAGTGATCCATTCAGAAATGGAGGATGTGACATGTATATTTGAAAACTTGCATTGTTAAGAAGTTCATGTTCATCTCTCTCTCTCTTTGAGTCCTACATTTTAGTACCTTCAAAAACTCAAGAACAATTTAATAATGGATCAAATCATTGTAACACATTTCCATTTTTTGGTGGGATCTAGTTAATTAGAGAAAAGATAGCTTCGGCTAAATATGTTGTACTCTCAAGTCTCAACCAACAGCAGAACAAGAAGCGCAAGCAAATATGGATCATAACAAAAGCTGACTCAATGAAAGAAATTCAAAAATACACATATTTAAGAAGCCAAGCATCTGACTTGCCTAGAGCACCACCCACCATCAACATATCCTTCCCTCCTCATATCGATGCGTGAATGCGTCGCCCGCCGGAGGCCTCAAACGCCATGGATCTGGTTTGAGCTCCACCTTGAGAGGTTGAGAATTCACAGTTTTTGTTTTTGTAGGTGTGGTCTGCTCAAAGCACTGTATTAGGTGAGGATTGGATATTTCCTCCATGTCTTCCCCCACAGGGAAGAAAAAAGAGGGGATCCAAGGAGGAGGAGAAACACATGAAATAAAGCCTTCTCCATATGACTTTTCTTTTCTCTACATCTTTTAAATTACATATACTATTATAAACGTATTGTTAGCTTACAGCGCATGTTTGTACCTGTGACTAGGAGGACCACAATGGGGGTGTAGCATTGTAGAATGAGAGAGCTAGCTTTTTATGATTTCATGAGTTTATACCCCTCTTGGTTAACTATTTAAACCAAAACAAATCATGATGTTTAAAAGTAGCTATATTACATCAATGTTTTGAAGGTGTAGTGATACACATCCACGAGTATACGTATACATGATCAGCACAAGATTTAATAAACCTTCTCTTGACAGATTAACAGAGATATCACCTCTTCACGAAAGATCATGTAATATGATAAAATTTATCTGCACGGTAAATAAAACATTTACCCACTAAGTTGAGTTTGAAACAACTTTAAGTTTTATACACATTTTTAGGATGTAATCATAATGATTGTTTTTTATTTAATTAAGGAATTATATTTGTTGCTGAGAAACTATTTTTGTTGGAATAGACACAATTTTTAAGACACTTTTTTTTGTTGGAATTCATATGGAGTTTTACAATTAAGCATCCTTATTTGATAATCTGTCTGGGTTTTTATCTTCTTTAACAGCAAAAAACAATCCAGAATGGGTTGCCAAACAGGGAAAGAAAAAATACTCAAGATCTTCCTTGGATCTAAAGACATGCATGAACTGTGAGTCTTGATTGAGACCAGATACCTCTTTGCATTTCTATCAATGGGCCCATAAATGTTTTTTGTTTCATCAAGTGGTCCATGACATGGCCTCCTCCCACGTGTACAATAAGCCTATTAGTTTGTATTTCAAGAACTTTCATCAGATCCAAATAGGAACACAAAAACAAATATAATCTATTGGGAGTGTTGTCAGTGTAAATAGGTTCTAAATAAGGGCACATGAAAATCTGGTTTTTTGAAAGGCCAACCACACGTGTTTGTTTTATTAATGGAAAGAATTAGGTGGTGTTAGTTGGATTTCCATTGTTGCCTTTTTTTTTTCTTGTTGGTTCACCTGAAGTATTCTTTGAAAAGTAAACAAGATCTGGAGGTTGGAAACCCACCCACCCCCCAAAAAAAAAAAAAGACCAACAGGTTTTTAATTGTACGGATTCAACACCCCATTATCAATAAATAAAAATATAAATGAATACAAACAATATATAGTCCTTCTTGATGGAGGTGGTGGAGTCCTGTCTTTCATTGCAACTGGCCCAGTTTTTATTATATTGTGTTTGCAACTCTACCCACACATGAATCTAAGATGTGAATTTTTCACTCCCAAAGCCCTTGTTCAGAGATACTAATTAATATATATTCCTTGCAACCATACTTTTTTACATTCAGAAAACCTTTTGTTTTGAGATACCAGTTAATATTCCTTGCACACTCACCTCCCTACAGTGTTTATATTACAGATATTAAACATTGTAAACATAGGTAGAAGATACACATCACAATGCTGGATATAAATTTGGATAGTATCTATGTGGCAGGTCAGATAGGAATCTCCTACAGTGTTGATGGTTTGTCACGTAGATGGACACACCACCTTTAATGAGTATGAGTAACACAAAAAATGACAATCATATAAACACCACAGAGAGTAAAAATATATGGTCTGCCTGTGGGCTCGGTTAGATAAAATCTCATGTAAACTTTTAAAATGCACCACCTCTACGTATTCACACAAAATATTTTGTTGTTGTGTGCCTACACAATTTTAATTATAAATGAATAACCATGTGAAATTTAGGATCTTGGGTCCTTCAGCAGAACATTAGCAAAGTTTTCATAAATAACATGAATTTAAATATAATTAAGGACAATCATTCCTCCATGTCAGTTTTGCAGCCTATCATGAATTTTTTGAAGGTATACATTTATTTAGTGAAATAAATATGGGTACGTTTGGAAACACAGATTGAAAAATAGCTTTTGGAATAAAGCTGTTTTTTAAGATGATTTTAGACCTTGACTTTTATTAGGATATTTTTTTTAATTCAGGAATTAATATTTGAAAGCAATTGATGTTTGGTAGAAAAAGTTATTTTTCAATAAAAAAAATCGATCCCGACAAAAAAAACGTTGTTTTTTAGCTTTTCAAAACACAGATTTCAAGGAAAAAATTAAAAGGAATCCAACTTCTGATTCTGAATAAATCTGCTCCTGTTTAGCTGCACGATTTTAACTTTTCAAAAAACAAAAGCTGTCACAAATGTGTAACCAAACGGGGCCTTATAAACAATTGAATGAAATGAACGCCACTTGCATTTTTGTTGTATATATATTAGGCCAGAGGGTGTGGAACTATAAGGATGACAATGTATCAATGCCCTTCCTACACCCCGTCCTTGTTATAGCTCCGTTTGCAGTCTAATATATCTCAATAGCTGGTTACAATTGGCTGAAGTATAAATATCATATTTTATAAAAATATATAGTTCATTAGATGAAATATAATATTAAAAAAAAATCAAAATAAGCTAGCATGTAAAAAAGAGTTTGCTTGATATTTTCCTCTAAATATCACTTCCAAACCAGGTTATATCTTAAATATAGTGTGGATAGAGACATGAGCTATTATGGGATATATGACTATTATATTAATAGTAGATTACTATACTAGAGGAATAAACAATTTTATGTTTAGTTATACTTTTAATTTTTCTTGTTGGGAAACATAATAATGAAATTTTTGTTGTTTAATTAACCATGGATAAGTTGATGATAAAATATGAATAAGGTGAGAATAAAAATTGATAAGGTAAAAAACTAAACTAACATACGTGGCACCTGATTTATAAGAGGTGATGACAGTTGATTTGACAGTGATACTCTTTTATACAAATGGAATGGATTTAGTGGAATAACAAAATTTTAAGGGACTTAAAATAAAAATATCAGCTTATTCTCCCACCTATTCTGACATAGTTATACTCATCTATTCCTTATATATAAATAATTTTTGGGTTTATTTTCCTCTATTTCTCTCTATTCCTTCCTTATTCTGATATCTAAACAGGGGCAAGTCTATAGGTACGTTTAGAAGGATTGGATTGGTCCCGAGAAGGCCAAACAAAAAAGCCCATTAACGGAACCTTAAATCGAGGACTTTAATTGATCCGCTTGTCAAACCAATCAAGGGTAGCCCATAAAGGTCCAAGAAAAGAAAAACGATATGTCCAGCTCCCTGTGCAGTTCTAATTGTAATGTATATTATTATTTTTAAATGATATACTCTTTTATTAGAGGTTATATAAAGTGAAGCATATATTGAGTTACATTAGTGTATTTTTTATGTTGAAAAAATAATAAAAATATTTGCGTCATACAGTATGATAGAATCCCACACACTATGATAACACAATATATACTACATTATCATAGCGTATGAAAATATAAAATAGACTGAGTGTATCAACGCTCCAAAGAAAAACCATTACTTTGAGGCGCTGATACATTGTCTATTTTACAGTACAACCCACAATTGTCATATGTAAAATCATTTAACACATTATATATTTTATTATAAAACATAAAAATGTATATGGATATTTTTATATAAAAAGTGTATTTCATTAATTAAATATATATTAAAGAAAAATCAAATCATATGTGCTGCTAACAAGGATGCAAAAAAGAACTGAGCATGTCCCCATTGGCTTGGGCTGCGTGGTAAAGGGCATCCTATCTTTAGGAGAATGCCAAGGTTTAAATCTTGTTGATGACAAGGTTAACAAGAATAAGAAACTAGAAGTTTTAGTTAATTGAAAGGTCTGGTGTTTTATCTTCTTTTTTTTTTGTTACTTT
Organism: Acorus calamus; assembly: GCA_030737845.1. Classification (NCBI taxonomy): domain Eukaryota; kingdom Viridiplantae; phylum Streptophyta; class Magnoliopsida; order Acorales; family Acoraceae; genus Acorus; species Acorus calamus. Next base: position 30,761,242 of record CM060875.1, read on the forward strand.
GGCCTTTGTTTCACTTTAAACATGTATGAACATACAGAAAGCAAATGTAAACCATTGATGAGGTTGGTTGGTTCTGATTCAGAAGAAAAAAAAAACCTCCATCCACAGATGGTTCTGTACTTCCAGAATTATTTAAGCAAAACATAAAAAATCATTTGACTGAGTTCCTTTAATGGTTAAAATTATAAACTAGACCTTTTTAGGCTGTTTCAAATATGAAAGAAAGTGACATAACTTTGTTATTGTAGCGATCGGACCACTAGTATATAAAAGTAAAGGTAGAAAACTGTAAATAATGGAGATTATCTCATAATCTCATGAAATTTAAAATTTAATGGAGATACTTTAGGTTATTTGTTATACAATTGATAATTTTATTTTTATCAGATTCTGTCATTAAAATAAATGAACCTGTTATTTATAATAATAATAATAATTTGCAAAGGTGTATTTTTTCCAACAAATATTAGAATTAATTGTCATTAATTTTAACATATCCATGTTATAAAAAATGATTATTTTTAGTAATAATTCTAAAGAAGAAAAGACATGCATAAAAACAATAAATAGGGAATAATACTTTTTTTTTGTAACCTCTTTATCCTCTAATAAAGAAGATCCCAAACTCTAGAAACAATCAAAACCTCTCTTTCTTTTGAAGAACAAAAAGAGGTTGAATCACAACATAATCTTTCAAACCCTCATCAAACCCAACTCACTGAAACAGGGCTCCTCACCCTGTATTTCTTCACCTTCTCATGCACCCAAACCAACTCCCCCTCAGCATGCCATGTCTTCACCTTCCCCAACCCCCTCATGTTCTCAAAGAACACTCTATAGCTCTTCATCTGACCCAAACCATCAAAAACCAACCTCTCCGGGTCGACCCGAACACTTACCCCATCCGGCGCGTTCACCTTTACAACGTACGTCGAATTCGTCAACCCCACATTCGTCACGCGCCGATGGACCACCACCACCCTCTTCGCCTTCCCGCGCGCGAACGCCACTGACACGGACGGGTAGTTCAGGCTGAAGTGCTTCTTCTCCTGCGCGAGCAGTCTCGGACAACTCACGTTGCGGTGGGTGATGCTGAAGACCTGCGTCTTCGTGTACCCGAGAGTGCACAGATGCGCGACGTAGTCGTCGGTCCGTATGTCGTAAACCAGCCCCGGGTCGATCGCTCTCGTCGGGTCGACATGCCCCGCACCCATCGCGAACACCCCCGCCTTGGTCGAACCGTCCGTGATCGCGCGCCCGCGGCGGTCGGTTGTCTTCGCGGTTGTCATGATGGCGGACCGGATCGCCGCGGGACTCCAATTCGGGTGCGTGGAGCGTATGAGAGCTGCGATTCCGCTCACGTGCGGGCACGCCATCGACGTCCCCGATAACACACTGAAGCCGGACCTGTTAGAATGAAGGAACAAAATTCTACGTTTTATTAGAGGAGCCGGCTCTATTTATAGGGGTTGGACTGTTTCATCTTCTCACTTTCATATATGGATTCAATTAAATTGTCTATCTCAAAATAATAATATACAAAATTAAAATTAGAATTCTAGAGACCTCCTATTTATAAATACACAAAGTAAAAACCTAAAATATCAAAAAAAAAAAAAAGAAAACCATAATATCATAATAATGTCTGACCTTCTCCGGTCCTCGGGGAGCCCGGTTGGCGCGAGGTTCCCGGGCCATGCGGCGATGATGTTCACACCCGGCGCGATCACGTCGGGCTTCAGCACCGACGGGTTGGTGACGCTCGGGCCCCTCGACGAGAACAGCGCGACCGCGGGCGCGCGCGCCGCGCGCCCCCCTATCACCGTTCCTCGGAATTCGATGCGCGCGGTGGGCCGTGCGGTGGCGTTTACGTAGCGCTTCAACCGGACGGACTCCGCGTACCCGACGAGCGTGGCGGGAAGCACGTGCACGTCGACGGAGTCCTCTTCACCATTGATTTCCGCGTTCGCGAGGATCATCGCCGCCCCACCCGCCTCCCGCACGGCCTCCCCCTTCTCCGCGCGCCCGTTGCTCCCGCGGTCGCACAAGACCATTTTCCCGCCAACTTTTGATTTTGAGAGGGCCCCTCTAAAGCAGAACTCGGACCCGGCGTCCCCGCTCGTATCGTACGCCAGTTCGATCTCCCCCGTCGACGTCTCGTTCCCTGGGTACATCGATTCCCCGTAAAGAACCTCTCCGTTGCCGAGCCTCACTATCGCGGGGAACCGCCGGTCCAGCGTGCCCGCGCCAACGGTTGTCACCCACGGCGCCTCGTTCGACACGGAGCTCGCGATGGGTCCGTTGTTCCCCGCCGCGCACACGACCGTTATGCCGCGCTCGGTGGCGCGGAACCCTCCGATGGCGATGCTGTCCTCGAAGAGGGGATGGGGAACCCCCCGAGAGAGAGCGAGAGCACGTCGACGCCGTCGCGTATCGCGTCGTCGATCCCCGCGAGGATGTCCGAGCTGTAGCACCCGTTGAACCAGCACACTTTGTACGCGGCGACGTGCGCGCCCGGTGCGGTCCCGCGCGCCTCCCCGCGCGCCATCCCGAGCACGCTGGCGGACCGGACCGCGGCCCCCGCCGCGGTCGACGACGTGTGCGTGCCGTGCCCGTGCGAGTCCCGCGCCGAAACGTACTCCGTCTCCGGGGGTCCGCCGGGTAACGCATCCGACGACGCGCGGTGGCCTTTCATGTAGAAGCGCGCGCCGATGAGCTTGTTGTTGCACATCGAGGCGTCGAAGTTCTGCCCCTCCTCGCACACGCCGCGCCAACGCGCGGGCGCGGGGGGCATGCGGAGGTCGTCGAAGCTCGGGCTCTCGGGCCAGACGCCCGTGTCGAGGACGCCAATGATCGCGCCTTTCCCGAACCCCGACCGCTCCCAAGTCCCAGTCGGGCCGAAGCCAAGGCCAAGGAAGCGATAGGAGTAGGTTGTGTGGATTTCGAGACGGCGGTCCGGGCGGACGGCGATAACGCCATGCACGCCTCGTAAGGCCTCGGCCTCCGCTTCAGAAAGGCGGGCGGCGAAGCCTTCGAAGGCAGAGTGGTATGAGTAGAGAAGGCGCGACGATGACTCGCCCACAATGCGAGCTCTGTCTATGAAGTCAAGGTGGCAGAGAGCCCTTGTACTTGAGCAATGCATGTGATGTGGGTGTAGTTGGACTATGTAGGATTGGAAGTCCTGTTGGGCAGTGAAGAGACAGAGAGAAGCAATGAACAAGGAAAGCGTGAGAAGGGTCTGTGTTTGGGACTCCATGAGAGCCAAAGCAGAGGCTTAACAATGTTGGTGTGTATGGATATTGAACGGGGAGTATATGAAGGGTTTGGGAGAGATGGGTTTATGAGGGGAAGCATTGTTAAAAGTGGGGGATGAAAACGCGTGAGAGAGCCTGCAAAGGGAGCTCTTAAAATTCACGAGGGAGGGACGAGGAGAGGAGGCTCTGTTTCTTGAGATTTGGGGAGGGGGGGAGAGGAGTTGAAGTTCCTCTGCAGACGAGCTTACAAAAAAAACACACACACAGGGTTCATGAGAACTATTTATTGCATGTGTTTCTATCATCTTTTCTTTGTCTCTCTCACACTGTTTATGTTTGTGTGTGTGTAAGATCATAAGAAGATTTAATGAAGTGTCATTAATGGAGGAGGGGGGGGGGGGGGGGGCGTTCTTTTGAGTTATTGTAAGCTCCTGGACATTCAGAGCTCGTGCTCTCCTGTTGCATTGTCTTTATTTCCTTATTGTGTCACATATTATGGGTGTTAGGATAAATAACGAGATACAAATCCAGTCCATGAGCTTGATGTTGGATAAAAACATGGTTATTTGGGAAAATGATACGTCCAATTCTATATGCAGTCATATTCGTAATCCACACCAGATTTTTTGAAAAAAAGAAATTATACACTCGTTTATTGAAGTACATTGTCCTATGAATTAAAGTATATACTAAGATAAACTAATTTTTTTTTTTTGAAAAAAAATTGTAGTTATATATATACACTGTGATAGAATTCATACTCTGTAACAACGCAGCATACATTAAACTTTGCAATATATAGGACCGCAGAAGGGGTTACAATTTACAAAATGGACCGAGTGTAATGCTTTTTTCAAGCCTGGTGCAATAAAGATGCTCTCACCAAGCCTACTATCTCGTTTTAGTTTTCAACAATTTAAAGTGCTCTCTATCCAGGAGCCAAAGACGATTTAGTGTTAGGTTTTCTTGCTTTCTGATAACAGATTAACAGGGCATCAAGGAAAATCTGTAACAGATAAGATCTTCTATATTTGTTTGCACATATAATGTATGGTACAATGACAATGTCATAATTCCCTTGTTACGTGGGATGTATTATGGTAATGTATAAGAGAGATGTATTTTCTTTAGTGAGTAAAGATTTTAACAAAGAGAATTATACCTAATATCTAACCCCTAGCCTTATAAAAAGTCAGTAATACATAATATTAATTAATACAAAGCTCTATTCTTATACAGTAAATATATATAGCCAGGTTTTTGTCGAACCATGTAAAATTTTCACCACGTGATTGTGTATTTATTTGTTCTTTCTATTTTAATTGGTGGACGTATGTCAAGCCGACTTTGTTAGATTTTCATCCAAGTCATGCTGTTTAAAAAATGTGATTAAAGAACGCTTCAAGTTTTGACTTAAAATGAGGTCTCGACTATACCACATGTCTTAATTACCACAAAAATAAGTGATGATATCGATGGCCAGGTGGTTGAAAATTCATCCATTAAAAATTATATAGGAAAGTAATACATGTTCACCAGAATATTTGAGTCCCCTTACAGTGTTTTTTGGAAATCTCTAATAGTTTTTTTTAAGTCCTCAACTGAGGCACATACAATTATACTATGATCAAAATGATTGTACACCTTAAAGTAAGAGAACTATTCACAATATGCATCAACCCATCTCTAATGGGTTCTTAATCATTCATTGAGTTAATAGTAAGCTTTAGATAAATATTTTCTTTTCTTTTTGTGAGAAGGCAATCCTGGACTATTGTTCCAAATAAATTGGAATATATGGTGAAGAGATTCCGCCTCTTGGTATTGAGCATGGTGTATCAGAAACTGATATGCTTGACACCAGTGTGATGTTGGCATGAAACATTCAAATGCCGATGTATATAATCTCTTTAGTGCTTATCATTTTCTTCTTTTTTTTGTGTTTGGGTGTGTCTCATCACTCGATGAGTCTATATACTCTATTTATACTCTGTATCACATTATCACATATTAAGTTTCTCATACGCATTTACATGAATTTCCACCTTTTCTTGAACAAATGGACTTTCGTACACTACACATATTTTTGGTTGGTCTTCTATCCAGAAACTTGATGTGGTTGAAGTGATTAGATCTTATGATCTGATTGTACTATTAGGGTGAGTTGTGATGGAATGCCATGATACAATGTCGAAATGGGGCTACTTCCCTTGATTTGGTGATTCTACCATGAGATCGAGGGAGAAGGTTTCCTCGACGGAGCAATCATTTGATCAACTCTAGCTCATATCTCGATCGACATGACAGAAGAAAAAAATATGCAAATCAGTTATTTTTTTATTGGGTTAAACATATGTCTTAATAATTTCAGAGTAAGCTTTGATAATCATTTTTTAAGGGTAATATTATTTATTGGGATTATCTACATCAATAGATTAAAATGTTTTTTCTTATCATTTAAAAAATTATCTCATCTAAGACTCTTATATGCATTTTAGAACATGCCACATCAATTACTTCTTTCGCGCACATATATTATTTGTAAACAACCCTAATTACAGTGTTCATGTGCTAACTGTCAGCTAAAGTTGAGTATATATACACATACACGTGATTCATCTTATGAAATATATATAAAAGAAAAAGATACACGCAACCCCATTGCAACTCCAATTGCAGTGCATCCCATTTTTCCTTTTTAAATCATACACTCACCATTTGAAGCGCATATTGTTATGTGAAAGACATATTAATATTTTTTTCATAGTGAAAAATAAATTTTTTTTTGGATAATACACTATAATAAAACCCCACATATTATAATAGCGCGTATGAGATTGTAAAACATACTTTATGTATCAGCAGTCGTATATATACATATATATATAAAACAATATAAAACAATTATGAAGCAAAAAGATTCTTAAATCAAAAACAATATCTAACATCGTATCTAACAATATTCGGTTGTCGTTCCTATAAATTCTTCTTTATTTTATTCGGATCCTTTAACACGTGACAATGTAGTCCTCCTCCTTATTCTACAATCGTTCTCACCATGCATCAATCCAGTTGATGATTCTTCATCGGACGGCAGTCCATAGAAACTCACACGTCGTTTAACCTCACCAGAGAGTAAGCTCATCACATCTCGAGAAGTCAAGTCTCTCCTTCCCTTTCGTTTTCGGCTCTTCTGTTCAAAAGCGCTCTCCCCCGATTTCCATGGAAATCAGGAACTTTGTATTGAATTTGTTGGAGATTTGGAGGACCCATTATCGAAATCGAGTTTTTGTGAAGTGGGTGTTCGAAAAATTTCAATTTTTCCGAGTTTCCAGAGAGGGAGAGATGATTGGATGGAGTTGCTTCTGTTGGAATCGAATCTCCGACGTCTCTCATCCAGAGCCAGAGCCAGAGCCCTTTCACCTCCCTTTTCCGATGCCTCAATGGCCTGAAGGTATGATGAATTTCTGGAGTAACTTGAGGAAAATCGATTGTTATGATTGTTGGGTGTGATTTTGTCTGTGCTTTGGTTACATGGGTTCGTCTGTGTTCTTGGTATTGGTTTTGGAATCCTTTGATTCTCTCTTTCTCATGGTGGATGGTTTTGGTGGGTTCTAATTTTCATGTTTGTTTGTTGTTATTAGTTTTTATGATAATGGGTGGTTGTGGATTGATGTGAATGTGCTATAATTTATATTATGACTTCTTTCTCTGATTGGAAAAATTGATTGTTTTGTTATTTGGTTTTTTTTTTTTTTTGCTATTCATGTTTAAGTTTGAACTGATTTATTTTTGTGAATTTCGTTCTAAATTTGGATTCTAATTATTTGAGTGGGATGTTCTTCTGAATGCTCTAGGCATTTACTAGTTGCGCATGTACATATACCATAATGTGTTCTCTGGAATTTGTTGTTATTTTTTTTTAATCTATTTGTACTTGCATGTTTGTTTTTGTATTGGTACATGATGATCTATCACATTGATCTTCTCTGTAAAGATGATAATTCTCTGATTACTGACTGAATGCTAAATGAAAATTGCTTTGGAAGGCGCTATAAATCTTAGTTTTTTTTTTTTTTTTTTTTTTTTGCATGGCTAATTTTGTGAATTCTTGTTGTTTTGTAGTTTGATTTTTGCTTCTCTATTATTTCTTCTCAATGAGGATGCCCCTTTTTAAGTCTAAGATGAGGAAGTTTTTTATTTACATGCTTGAAAGATTGACTCTATCTGAGACTCTAAGGTCTTTTCTCCATCAATTGGCTGGTTCTCATTGAGATCTCAGCACACATTTTCTGTTGATCAATAGTACATTCTCTGTGTGACATAATGTTGGGTGAATTCCTGCTGGACGCATGTTAATCAAAATTTAGGTCTTGTATTTTATATGTTACATGCAAATCTAGATGACCAACTTGAATTTATAATGTTGGTCTAATTGGTTTTCAGTCAAGCATGTTAAAAACATGTGTATCCTAATAATTGGCTAAGAATTCATGGCCTGATTGTGATAATTAGAGACGAATGCATACCTTCGTCAAAACAAAAAATCTCTTGAAAATTGTGTTTATGTGAAAGATGACAATCTTTTGAGAGCATATAGAAGAGAAACATATATCTCACCATTTTTTTTTCTGAGAGTAAGGAGATGGCCAGGGGAGCAATAGGCTTAATCCTCAAAAAACGTGTTAGTTTGGTATGGATAAACTATAATGGTTATGCCTTGATATAGAACAAACCTTGTTAAATATACTATTGGGGGTGGTATAGTGTATTCTCATTTATCCATGAAAAATTATATTATATTCTAATAAGACAAAACCAAAAATCGAGAAAGGAATAACAACCAAATAGAAAATCATCTAATTCTCTTCTATCCCCGTAAGACTATTTTATTCCCGATAAGTATGATGATCTGCATATTCAGTGTCTTGGTATGTCTCATTATTTTAGTTTAACTTGTATGACATTGAGATTCATTACTTCAACGGTTTAACCTTTGGTATCATCTCAGGTGGTGATTTTTCCAAAGGCAGAATACGCATTGGAGAATTAGAAGTTTTACAAGTAACTAAATTCCAATGCATTTGGAACTGCAATTTATCCAATGAAAAAGGCAAAGGTTTCTCATTCTATAAGCCTGTAGGCATACCAGATGGTTTTTTCTGCCTTGGCCATTATGGTCAATGCAATATCGAACCTTTACGAGGCTTTCTGCTCGTCGCGAGAGAAATCGATTCTTCCAAATCAGATGGACCCGCCCTCTTAAAACCTCTCAATTATGTGCTTCTTTGGAGTGCAGAGGACCATAATGGGTGTGGTTACTTCTGGCTTCCCTGCCCTCCAGAGGGCTATAAAACAATGGGGTTTCTCATCACGGATACACCCGAAGAACCTTCACTTGATGAAGTTCGATGTGTTCGAGCTGATCTCACAGAGACATGTGAAACTCATAATCTGGTTCTTGATACAGAGTCTGAGTATTCTAAACCCAACTTCCGAGTCTGGGACACGAGACCATGCAATAGGGGCATGTGGTGCAAAGGCCTCTCCATTGGGACATTCTTTTGCAGCACGGATGATACATCCGAAGATCTGAGCATTGCCTGCTTGAAGAACCTTGATATGTCAATGAAGGCTATGCCAAATCTCGATCAGGTCCACTCGCTCATCAAACACTACGGCCCGACGGTCTACTTCCATCCAAAAGAGGTCTACTTGCCCTCGTCAGTACCATGGTTCTTCAAGAATGGAGCCGCCCTTCACAAGAGAGGCAGTTCAAAGAGTGAGCCTGTTGATGCGAATGGTTCGAACCTACCGCAGGGAGGCGAGAATGATGGGAAGTACTGGATCGACCTCCCTCATGATGACCAGAAAAACTTAGTCAGGCAGGGGGACTTGGAGAGCGCAAAGCTCTACGTGCACGTCAAGCCCGCTCTGGGAGGCACGTTCACTGACATTGTGATGTGGGTCTTCTGCCCCTTCAACGGTCCGGCTACACTGAAGATTGGTGTGGCGAGTCTGGCATTTAACAAGGTCGGTAGGCACATCGGGGACTGGGAGCACTTCACGCTCCGCGTGAGCAACTTCACAGGCGAGCTCTGGAGAGTGTACTTCTCGCAGCACAGTGGGGGCGTGTGGGTGGACGCGTTTGATTTGGAATATGTCAAAGGGAACAGATCTATTGTGTATTCGTCGAGGAACGGGCATGCGAGCTTCCCCCACCCGGGTGACTACCTCCAAGGCTCGCAGAAGCTCGGAATTGGCGTTCGAAACGATGCCGCCCGGAGCGATATTTTTGTGGACTCGAGCGTGAAGTACGAGATCGTGGCAGCGGAGTACCTGGGCGATGGTGTGGTGGCGGAGCCAGGGTGGTTGCAGTACATGAGGGAGTGGGGGCCGACGATTGTGTACAATTCAAGGTCAGAATTGGAGAAGATGATCAGGTTTTTGCCTGTTAACATGAGGTCGTCGGTGGAGAACCTGTTCAATAAGCTCCCGGTGGAGCTTTACGGGGAGGAGGGGCCGACGGGGCCCAAAGAGAAGAACAACTGGGTGGGTGATGAGAGAAGCTAGAACAAGAAGCTTGAGATAGATAAATTTGATATTTTATAGGAGTCCCTCTGCGAAATTAATTGAGGGTGCAATTTTTTTGTCCATACAGTATACAAGTAACGACCATCAACCATGTATTTGGTTGGATTCAAAACTGTTAAACATGTTATATTATGTAGTCTGATGTTAGTCTTGGTCTTTTCAAATTTCCACTCCAAAATAGCATATAATTACACACTAAAAAACGGTTTCATCCATTGTAAAAAAACTAAATTCATATCCATTGTCAGATGATCTAGAGTTACACATGGACTGCCAAACAAAGATCACTAACTCATGTTGTGGATGGCTTACAAATTGGGCTGAATGTACTCCTGAACAGCACTATTTTACACAGATGCACATCGCATGAAGTTTGGGAATTCATCCATAATACAAGATTTGTCTCTATATATGGATATGCATTATCAGTAGCGGATGCAGCTCTGGGAGTCCCAAAATGATGCCCATGTGATGAGTAACACAGCTTTGCGACTTCACCACGCGTACACTATATCTGGATGATCATACATAGAAGACGAAAACACAGCTAGGTGCAAGTATCGTATGGTAGTTTATAGAAATATCCATTGCTGACCCAATGCAGGCAGGAGCCTGTCTTGCCACACAAACTCAATGGCAATCGACACGTCACCTGAGCTCTTGTCTGAAACAGAGCTGGGAGAAAAACACACAAGGCTTTAGAAGTACATAATATTTTTGTTTCCTTCTCACCTACTATGCTTATGTATAAAAAACTATAACTGTGCTATATTGGCTCAAATAGAAGGAGAAGGGGGATTATGCAAAGCAGTCGGTCACATGTATTGAAATAATGAAACTATTGAGTATACATTATCTAGCTATATATATGTACACAAAAATATGTGTGAGCACATTAGAAGTTCAGTTCTATGCAGTTGACAAAGTGAAACCAGCCTCATCTTATATGTACACAAAAATATGTGGGCGCGCATTAGAAGTTCAGTTCTATGCAGTTAACAAAGTGAAACCAAATGCCTCATCTTCCGGTTAATATTGGATGGTCCGCTTAGTCCAATCACATTCTGCGGACACAGGTTAAAAATATAGCATCAAAAAGCCTAGTCCCAACCCTCTTAAAGAGCCTGTCATCCCCCAGAGACAACATATGCTTAACTGTTGTGTAATATCAACTGTTATTTCTCAATAGCATATAGACAGGCTATCAGAATCAGCGTCCCAATCACATAACATTATGTATATATTATAATCATTCCATACAGATACTTGCCGAAAAACAGGAACAAAAAAATGATGCAACAAATTCTAGAGGGTAAATGCTAAAAGCTGTAAGCATGATTTATAGATAGCTAAAGGAAACCGAATACCTTGGAGATTCAAGTGCGGATGTTGAAGTCCGAAAAATATCCGTATCCGACATACAAAAATATATATATATTTGTATTATATATTGTCAAATCTTTTATGATGATAATATATTATAATATTGTCCTGTATGATATCATGTAATAAACCTTAAAATATCAATTTTAATTTTGATCTGTTAATATATAAACATGTAAATTATCCGAAAAATATCCGTATCCGATGCGAATCCAAAAATGAATTTCTGTATCCGAATCCGAAAGTTAGGATATGGATATTAGCATATCCGATCTGTATCCGTCCGATTGACAGGCTTATGGATAACTAATAGAAACAATACCTTGGAGCAAATGTTGAAGTTCCATTACAAAGCGAAGATGCCTCATGTAGATCTGGCAGTATTATGCTGTTCCTAGTTAAAACCAACAATCCTGTAATATAGAATATAATCCACATATTAATAAAAATGGACATTTTGACTATATGAACATTTAAAGATGCATATTATTGAAGAAAGCAAGTGGACGAAATCAATACATTCATTTCTCCTCTTCAGAATCTGATTCGTGAAAAACAGGTTGTGGTTGGGTGTCTGCATATGCAGGTGCAATATACTTTGGCTCTTTGGCTGCAACATCTGCATATTTCAAAATAGCTTCTCTCGGATCTTCATCCATCCAGGTCTCCTTGATCATACCCCCTTGCTGCAATCACATTCTCCAATTAGTTTGCCTCTTTTTATCATGAATAAGCACCAAAGAATTACTGTGTTACTGTTATGAATAATAAACTTACCTTCAAAAGGTACTGGGTCAGTAAGCTGCCTTTGGTGGAACCAACTCTACCACCAAACCCTGGACCTGTGACTGGTAGATCAGGCTTGTGTGATTTAAGGGGATCTTTCAATGCTTTTTCCCTCTGACGTTTGCGGCTTGGGGCATCTCTGAATAAGGGCAATGCATGGGGATTATGAATAACAGGCTGCACCTCAAAGTCATCAATAGACTTTTTCCTGGGTGCCCGTGCAACACACACAAGAGCGCCCCTTTGACTAAGAGATGGATCGTAAAGTATGTGTGTCCCTCCTTCCTTCTTATCTCCCATAGTAGCAAACACCTTGAGAAGCAATTAAAGTGTTCTTAAGTACCAAAAAAAAGCATCATCTTAATTCCTCCAGTAAACTATAATGATAATATACGATCCCAAATTTCACAAGGATAGAATAAGAACACAATACCAACCATGAGAAAAAGATGCAAATTTTAGCTACATAAAAATATTGTTCCTGCATGAACATAAGAGCCATTTTTCACATCTTTACAGTGCATAAAATTTGCATTTACCTGATTGATCCTCGGATGCCAAGCACAACGCACAACACTGCATGTTTGAGAAATTCCCACTCTTGATACAAGCTCCAGTCTTTTCCGGTCAAAGAAGCACAATAGACCTCCACTTGTGCTTTCCTTTTCTACAGAGGTCCCGGTCAATATGAGTTGCTCATCTGGGCTAAATGCTGCATTTGTCTGAGCATAATTATTTGGCAGATCTTCAAAGACTTTAAGTGGCACTTTCATTTGACGCAAATCCCAAACCTACAATATTTTTTAAGAAAATTAATAAGTTCCAAAGTGGAAGGAATACATGGCACAACATTTATCAACAAAGGTCCATACCTTTAACGTACAGTCAGTGCTTCTTGAAAGAAGAATCTGTCCATCCGTGGAGAACTTGACACAAGTGATATCATCAGTGTGCGCTTTCTGAACATGAATATCTGGTCTGCTTCCCCACCCAGGCTTAATATTCCATATCTGTTAAGCATGAAATAGTAATATGGATGAACAGGGAAGTTTTAAATAGCATAAAATTGAAAGTTGCGTGAGCAGTGTATCATTCATTAATTTTTTTATCTCTCTAGCCATTAAAGACCACATAACTGCATTATCATTTTGTGAAACGAAAACCTGACTAGCCAGTTTAGTCATATCCAATACCTGTATGGAACCATCTCCAACACCACCAGCTATGCGTTTGCCTTCATGATCCCAGGTACATGACGTAACTGCAACTCTTCCGGGCCTTGCTAGCTTTGGTTTTATAACCTGTTGTTCACAAATATAATAAGAGACTGTTATCCTCCGTCTTCTTCCGAACAAATAAATCAGAAAATAATGTTCGATTTTATAATTAGAATTCAGCACATAGCATATTTCCTGCCAATTCAGCACATAGCATATTTCCTGCATCTGAAGTTACATCATGAAATTATAAAACAATGATTTCAAATAAATTATATTTATTCATAAGAAAACACAAAGTATACATCTTTCAAAAGAATAATAAGAGAAATACAAAAACTTCGAATTAACATAGCAATAAATCATTAATGACCTGTTTTTGACTTTTGAAATCAGATACATCCCATATTCGAAGTGACCCATCTTCTGAAGATGTTAAGATTGTATCTTTATTTTTTGGGTTCCACTCTCCACCAGTCAATCCAGAGATATGACCCTTTGTATTTTTCAAGTCACGTATATACATGTCTCCCTTTATGAACTCACCCAAGGTAAGCCCATCACGATCATAAATCTGAAAACATGGAAAACACAAAAATTAACACTAACACCAACATTTCTGTCATTCTATATTAATAATCCATCCAAATATAAAGACACAGCAGCCTAGAAGAACCTTTGCCTGTGCCGACCCCGTCACACACAAAAACCTATCCGCAGTGGGGCTCCAGCTCAAAGCACGGACTTGGTGTCCCTCGAAAGGCTCCACCTGCCGGAATGACTGCAGACGTGAATTCATCCCTTGGAAGTCATACATGCGGACCGTGTAGTCATAACTACCAGAAAGAACCCTAGACCCCGAATGATCGATTGCAAGAGCCGCAACAACCTGCCACCATGACAAACAGAGCCCACTTTTACCATGCATATATACACAAACAACCACAAAAGGACTTAGCAGAACATAAAACCCCAAAATTGAGTTCAAAGCAAGCCATCTTAAATGGGTTCCTCCGCAAATTAATATGGTAAACAAATTGGGGGTTTAAGCCTTAAAAAACAAATCTTTACTGCCGCCACTGCAATAGATGTAAATATTTGGTTCATGCCACATTACATTTTGACCTAATTTGGATTCTATGAAGAACAGACAAATCAAATTAACATCAAATTCACCAAATTGAGACTTACCTTCGTATGCCCTTTAAGAACGATTTCATTGGTGAGCGGAATGCGAATCGAATCCCCCAAACCACCATCGTCATCGTCCATTCCATCATCAGAATCCTCATCCGAGTCCGTCGCGGCGGGAGGAGGTCGTGGCGGCCCGACCATCTCCCCGTCCTCATCATCACCATCTCCTCCGGTCTCCTTCGGCCGAGGAGGTCCGATCGTCGGCTCAACGTCCGATGGAGCAGGTCGAGGTGGCCCAATCATCGGTCCTCCGCCCTCCTCCTCGTCGGGAGCTCCATCCGCGCCGTCTGAATCAAGTTTCCTGGACTTAGGGTTAGGGTTTCGGAGGTTTGTCAGCCAGGACTTGGAGGAGGATGAGAGGAGGGAGGAGGAAGAGGCGCCGCCGCCGACACCTCCGGTGGAGGCAGAGAGGATGGGATCTGACGTTCGACGGGTGGCGGAGTGGATGGCGTCGGCGTTGACTGTGGACTTGGTTTTCTTGCCAAACGAGAGAGGGAACTGCGCCCTCATCGCCTCATCCATGTCCGCTTCGTCCATTGCAGGTACAAAGAGAGAGAGAGAGACTGAACCGACTTCACCAAGTTTGAGAATACCTCGCTTTTACACGCTTTGATGGGCTGGTGACCTTGTTCTCGTGTTTTTTAGCACACTTTATACATGCAGTACTTTTTGTAGCCTGTTTTACAGTCTGATACGCTATAATAATATATATGCTGCATTATCATAGTGTATGGTTCTATCATAATATATGATATAATTATTTTATTTTTTTACTATGAAAAAAAATATATATATATTTCAATATATATTTCATTTCATATAACAATATGCATTTCAAAGAGTAAGTGCATGATTTAAAAATAAATGGGATGAACTTCAATTGAGAATGCAATAGAGTTGTATGTATCTTTTTCCTATGTTTTTAGATCCAGCCCACCAGACCATTTTGAGTGCTGTTACATTCAGTTTTTTCCTCAGTCCAAAAAAAAGTCATATATATCACATTAGAAATTCAGTAAAACATATACATCGTTAGATGTTATATATACCACATTAAATATTTTCTTACACTTACTAAAAATATATTCATTTAACTTAAAATGGAGCGATATACACTTTTTTATTAAAGCATATATTTTATTAGATAATATTTACTATATTTAAAAAAATGAAACATGTGAGGTCCATGTTTTAGTTAGTGAATGTGACTCGGTCTAACATTTTCTATTTTAAAGAGGGCAATGTTACATGAGTGTTGTTACACACAGTTTCTTTTTCAGTCCAGATTCTAGTCCCATATGTGTCCATTGAAAAATTATCGGAGTATATACTCATATTAATAAATTATATGCTTCGATAGAAATTTTTTACAATCTCTATAAATGCATCTATGCAATTCATTGGAGCATATGTTTCATTTTTTTTTGTAAAAGCACATACCTCATGAAGTATATTATTTTTAAAAAATTCAAAACACACGTAAGACTGAAATTGGGATTGAAAAAAGGATTGTACGTAACATTATCCATGTTACATTCCTGTCTTTTGAGCATTCTCAAACACGGGTCATCTATGTTTTTATCTTTTTAAAATTATATCATTACAACATGTGTGTATTTTTACAAAAAAAATTAAAATGTATACTTCAATTCATTAATGAAAACATAAATTTCAATAAAATAAATTTCAATAAAATATATAATTCATTATAGTAAATAAAAAAGACTAACAAATTATATGAGACACAATTTAAAATTTAAAGAAAATGAACTTATTAGTCTTTTTTGGGATTATCTTAGCTTTTTGTGCATCATATTGTTGACTCATTACATATTTCGATAATGCAATACATTCTTTGAAGAAACTCTTAACAATTAAATATATATGCATTTTTATATATTTTTTATAATATAATATATATATTTAGTGACATGTAACCATTATAATGAAATTTATTTTTATACATGAATCACTGTGAAATACAAAAATTCGCATATCCAAAATTGATATATATTGGAATGCTTGCAAACCTTGCATGCCAATTTGAACAGTTATTGACGGGATTAGGTTAGGTTCTTTGTCTAACGTGAAAGATTTTAAAATTTAATTACATTCTAAATTTAGTTTAAATTTGGTTTAAAATTTTACAAAATATACTAGCTTCTCATCAACCAATTAACATTGCTCAGTAGAAGAACTTATTATCAAATTAAGCACTTACTCAAAATTTATAGTAAAATTTGAGCAAGTGCTAGGCGTGCTCTAACCCATTTTAATTCTCAACGGTAAAAAATGACATACACCAAGAGAAAGTTTAAAGACATTAAACACACACAAGCCACGACCAAGAAGTCCCAGAATGTACATGGAACAACATGAAAAAACAAAAAACACCAACTAAAAATCCAACAGAAACAGAAAAAACCATCCTGGAAACACAAACAAACAAGGCATCCAAGGATGATCAAGTTTCATAAGTTGTCCCCAACATATCAAACGTTTTATTTTTCATTTCCTCCCCTACTCAAACCCTGGTCCCAGTGACCCCACCCTTCTCCATCCCGGTCGCGGGCCCTGGGCCCATACTCGGTGTCCCTATAACCCGGCCCATATTTGCTGCTGAAAACCCCTGCATGGAGCAACAACAGGTACAACAACTGAGTGAAGGCCAACACAATTATGAACCCCTCCAGAACCCTAAGCCTCCACCCCCTGTGCCCTCCCACATGTATCTCCTTGCACGCCAGCCCGAAAGCAAGGGCGGTGACAGCCCACGCGACGACGGCGGAGGCCGCAGCCGCCGCCAGGCTGTCGCTCCTCCACGCCCTGATGTGGTTCCCTCCGGCGAGCTTTGACGCCACTCCGATGACGCCGGCCAGGATCGCGAATATCAGAAAGTATGGCGTTGCACCATTTCCAGCTACCCCTGCAAGAGTATATATGTACATTCATAAATCATACATGATGAATATGAACTACTATTACATTCGCTCTCTTTTACTATATGTGTATCCTGTGTATCGGTAGCTCCCTATAATGAATTATCTATACCTCTGTCAAGAATTTAATTTTCAACATTTTTTTGTAAAATAACCAACATATGAACAGTAAAATATACAGAAATATCACATTTTTCAATATTTTCTTAACAATATACTACACATTATTAACATATATCATTAGCATGAAATTACAAATATAAGTTGGTGTGACATATGATATGTTTTCATTATGAATTTATGATATGATAAACCACTCAAATTAAATGAATATTATTCTAAAAAATAATTTAGGCCGAATTACCAACTCTGGTAAAGAAGCATTATATCCAGAGCTTTTCTACCATGGACAATAACGATTTCAGAAAAGTTATTTTTCCTGTCCCAACGCGGGTTTATTATTTGGATCGGGGTGATTTTTACTCCACGTTCATCAGTGTAAAATCCACACTAACACGGTCTCAAAGGGGGATAATTTTTTTTGTTTTTTATTAAAAATCAGTAAGCTATATAACTTTAAATAAGAGGTTACATTAGTCTAAAAGTTGTCTCAAAACAAGAAAAGATAGATAGTGGGGAAGAATAGTGCTCACCCAAGCGGTGTGAAGCACTCAGCCCCAACTAAACACAAGCTTACCAGGATAATTAGTCTGGCCATTGATGAAGTGGTTGAGGTTCCAGCTCGCGAGACCAACCACGATTATGTACATAAGCAGATTCAAGAACAGCAGCGGCGCCGCCATGTTCCTTCCCACCGTCTGCGCCATGTTTTGCGTTATCCCCAAAAAAGCACACTTAAAACGACTGAAAAAAAAGCTTCAACTGATGATACAAGACAGTTTAATTAATTATTATTGCTTCACCAAATGAGTGAAGGCTTTGTATGGCGTGTATATATAGGTGAAAAGACAGAAGCTCCTAGAGACTGATCAGCTGCGACACGCGTCGAGTCTGCGTGTCTTAACGTCGAACAGGTGTCAGGACACGCGTCGCTTGAATGGGTCTTTACGTGCGTTTCCAACGTTCGGTTGCACCGCCTCATGCATGCGCTCCCCCGCTCGCTTTTACGTCTCTGGAAAAGCCGCGCAGCGTTATAGGCTTTTTAAAAAGTACGTTTGGGGGATCCGATGCGAAACGCACGTGTCGAGGAGTCGTTGGGTGCCGTTTCGGTCGAACATATCCGCTCTGTCGCTCCACCCGAACACCATTCAGTATTAATTTCATGTTAACGCTGTATATTCGTGTTATAAAATTATATATAATTCCTTAAATTTTTTAATTTTTTATAAATATATTTATATAATTTATAAAAGTATATGTTTTATTTTTTATATTAACATTTATAAAATCTATTAGTAAATAGTGATTCTATCACTTTTTAGGGTATATTTGTGCATAAAGTTGAAGGGAAAATGAAAGAAAATGATGGAATTTGGGTCAAAGGGAAAGTGGTGGAAAATAATTTTTTTTCCCTTTGACCAACTATCAAGGTGTTTGTGCATGTGGTGGAAAAATTTTCCATCACTTTCTCTCATTTTCTCATCTATGGGGAAAGGAAAAGTTTTTCCCACTTTTTCTAATAAGACAAAATAGGAGAGGGAAAGTGATGGAAAATTTTTTCTTTTCCTTGTTTGGCACAAATGCTAGCTTTTTGAGTGGTCAAAGGGAAAATCTTTACTTTCCCTCACTTTCATTCACTTTCCATCATGCACAAACACACCCTTAGTGTGGAGGCCAGATATTGCCAAGACAAAGGGAATAGTGATTATTGAATAATTGGACAGTCCAGGGAGGAGTTCTTCGAGGCGACATTAGACAACCTGTCTAAAGCATCCCATGGTTTGATGCTCTTATTGTATTTGTTTTTACGATTTTATTCTTGTTTTTTCATTCCTTTTGAACTTATAATCTACTTTTTAATACAAGTGATGAAAACATTAACTTCCTGTTTGGATAACGGAATAAACGAGTATAAGGATAGTATAAGAATGAATAGGAAAAATGATGTTTATTTGCAGGGTATAACTTTGTATTACTAAGTCAGTTTAAATGAGTATAAGAGAGTATAACAATTCTAAGTAACCCCTAGGATAAGCTATACTCACTTTATCTATTCTCATGGACCCACATGTCAAATCAACTTTTTACACCTTATCACATCAAATCACCTATCAACACCTTATACATGACCCATATATCAAATCAAATTTTTTACAATTTATTTATATTTTATTCTTTATCAATCAAACAACTCAACCTTTATTTTTACGTTTACCAATGAGAATAAAAAAAACAACCAAACATAAAATCTTTTTTTCTTGTAGATTTGTTATCTATACTGGCATAATTATCTATCTAGAATAACTCAATTCCGCTATCCAAACGGGGATAATGGTATATCATGTCCTTAAAAAACTATATTTATGAGATATCTTATATTTATAAAGTCAAAATATATATCTAGACTAAAAATAGGGTTGAAAAGAGGATTATACATATATTTTTATATAAAGGGTTTTATATTTTTAAGTCCCCATAAACCATATGATTTAGTGATCGATCCCTCAATTCTTCATATTTTGATTTTAGTCATCAGTTTTTTGGTTTTAGTCCTTGAGAGAGACATATTCCTAAATTATTTGGTTTCCTTTTCAGTATAAAAAAGAACATATCCTTTAAATCTGGGGATTAAAATCAAAATGTGAAGAAGTGAGAGATCGATTCTTAAATAAGTATATTTACATGGGACTTAAAACTAAAACACCCTTATATAAAACATACTTGGAGTTTTCTTATGAATTGTCTTTCTTTTTTTTATAAACCACCGTGTATTAAACTGTATTTTTGTACATTTAAATGTGTATAAATGGGAATGAAATTATAAAATAAATACTTTATAACGTTTTTTAAATAGTATGCTTAATAATTCATGTAGTAGTTACTCGTGACCTAGTATATAGATTTTCTTAAATCAGATATCTATTGGATTAAGTAAAAATATATATGAAAAAGGCATTTAATCCATTTTGAGCCTCTGTCTCACATTTTTCTTTACGGGGCTATCAGTTTTTTTTTTATAGATGTGCATCACTAATATAGTGCTCAACTAGTACATATGAAAATCATAAAAATATATATTTAAATCATACATATATGTAATCCATTTTTAATATAAGAATTTATTTCATTAATCATGTATGTACTCCACAAAATTGTCTACTAAAAGGATCGAGATTAACATTTTTTTTCATTTTAATTATAGAAAATAATATGTCCAATATCATTTGCAGTCTTTTTTTATATATTCAACTAATGAAATATATTCTTTTATAATAAAAAATAATATATGTATTTATATGAGCATTGAATATATGTATTTTTATATTTTTCATAATAGTTTATATATTAAAGGAAAAAATGTAAATAACCCTCTATAAACTGTCTGAAGTCCATATAACCCCCTTGATTTTTTCTAAAATCCATATAACTCTCTGAAAATATCTATGTAAATCTAAATAGTTTTCTTAGTTAAATTTTTATTGATAAATTAGGATTATTATCTGAATATACAGTTTGGTTGACCCTGATAGAAAACATAATATACCAAAAACACCCTACAATGTGTTAAAATGCAAAAAATTCTCTTTAAATGAGGACTATAATCTATATGCATAGAGGTATAAAATTGTCATATATGGAAAAAAAATTTTTTTTCGCATTGTTAACAAATTGTAAAGGGTTTTTCATATATTGTGTTTTCAGTCAGAGTCAACAAAATGGAATATTCACAAAATATTCTTCATCTGTCAACAGAAGTTTAACTAAAAAGATTATTTGAATTTACATAAGGTGTTTTTAGAGAGTTATATATGGATTTTAAGAAAAAAATATAGGATTATATAAATTGGATTTTTTCCTACATTAAAATAATATTGTAAATACTGAGTTTAGTGACTTCATTCGTTGCATTAGTGATACGGGGACTCACTGACTCAAGGTCTGCGTAACTGACTGATGGGATTTCATATTTAGTTATTTTCAGTTAAATAGATATTTTTATAATTTACCTAAACAAACTGACTGATGGTATCAACTGGCCTTTAACTATTTATCACAAGAAATTATAGGCCGGCCTAAGATAAATTTGGATCTGGCCCATGGACTAATTAATTTCAGCCCCTTATTTTCCAAATGGGCTGGATTTGCCTTAGAATGCCGTTGGTGAGAACAGTTCCTCCAAATTATGGAAAATGATATGTCCACCTCCCAGCGTGCAGCGTCAATTGAAGAAATTATACACATCGGTTTTCTATTTATTTAAAGAAATTATACATTTCCTCGTTGAAATACATATTATTATATGAAATGAAATATATATTGAGATACATTAATTTTTTTTAATCAAAAATGATTAATTGTATCAGGATTCTGAAATTATTCATATCCAATCCGTTAAATTAACTATTTTTTTTGTTGATAAAATAAATTAATGAAATATCACTATTATATTGCATTATTGCCATACACATCGTAATAATATATTGTTAATCATTCATTGATCATTCGTTAAAGAACTTACGTCAAAATAAAGCAATTTGTTTTAAGATGCATTTTATTGCGCGATTGCACAGTTTTTGCGTTTGTAAGAAGTTGTTTCTATGATCGTGCAATCAAACAGTTTTATAGTAATAACTTCATACAACAAGTAAATAGTGTCTAATGAGCTTCTTGCATAATCAATTTTAAAATTCTGATATTCAGATTCTTGGATAATCAATTTTATAATTGCGCAAACTATCGCACCTGTTGGAAGAAAATTTAGAGAACTTTTTTATAAAAAAAATCGGATTAAAATCCCCTAATTTTTAGGGAAGGTCTAGACCCACCATCTGAATAACTGATCCCACCATTCAACTTAACTCACCATTCATTTTTTTTGTTATTTCTTAACACACCACCCTTAACACACCACCGTGTATATTCACTACAAGACCAATCCCTAAACCCACCCTTACTCTCTCCTTTTCCCACTGCCCGCGCCTCCGCGACCCCCGTCGATTTCTCCTCCGCCGCCACCCTCTTCGCCTCCGCTTCATCGACCTTTCTCATCGGCTCGACCTCCTCCGCCCTCATAAACAGCTCCTCCTTCTTCGCCGTCCTCGTCTCCATCTCTACAGGCGACCCGAAGAGGTATCCTTGCAGTGGACACACCGTGACAGGCCCACTGTCCGATTCAACATCGACGGAATAGTATGGGGATAATTATATTATTTTTTAGATAATTTAAGCATTAGTATGTATTAATGAATTTAATATGCGCCTCGTCTTTGGGCGGTTCCGGGGCCGCCTCGTCTTTGGGCGGTTCCGGGAAGAGGACCTTCTCAAGCTCGGCGTTGACGAGCTTCAAATCGATCCCTAATTGCGCTTCGGCTTTGGCTTCGGCGGTGGAGGAGGCGATCTCGTTGGACAGAAGTCCGCCGGCGCCGAGGGTGCCAATGGCGAGGAGGCCGTCGATGAGATCAGGCGGCGAGGGAGTCGGTGTGCCGTAGTCGATGTTCTGTTTATTTTGGTGGGGTTAATGGTTTTCGAAATAAAAATTTATTTGGGTTTCTCTTGTTTCTGGGTGGGGGGATAAGCAAATAGAGACGGGTGGGAATAGATGTGGCCTAATTTTTATTCCAATTTTTCTCGCCGGTGAGATTCGATAGAGCACCACCCAAGATTTTTTTTTTTTTTTTTGATGACGATTGAGCGGACCTAACAAAGTGTCGGCATTGTTTTATGTTGAGTCTCTACAAGAGAGAATACTTTCCAATTTAAGGCCACGGTTCAAGCTTTTTAGGGAGGGGGAAATGATCAGAGTCTGCTCTCCTCTCCTCGGAAATCACGCACCAATCCTGTTCTCGGCCGTCCCGTCTCGTTTTTCGTGCGCCAGCCCACGAAGGTGCGTGACACGTGAATTTTCTCTTTGTTCAATTGGGTTTTTCTTTCTATGGTTCTCTGGCTCACAATGAATTTTGGGTGGTTTGAGTTCTTCGGTTTTGGGTCCATTTCATCCATTATTTGTTCACAATGAATGAAATCATGAACTGGGTATTCGCAATCTTCTGTCAAATTAGGGTTTTTTCCCCTTCTTTTGTTCTTGGGTCATAATATATAGATATTGTTAACTTTTTCACATTGGTTTCCTCGTTTAATGTTCAATTGAATCTTCCATGATAACACCCATACTGGTTCTGCGAATTTCATTCATTACATGTCATATCTGTTATTCTCATTAAATTTTGATGGAGGAGCTTGGCAAGTAAAATAAACTAGGTGACACAATTGTCATATGGATTTCAAGTCAATCTTATGAACTTAATAGCCTGCCAATTGGGATTACTGAAGTGTTGAATTGTTATTGGAAATGCATTTTTCATATTTGTATATCTTGTAAGATATCTAGATTTCCTTTACTTTCTTTAATATGTAAAACACTTTGTCAGTGGAACTCAAGATTTCTTAATCCTTCTGTTTAACCAAAATCAAAATTCTTGAGAATTAGCATTTGTTTAATTCCCTTGTACTCTTTTTTTTTAATATAAATTGCATGCTCTTGCTTGTGATGCTAAGCAATGAACTATATTTCTCTATATAGTGGAGTTTATGCTAATTATAATGCTCATAGATATCCCTCGGTTGAAAATGTTGCATTAGAAAATAAAAATAAAAATATTCGTGGATGTGCAAAATCACAATTGCTAAAATGAATCCTATAATGTAGTAATGAAATATACAACATTTGCTTTCCACCTCGTTCAGCTTAAGCTATAGGGACAGCGCAACATGTTCTACTCTGGACCTTTGTTTATGCTAAGGCGTTTACCAATATATTAACTTTCACATAATCTTCATTAAACTTCATGGTGTATCAGTTTGTTTTTCTCCAAACCAAGCAGTCCTTGTGTGTTATTTTTTATCCGGTCAATAGCAATACTAAGAAAGGATGAACATCAACATGACCAGTTAGTGTTCAATTTCAATTTTCTTTTACTGAATTCTGAGACTATTTACTGAAGGAATTAATTATCTCATCGTCAATGCAACATAGTCATTGTGTGCATAATTTTTTTTTAAAATCTACTTTGTGCATGATATAGGTTCAACATGTTAAGTACTGCATTTTTTTTCTCCTCAGACGAGTCTTGTGAACCTTTATCTTTGCATGAAAACATTTTGAAGACTTAAAATGGCGGCAGCAGAGGCATTCAAGCGGTTAGTTTCACATGTCATCTTGGACTTGGATGGTACACTTTTAAACACAGGTAATTTCTGCTGGTGTTCTGCCTTTTTTAAGAGGTTAAAACATTTAATGGCTATTTTTACCATTGGTTGTTTATTTTTTCCATCCTAATTAGCTTTATTTTCACATCAGAGGGCATTATGGATGAAGTCATGAAAAAATTCTTAGTGAACCACGGAAAGCAGTGGGATAAGAGAAGTGTGCATAGAATAGTTGGAAAAACTCCTTTGGAGGCAGCAACTGCTATTGTTGAAGATTACGAACTCCCTTACACAGTGGAAGAATTTGTCAAAGAAGTTACTCCATTGTTCTCCAATGAGTAATTATTTTCTGCCCTTCTCTTTCTGCAATATGTCAGTGTTAAATTAGTTGAAAATGTCAATTTGAGATTGGATGGATTTAGATCTCTAGTGAAGATGCAGTAAACATTGCTCAGATTAATAATAGGTAGCCCAATCTTTGTTTCACTTAACAGTCTTTTGCTTGGTTAACCTACTAATCATTGTGGGTAAACACAATCAGATTGATCTGGGGATGTTGTTTGATAATGATTATGGATTCATGATTGTTGATTGACAACCCATCAGATCCAAATAAACACACTTTTTGCTCATTACTTTTGTGTTCATAAATTGCCGTAATGCAGGTATTAACTTCACTCCCTCCTGAAAAGCATCCATAACATATTTCGTGAATGTATGATGTGGAAGATATTGAATAAGCTTCTATAGTTGGACAGTTTCAACTGGTTTCTTGTAACTTTCATTTAATTCAACTCTTTTGCCTCGTCAAGCTTCTGCTTAGATGAGTTTATTTGACCAACCCAAGTGGCTGTCCCAATTAAAGTTGACCTTTGAGGTAAATGAACGCTGGGAGTGGCAATTAAAGGTCTCCTTATTACTGTCTATGTGCGGTATCATGTCATCATATTTTAATGACCAGTCATGCTTTAGGTCCTAATGCTAAAAATATCAAAATTTATTTAAGTTATAGATGAAGTCATGCAAAGATATTAGCATTTCTGCAACAAATTATTTTCTCTTAAAATGCATGCAATTCACCAGTCACCTTCAACATGTAATAATTATTGCAGGTGGCGCAATATTAAAGCTCTTCCAGGTGCTACCAGATTGATTAGGCATTTAAGAAGTCATGGTGTCCCATTGGCATTGGCATCAAATTCTCCAAAAAAAATCATAGATTCCAAAATATCCTACCATCATGGTAAAAAAAAATAATCAGGAACATTCCCTTTCCAAGTAAATATGTGAAATTCTATTAAATCCCATTGCATAAGACGATATAAACTAATTCTGCTATCTTTGACTCTATTTTCCATGCGTAGGATGGAAGGAGTCATTCTCTGTCATCATTGGTGGTGATGAAGTCAGCATGGGCAAGCCATCTCCTGAAATGTGAGATTGCTATCATTTAGTTGATCTAATTTAAAACTCACATGTACATAGTTGCTTTTGAGAATCTGATATTGAGTTTATTGGCATTCAAGATTTGTTGAAGCTGCTAAGAGGATGAATGTTGATCCCTCCAGTTGTCTAGTGATCGAGGATTCACTGTGAGTGTCTCTCAAATACTTCTCATCTTTATTTGAATTTTCTTGATAAAACAGCATCCTGTGCTTACCTGTTATCGAAATCAAAAAATTATTTTTTTTACTGAATCATTCATATATTGTAACTCAAAATTATAACGGTTTTTTTTTTCTATTGGATGTATCCCAAACCCTTCGAGGTACGGACTAATCTTCCGTGTATCCGCATCGACCCACTCAGAAGTTTCCCATTATAATGGAGTATTGATTTCCCTTATTTATCCCTTCCTCTTGTTCTTCTTCCTTTTCACCTTCCTACATAAATTTGGCATCAAAGTGAAGATCCAAATTATTCTTCTTGCTCTCTCTGTTTCGGGTTCTTCTTCTTCAACTCTTTTTTTAATCTTCTTCTACTGTTCATTATCTTCCCTCATCTTCTCCGTCTGATCTCCTACTTCTAGCTTCCATCGTCATCGCCTCATCGCTGTCCATATAATAAAAACTTGATCCTATGTGTATTATTTAAATTGTGATGGTTTATTCATCTATTATTGATTTCACAATGTCAGCCCTGGTGTCACCGCTGGGAAGGCTGCAGGAATGGAAGTTATTGCTGTACCGTCCCTTCCAAAGCAAGCTGGTCTTTATAACTTGGCTGATGAGGTGATCAATTCTCTGCTTGATCTGCACCCTGAACAATGGGGTTTGCCTCCTTTTCAAGATTGTATATCTCTAAACTCCTTTTACTCTTTTCATACAAGCATTATTTCGATCTCTGTTGCAATGTCATCAGTGGTGGTTGGATTCCAATTGCAGGGGTGGAAGGTACTTTGCCTATTGAACCGTGGTATATTGGTGGCCCTGTTATCAAAGGATTTGGTCGGGGCTCCAAGGTACTTGGGATACCCACAGGTCTGCTGAAATCCAAAAAGTTTTTTTCTGACTATAGTTTTGAATGATGTTTACACTATGCATGGAGACCAAACTGCCTCTTTGACAGATTTGTAGAGAGGTACCTTCTCTTTAGAGGGCTATGGATTTGAGTCCTACCCCTGCTTAAAAAAAAAACAGTTACCTACCAAAAAAGGCATGTGCAGAGAGAGGATCACAATGTATTTATGCAATTGCATTTAAAGATGTGTGGACCTTACATATGTTTGCATGTCCATGTACAAACACCACAATCTCTCTCTCTCTATCTCTCTCTCTCGATATATATATATATAAAAGATTGATGCATTCATTCTTTGGAACGTTAACTTATATGATGACTTTTTTCTGTGTAGCTAATATATCCCCAGAGGGATTTTCAGTTGTATTATCAGAGCATACTTCAGGAGTGTACTTTGGTTGGGCTGGTTTATCAGATCGTGGCATTTACAAGATGGTCATGAGCATTGGCTGGAACCCTTATTTTGACAACACAGAGAAGACAATAGTGAGTCTGTCCTTATTCAGATTAGTGATGTGCGCAATTCTATTACAAATACATGGTCCTGATCCTACTTTTTAAGGTCTTGTTTTGGCAAGATTTTCACTAGGGGGGTGGGTGGGTTTGTGTGTGTGTGGGGGGGGGGGATAAGATTTTGACAACAAATATCTTGATGTTAGGGGACAAAAGGTCTATCAATTTGGTCCTTTTTTTCAAAATCAGGCTAAAAAGATGGGCTAAATGTTATTCTCGCGTTTATGTGGAACAAAAAAAATATCTCTATTTTCATTTTAAAATTAGGTCAATTGTTTGCACTTTATCTTGATCTTTTTTTTTTGTAACAAACAACATAAGTTGTTCCTGAACCACTTATCCCCTTGCCAAATAAGGCCTATTGCTTATTTACTTTGCTAAATTATACAATCATTTGCAGGAACCGTGGCTGCTTCATGAGTTCAATGAGGATTTCTATGGGGAGGAGTTACGTCTTGTAATTGTTGGTTACATAAGACCAGAGGTACCATAAGATCAACTCTTGTTTTCAATATGCATTCTTTTCATCCAATCTCTTGACCCTCTGCTTATGTAAATTGAAAATAGGCCAATTTCCCATCACTGGAGAGTCTCATAGCAAGGATTCACAAGGACAGGGAAATCGCAGAGAAATCCCTTGATCTTCCCGCATATGCTCGCTACAAAGATGCTCGATATTTGAAAAGCGCATCACATCTGAATAACTGTCGTGTATAAATGAAATAAAGCTGAACTTCTGAATGTAGGACCAAATTTTCTCTCACCCCCAGATTGAAGGCTTGGATACCTTTCAGGCAATACCATATGTAATTCTTCTAGGATGTGGGATGTGGGTTGGACATTCATAGAAATGTTTGTGCCCAATTCAAGGGAAGTCCCCAAACCCATTTATTCTATATTCATCATTCCTTGATGATGTATACCGTCCGCATTTCTTGTCAATGAATTTTTTTTTAGTTGTTTGTCTTGCATAGCAAGAGAAATGTGAATGGCAATGAATGTGTGTTTCATTGACTGGAAATTATACGAGACAGACATGCAGAAACCCAGGTTTGCACTATCAGTGAGGAGGGTCATGCTCTTTGAGAACCCGAATATGTTGAAAATGAAGTCCCGTCCGTGTGGGTTGACCTATTATTGGGCGCTTATACATTCGATGTTGTCCTACCAGGGTATATGAATTTTATAAGGATTGAAAACATCTGACTCCTGTAAACATGCGTAATCTCACCTAAAATTAACTACGCAAACACAAAAAAATCAATCAGACTATTGTACCATTCAAAACCACTAAACAAATAATTTAAGTGAATCTCATCTTCTCATCTCTTTCATGGTCCCACAATGTCTCAAGTGGAAGGAGAGAGGGATTGGAGAGGGAGGGAGAAGGAATGTGAGGGGACAATAAAATGATTAGCTATAACATTTCCCTTATGTGGTGTTTGAACCATGTTTGGAGAGCCAACAAAATTATCATAAGATTCATAACAATATATATTAACAAGGAATGTGATTCCTCTGGTAATGCCAGTTGAACCTGCACCGTGCATTAGGGGGATTATAAACTAAGTTACGAATTAGGTCTTATTATACGAGTAAACACAATCAAAATCAGGGTTACTTATTATCATTTAGCCATAATGAATCACTATGTCAAACTTTAGCCTATTCTGAGATTTATACATTGTTCAACCTCAATTCATCAAGTCAAAGGTGAAAAGATTATGACATATTGCAATTGTTATTATAATGCAGGGTTAATTTAAATGGACAAATTGATCAAAATTACACTCATTTTTGCATCTTTCATGCATCCTTGTAGTGTACGTCTATATGATTATCTAATCAACTGCATATTAAATTAGAGAAAATAAAAGAATGTATGCGCATAATTTATTTTAATATATATTTTTATTTTTACCGCATGTACTTTATTAAAATTATGTACTTTTGAAAAAAAAATTAAATGTAAGACTATATATATAGTTCACATTTTAATTTTCCCCCAATTAAAATGTATAAAGTTTTGAGGGAGAACCTCCTGTACATAACTGATTGATAAATTGTTTGGGTTCTTACCCAAACAATAATAATAATAGTAATAAAATAAGTCACAAGATTTGTTAGATCCATGATCTTTTCAGTTAGGTCCAGCAATCCTTAAATCATTTGATTCATTTCATCCTTTTCATGCATGAATTTTTCTGCAAGGTAAATGCCAGGGCAGTCACTTTCATGATCCCAAATATTTACTTATTTAATAAGATAGGTATCTTTTCTTAAAATATAAAAAATCTTAAATGTTGAATGCATACACACAAGGTTAAAAAAATACGAACGAAATGAAGACTGCATAACACTTTTTACAATGATACCAAAAATCAAGTTAAAAATATGATTTAAAGAGCATTGATCAACAGAAATGAATATTTTCTTCGATAATTTGTAAAAGAAAATTAACTTGTCCTACTTTCAATAATTCTATTTATGAATCTAAACTTTGTTTTTAGATGGCTACCAAGTTTTAAAGGATATTTTGAAAGAATATCTTCATTTATAAGAAATATATGAGTCATTTTCTTAGCCTAATGACAATGCTCCACATGTCTATAATTCGATTAACGAGAGCCCACAACCCGAATAGCCCATGACCAGTGAGTCTGGCTCAACGGCCCACTCACATCCAACGACCAGAATATTATGTGATCAAATCCCAACTATATATATGTTTGTTTTGAGTGTTATGAATGTTGATTCTCTAAGTTTCATAATATAGAATCAGATCCTTCAGATCGAGGGACCCAACCCGCGTTCAAGAGAGACCTAGTCGATCCTAGGGTATCTAGAATAGCTCTATAAATAAATCAACTTTCCCTTTGTGAGAAATCTCTTTCTACATTACAATCTCAAAATATTATCGGTTGACATGAGCGTCTTTTGTAAGTCACCCCATCTCCATATTTCTGATGTGGAGCGGACGAATCTTACAATCTGGGTCAGGTTCGTCAATTTTTATCTCTCCATGTACATTTTAAAAAAAATCAAACTATATTGTTAAAAACCTTATCTTTTTTCTTTCTTTTTTTTTTTAAAAAAAAAACTTAATTCCTTCAATGGCTCACAAATCCAGAGCGGATGATATGTTAATGCAAAATTTAATTAATTGCATTGTTTTGTTACGAAGAACCACAACCAATGAATCAAACCTATCGACATAATTTTCATCAGAAATTTTTGTTTGTCAACAAAAGAAAGGTTGAATGGAATCCAACCAAACAAATTCAAACCGACTGTTAAAATTAAAAAAATCTGATAATTTGACCTGTATCTAGATACATCAAATTCTGTTAAACAAAAGCAGGAATAAATCCATCAAGTCTAAAATCACTTTTTTTTAGTCCAATCTAGGCTGACTGATACAGTCTGATGATATTGTTGATCATTCTTTTAAAATAATATTTCGAATCTGATCTAACTAAGCCCGCGTGATCATCACAATACGAAGCATTCTTTGACCATATCTGACCAAAGACCACCGTGTGCCGACCAAAAAGATATTGACTCAAGTTTTTTTTTTATCAGGTGAGAAATTCAATTATCTTTTCACTTAGAGCAGCTTTTGAAAGTACTGTTTTCAGTTAACAATTTAGGGGGCGTTTGATATGGGTTTGAGAAGATTATGAGTTTGTCGATTTGATTTTTATAAATCCGTTTTCAAATATTAAAAAAGGAACTATAGTTTAATTAAAAACTGCATACACATTTTTATAAACAATTGTTCAAAATCTAGTTTTTTCCTAACTTAGGCTCCGTTTGGTAACGAGGTTTGGGCGGATTCCGCTTTTTGAAAAGCTAAAATCTCAAAATCGTGCAGCCATACGGGTCGGATTCCGACGGAATCAAAAGCTGGATTCCTTTTAATTTCTCTCTCGAAATCCGTGTTTTTTAAATCTCAAAAAGAACGCTTTTTTGTCGGAATCGATTTTTTGAATTGAAAAACAACTTTTTCTACCAAACATTAAACTCCTTCCAATTATTGATTCCTGAATTAAAAAAAAAACATCACAAAAAAGTCAAGGTCTAAAATCATCTTAAAAAGCAGCTTTATTCCAAAATCTACTTTTCAATCTGTGTTTCCAAACGGAGCCTTAGTTTTAAAATAAAGAAGCTCGATATTTTTGCTTTAAAAAAAAGATTATTTTGTACGAAATTCTAAAATAAACTTTTTAATAATCATGGTATCTAAATGACCCCAAAAAGCTGTTAGTTATTTATTATAATAAAAGTTGTTTTTCAATTTATTTAAAAAGTTACAACTGTTGGGGTGTGTTTAGAAACAAGTTTGGATTAAGTATGACTCTTATTGAAACATAATCTCTAGAACCTACTTAAACTCCGAGTGATGCTTTATTTTTGTACAATATGAAAACAAATTCAAATATTTAATACATTGCGGGCGAAGAAAAACCTAACTCTTCCACTCTGCAATAAAAAGAAAAGATAAGAATGGGTGTCGTTACATGTTTTTATTTGTAGTCTCATTTGTTTTGTTCAACAAAAACATGTAATTTTTAATTTGTTTTTGCGTGAGTATATATACCATTTATTTGAATATGTATATATCAAAATTAGGGTTGCAACTTGGGTCGGGCTAAACCCGAACCCGACGGGTTGAACCCGATTTGTACATGGGTTGGGTTGACCAAATCGGGTTCGGGTTCGCCAATTCGGGTTGACTCATAAATCGGGTTGGGTTCGGGTTGACCTCACTCACAACCCGACCCAACCTGAACCCGTAAACTAATAGTTAAAAAAAATCATGATCGTCCATTATGTAGCTTCTAATATGGGTAGTCCAAATTTTAGATAAACTTAGCTAATCTTACGGGTTGGGTCGGGTTGATTTATGTAATTTACACATCATGTTAGAAATTCAGGTTGGATCGAGTTGGTCTAATTCGGGTTGAAAATCGGGTTGGGGTCAAGTTAGTCCAATTCGGGTTGGATCGGGTTGGTTTATTTAATTTCGGGTTGGGTTCGGGTTGGTCCAATTCGGGTTGAAAATCGGATTGGGTCAGATTAGGGTTGAATAGTTTAAAATTCGGGTTGGATTCGGGTTGGGGTCAACCCGTACCTAAGCCCGAGTTGCAGCCCTAATCAAAATGTAAGGGGGTGCACTCATAATTGCTCCTAACATTATCCTTTAAAAAATAGCACACATGGTAAAGAAAACCTTATTTATGAGTTGCGAAATGACATCACATCATTCATGAACAACTAAAAAGGATTTGCAGTACATTTAATCTTCTCTCTCTTACCCTTTGAATGTAATATTCAGAAAAAGGCAACGGCAGCAGCAATACCCATCCAAAAGTTCCTTTCTTTATCAGTCTCTTTAATCAACACATCCCACTTAAAGTAACAACACACACTATCCATGATTGTCTTGGTTTAACTAAGCTTCACAAAAATTAAGATAATCTGTCACTAGAGAAGAAACTCAAAAAGTTCTATAAATTCAGTTCATTTCAATCAAACAACAAAAAGTTGCTGATCAATGCAACAGTCAATCACGGCGTATCGTTTACGCGCATTCAACAGAAGACCACCTGGAGTTCATATAACACATCAAAGTCATCGCTTCGCACCCAGATTTATATTTTAAGCCTCCCAAATGCCCAATATGGCATTCCATAATCTGTCTCAATAAACAATGAGTATTTTAGAGAACAATAGTGTCCAAAGCAACTTTAATATAAACACATGGTGGCAGGGCATTGGTTTTGTAGGTTTCCATCAGGGGGACACCAAACCACCCCCCACCACTAACCTATCTATATAAAGCAAAACCATTGTTTGATTTGTATAATTCAATACGTGTCATCTGATAAGCTAAAGCTTTAGTGAAAAGCCATGACTAATACAGTAATACATGAATGATCAAACCTTGATTAAAATAAGGCTAAAGGTTTAAAATATCTTTTAGACATTCTTATCAACTCAAACTAAACCACTTGATTGATTCTAGAGACATGCTACTGAACGCGTGACAATCCGATTACATCTCATAATTAACCTCTAGTATTCAGTATACATCATGGCATAAAGAAAAGCTACTCATTTAATACTTATGGACTAATTTATCATTTCTTTTTAGTAGTATATTTTTTTTTGCTGGGTACAAGTATTATTTTTAGTAGTATTATTATGATTGAGGGGACCATAAAACTTTGTTTAGGCTACTTAAGAATCTCTAGCTTAAAAAAAGATTATCCTTAGGTATTTCATATATATTAAAAGGGAATGTTTTAGTCAGTGTATCTAAGACATGAATTTACTTGTACAAAACTGAATCAATCCAAATGCACAAAAATTACAGTATCTGAGTCATATCATATTATAAAATTTAAGTACGGATCAATAGTAGATATTGGTGGGACACTTGAAAGGAGAGTATTAAGGAGATTCCAATTTAGTGGCAAGTGGAAAGCTCTGAAAGGGATGTGGGGGTGATGGTTACTGAAAGGGGGTGGTATAAATATGTGGAAAATTTGTCACACAAGTAGGGAGACAGCTTGAGCTTTCATGAGTTTTGAGTTAAAAACAAAGACACTCTCCTCTTCATTTTGTTGAGTGAGAGAGAAAACAAACAAATGGGTGGACCTTATGGGTGGGGGACACTTGAAAAAGGGTACAGAAAGGGGCCTTGGACTGCTCAAGAAGACAAGTTGCTCACTGAATTTGTCAGCCTGCATGGTGAAGGTAGATGGAATTCCTCGGCCAGGCTATCAGGTATAGACATCACTACTTTCAGAGCCTACCTATTCTGTTGTTCAAGTGTTTGTTTTCATCAAATATGTGCACCTCTTCAATTCTTCCTACATATTCACCATATATGGAGTCACTTGGTAATAATGATTCATATTCCAGAGCCATGGTTTTATGTCACTCCTACAAATCACTTTTAATGGAATTATTGAATCTTGTTTCTTCCTCTTTTGCTCACTTTATGTATACAATATTCATGGAGTCTACAGGTCTGAAGAGAAACGGGAAGAGTTGTCGGTTGAGGTGGGTTAACTACCTGAGGCCTGACCTTAAGAGAGGGAAAATAACTCCAAATGAAGAGAAGATCATTTTGGAGCTCCACTCTAAGTGGGGAAACAGGTCTGTTCAGAAATCTTATAATTAAGTTTCTTTTCTCAACAATGTTCCTTCTTTAATTATATATACCATTAGTTAGTAACAAAGGAAGCATTTAATGTGTAGGTGGTCGACAATCGCCCGGAGCTTGCCAGGGAGAACAGATAACGAGATCAAGAACTACTGGAGGACCCATTTCAAGAAAGGGAAGCCATTGAAAAAGGTTGACAAACCCAACAGACGAGCATCAAGGAAGCGGAGACAGCAAGAAAAACAAGAGCAGCGACAGAAACAAAAACAAGAAGAAGAAGAAGAAGAACAACAACAACAACAAGAGCAGCAGCAGCAGCAACAAGTGCAGGAACAAGTTCCTATTGCCGACATGAAAGACATACTCATGGAGCTTGATGAGAGCTACTACAGAGCTTCTCTAGCACAAACCAGCATGCAAGACATGATGTATGCATATCAAATGCCCGATATGTTCATCGGAGAATTCGCTGAGCCGTCGAGCAATGGTTATCTTTGGGATGGCTTGTGGAACATGGATGATGTTTGTGGAGGAGGAACAGTGGGAATACATGGGAGTGGCAATGCAGAGAATGATCATGTCACTTTCTTCTACTGATGAGATTTTCCAAGTTTTGTGTTTGTTTAAAACTACCTCTTCCCTCTATGTACTGTATGCAAAAATGCAAAATAATGGTTTTCTTATTTTTATCCTGAGATGTTTTTTTCTTTTTTCAAAGAGAGCAGTAATAATAGTTCTTGTATCATGAAAACTAGTACAGGTTTATAATTGATACTACCTAGTCACTTCCACTACTCATCAATTAAATTGGGATTAGAATCAATATTGGTTTGGTGTGTTTTGTGTATATATAAAACTCTTCTGCGATCTGGACAACAGCCTGGGAAATTTTATATAATTGCTATATTTTGTTCACCATCCACAAAAATCATGTATCTCTAACAGCTGCAATGAAATGTGCTGATACTCAAATACTTGGCATATCAGTGGCAAACGTACATATTAACATGAAATGACATGAAAAATATACATTCGTTCATATAGTATCATTAATGTCTGCAACTTGTATGAATTGATGAACCATTTTCTTATGAGCGTTATTACACACAATCTGCTTGGACAGTCTATATACCTCCACAGCCCTCACTGAGGTATATACCTCCTCCTCTTATGCCTCATTTATTTATTTTTATTACATTTGCTAAACTTGGGTCCATTCAATTTGTTGTGCAGCGATATACATTTTTTTCTTCAAAGCATATACATCATCGAATGATGTTTACTAATTTTAAAAATCCAAACATATGCGATTGGGTCTATTCAATTTGTTATGGAGCAATATAGAGCAATATACAATTTTCTCCAAAACATATACATCATCGAATGATGTTTACTATTTTTAAAAATCCAAACATATGTGATTGCCCACGGGACTGTCCCTAACACTATTCTTTTCTTATAGGTTACAACAAATTACAAGTTAATTGCATGTAGTGAGGTTAAGGATTTCATAATTCAATTGATATGTTCAGATATTATAGAAAAACCATATATAATTAGAAAATTTAATATGTACTGAATAACGTTGGGATCAATGAAAGGAAAATTACACCTATGAAATATTCAAATTGTTTCATTGTTATTCTTTGACAATGTTACCAAAAATAATCACCACAAATTTATGTGAACATATTCTCTTATGAATGCAAACTATTTTTCTGTTTTTTTATCATTTTAGATTATATCCAATGCCATATAAAAGTTTATGATATCCTTAACCACAAGCTGTTTTCCACAAGTTAGTTCTAAAAAATTACTATCGTTTCACTGTTTCAAGCGGGAAAAATATATTTTAATTAATATTGGTTTAAATCTACTACAAAATTTCTTGTTCTATCACACCAAATTTTATAGGCTATCAGGTTTCTCCAACTAAGAACAATTGATTTTCTATATGTTTCTTACACAACACTCATCAATGTTTATATATTCGAATAATTGAGAATTGTAATCTGAAATAAAATGAAAAAAAAAAAAGAAACTGACCACCGCCTACAGACCCCTCAAGAGAATGGTGGCCTGATCCTGCAACACTTCCCATGCTGCTTTCACATGTCTCTCCTCTGTCAATGGAGCTCCAACAGCAAATCTCAAAACATACTTGCCTGATAGAACCTGTTTTCGCAATGACAGTGTTTACATTTGGGACAAACTATCGTGTAAACTCAATCTTGCAATGAAAGAATATACATTAACTAGTTTTAGGAGAGGAACAACAAACTCACAGTGTGGGATATGAAGATCTTCCCACTCAAGTTGACAGCATCTAACAAGTTATAGTTCAATTTATATCCATCATCTTGATCACATGCTAAAGGGAGAAGCCGAAAACAGACAAGTGAAAAAGTTCGAGGAGCAGCTACCTGTGCACGATAACCAAAAAAGCTTTTATCTTTAACTCTGTCAAAGTTGTTCTTAAAGGCAATAAAGAATATAGAAGAAGAACAGATATAAACCATGAATTCAGCAGTCGGGCTCATGTATCTATAGCATTATTATATTTCACCATACTGATCCAACCTAACAGCAACAACATACTCAAGGTTTAAAGTCCTTGTAAAAAGAGGGAAGGTGTTGAGTTTAAGGATTTTGAGAAGACGTTAGAAAAATGCTTTCCTCAGATAAACTCTTGAATACATTTTGCAAATTAAAATTACAAAACTTTAATATAGAGATGCTCAATAACATGTCTAGCTAAATGCATGAGAAGCAGCACTTACTCAAAATCAGTGACTAATTGCCTTGCCAAGACTAGTTAGGATATAATAGAAAGGTATTTCTATATCCAAGAGTAATAAGCTAAAATCTAATAGAAAACTTGTGTTAAGAAAAAATATCTTACCTCAAATCTAGAATCTGAAATGATGAGTTCTTCAAAATATTCTGCCAACTTAATGTGTTTTCTTATATAGTTTTGTAGGTTTTCCACACCATACAATCGCATGACCATCCAGAGTTTTAGTGATCTGCAGCAAAAA
This sequence comes from Acorus calamus, assembly GCA_030737845.1. Classification (NCBI taxonomy): domain Eukaryota; kingdom Viridiplantae; phylum Streptophyta; class Magnoliopsida; order Acorales; family Acoraceae; genus Acorus; species Acorus calamus. Next base: position 30,799,180 of record CM060875.1, read on the forward strand.
ACAACACAAAAATTTCAAACTAGACATAAATGCAAAAACAGAAGCAGTTACTGATTGTTTTGTCTGATAATTGCAGGTTTATTCACATCCTGTTCCATGCATGCATGCACATGCATTGTGGCTTCGCATCTTCAAGTGCAAGTTGCCAGTCCTCCATCAGAAATTAAAAAATGGCAAATGTGTTACATTTAATAACAATAAATCGGCAACATAGCAGGACATCAAGTGTGAGATGTTGAGAGACTGAACCAAGTTTGAAAATATATGATGACAATGTTGGTGACTACCGAGGTGTTTCCTTATTTCAAACTGAATTTCAAATGACCATCCAATTTAGAAATTCTTTATGATGTTTTGAGGAATGAGTTGAATTAATATTTGGTGAACTATATCCAACATAAGAAAAGAAAAAATATCAGGTATATTGGCAAAGTTGCTTATTGATATGAAATACCTACATAGCATAGCTGTTTGCATTGCAGGTAAATGAAAGTGCTAAAAGATCGTAGGTAAATGAAAGTGCTAAAAGATCCCAAATCAAAAGCCTCACCTATTGCCATGCAAGCATCAATTCAAACTAATGGATAGACATTAATTAGGCCACCAAAAAACACTAATTAGCTGTTGCATCTCCAACTAGAGGAGATCTGTCTATCACACAGCGTGCAGGAAATACAAGCTATGAATATTTTTTCCATGAAGAAGTTGAAGTTAAAGGGACACAGCCAATGAGTTCAAAATCATCTATGTAATTGTAAGGAAAGTTATTTCAGAACAGAATGACAACAAGTCTTCTTTCCTCAATTTAACAATGTAAATATGCATGGGATTATAATTAAACTTCTTTTTTTTACATAATTAGCATATAGGCATTCAACAATTACCCACTGATCACATCTAATCAAATCAAGAAAGTATCAACTTCGTAGGAATGGAACTTTCACAACTATGAACTGAACTTGCTTTGAATTCAAATTCCCATCTTTTAATAGAATTTTCCACAACCACCTACTTATGCACTGAAATTTCATGTCGCACTATCAGATTTCCAACAAAACTAAATGATAAACAAAGAAGATTAGCCTTATAGAACTTCTGTAATACAATAATATTCAAGCATAATGACAGATTTTGGACCTGAAACGACGTCCTAAAGGAATCTGCCAATCTTTGAAATCAACAACCCCATTTTCTTGTGAAGCCTGGCAAACTTAATAGTTAATATCATTAAGAAAGAATATATACTTAGAAAGAAAACGAAATTGATTTTTAAGATCATGAGCAAGTGAAAAATCTATATGGAACTTCATATACATTTTGGAAATTCTGGCTGTAGGGGAGAACACACGTTTATGATAAAGTAGTCAAGAAAGAATATTATAGTGGATAAGAAAGACATACCTTATTGTTTAGGTACTCTGGGTTTGTAGAGAGGGATTGTATCAGAGCACTTCTATCCTGTTGATTTATTCAAAATAAAAGAATCATTACATGGTCAGAGAAGTATAAACAAATGATATATTGATAATTAGATAAGAAAAATAATATGTTAGGATGCTTTATTCCTTGAAGAAAGTGAAAAGCACATATGCCACCTTATCAACTAATATTCCACTCAGAATGTAGCATCATGCATTTCAATGATTAAAAAAAAATATTATTATAAATGTTGACAAAAATTGCATTATAAAAGCATCTCATTCGTGGAATTATCTGTAAGAAGAACCACTGCTATTTTTCACTGAAATGGACACATTTTGTTGTATAATGTTCTATCATGTAAATATTAGTTAATAAGATACTAGCACAATAGCGTATACACTTAACATAAGGTATACATTAAACTTGAATTCTCACTGAGCCGCAAATATTTGAACACGTAGAAAATGTAATAGCACTTTCTTCCTGTTTTATGCATCATTGTGTTTGAATAAAGTGAACCCTGAACCATTGGCAAACAGGATATGTTGAGCATCATATTCTAATAGGGTATCAGACATGACCATCTTCTCAATATATCAAAACCCATTTGATTTTGGCAGCTACACATGTTGACATCACAATCAGTTGCATTCAAAGTGCTACTTAATGATTGTAAATAAATAAAAAAATCAACCTTATAAGCTGTTATGAATTCATGAACTATTATCATCTAATATAATAGGTGCTACGACATAATGCATACAATGAGTGCAAAATGATCTTGTCAAGAATATGATTAAAGTTGAAACTACTTCTCAGATATGTAATTCAGAGCTTCCTGGTGTTATTACCATGGTTAATTTGCATGATTCTGAATAAATGGATTGATTTGAGCTAGCTGAAGAAAATACATATGTGGTAAGTTTTTTGCATAATAAGAAACTTTACAAAAGCAGAGACTTGTCCCCAATGTAATAAAAACATGTACAGTGATGGTGTCCCAGGAACTTTATTCATCTAGCCAAGATCATTGCCTAAAGCAAAAATATAATCTGAAAGGAAATAAATTGACCAGGCATACCTTCACCCAGAGAGCTGAACAATCAAAATTTGTAAGAAACCATTTGTGTGTGTTCATATTGAATGAGTCTGCTTCTTCCACACCATTAATATAATGGCAGTATTCTGGACAAATGCAAGCGCTGCCAGCATATGCAGCATCAACATGAAACCACATGTCCTTAGCCTATCAAACATTGTTATTGAAGATAAATTCTGTTATGGTATGAAGATGTTTAAATATGTAAGATTTACAGGAGAACATGCAAAATGTGAAGGTCCTATGGCGCACAAAGCAGCAAAAGTTTTTGGATGAAAAGCAAACAATCAATTTTATAAGAGATGGTAACAGATCCATCAAATCCAGTATCAAGTGTGTTTCATTTATCACCCTAATGACCCTCTTCCATTATTTGACAGTATGGAACCTTATTGTCAACCTGAAACAATTCTTCACATTATCTGATGTAAACTGACATCTTCAGTATGACACAAATTTGCTTCATGGAAATATTGTATAAAAATTTTCATATTATTTGCACTTGCATGTATTTAGTTTTATTAAAAAAAATTGAGTCAATAACATTTAATGAACATATATAGTGACGATAACAAGCTTACTCGCTGCTATGATAAACAATAGTTAACATGGAGCAAATGCAATAATTTACATCTACTTGTTTGACTCCGTTGTAGAAGATCCAACATTTCTTATAAAAAATTATCATGTTAAATGTTGGACCTTCCTAGAAGAAAGAGCAGTCTGAAGAAAATGTAGTTGAAACAAAATGTGAATGAAAGATCAATGTCCCAGACAACTCAAGAAAGTGAACCATGAGAATTCATGGTAAGCGGTGATAAGAAAATTTTAACTACCATTTTTATTGCTATAATACCTTAGCTATCTTTCCTAGTGCGGATAATGGATCCACAGCTGTTGAAGATGTAGTGCCAACCTGAAAATATCCTGACAACTCAGCTTTTCAATTTCTATAAATAATAATTTCACGTGCATAGACACATCTAATTGATGGCAGTATGTGCCACAATGTTTCAGACAAAACAAATTCAGATTTCAAACATGAGACAATAATATTTGTTATAATACTCCTACTAGAAGAATAGAAGATCCAATCAACTATCATTCAGTGTTTACAACATTACAAAAAAGTAACTGGAAATTGAACAAATTCAGGCCATACTAGCTGAACAGATACAAATGAGTCAGCGCACCAATTGCATCTGATGCATATTTGTATTGGAAAAACTAGGCCCCAACTTGTTCACAAACAATGTGTGCATGAAAAGTTGAATTATTTTTTATTTATATATTTTGTTAAAATAGTTTACTCTCCATTATTTTATGATCCAGTGAGGATAATAAGTAAAGAAATGGTCACTTAAAGATCATTACATGTGGTTAGAAGCATGAAAGGCAGAACTTTCCCGAGTCTCCACAAAAAATGAGAAAATTTTATTTTTTACCAACATCTAATAAACAAATATAAGATTTATTTGAGGATGCCACTATTAAGGTGTTCACACTTGCTGACATCCTGCATAATTCATTCACCATTTCACCGATGATCACATGACTGAAACACCAGAATCATCTACTTACCTTTTGTTTTCCAAAATTTTTTCTTGCAGTTGCAATTCCTAGCAACTATTTTCCCATAGCACAGACATAATTTTAATGTAAATTTGTTTAAAAGGAGAATGAAACTAGGGCTATATGAAATATATGAGATATCTAATGTTAAAAAATCTCATACTTACAGTAGCGCAAATGAAAAATGGAATGAATCCAGCTGCAACATCCTGAGAGATTGTTTCACAGACAACATTGGGATCAAGTGCAAAGTTTGTACTAGGGCTGGTCTTCAGAACCCTGTAGTTTTCAGGATAAATTCCTGCAATCTGTAGTTGGAGAAAAAAATCATTGTCTATTAGACAACCTATATGACCCAGTTGGACAGAACAAGTATACCAGTAAGTCAGATTAAAAAATTGAGTCCAATTGTACAGAAAAATATCATAATAAGAAAATTATGGCTCTAATAACGCTGATGGTCTTGTACAGTTATATAATGGATTTTGAAGAATAAGCCAGGATGATTTGTGAAACAAATACTTTTTTGCTTTGCAGCTATGTTGATCTTTACAGAACATCAACAACCCACTGCATCTCACTGTTTATTTAAGCACAGTTCACTTATAGTTGCACAATAACCCTCACACATTCATGATACCAAATGAAAAAATAACACAAGGTTAGTATTGCGATCTTTTCATGATTCACTCAAATTCAATTTGTTGAGGAATACAGAGTAGAAATACACAGTCTGACCTGATCATTGATCATTAAGAATAAGATAACTTTGCATCCATGTGTTCTGGAAATGAAGATGATGCACCCCCAACAACAAAAATTACAGGAAATGTAAAAGTGTGACAGAAATGCAAAAAATTATTAGAAATCTTCATTTTCAGCTTCAGGAGATGTTTCTGATGCCTTTATTTAATCAAGGAAAGTAGCAGCAGTTTACTTTGGCAACCATCAAATATTTGGCACATCAGTATTGTGCATTGAATTTGTAAATTAAGTCTTAACATTTTATTTATTTACCCTTTATTGCTAATAAAATTGCAGGTGGTAAGCTACTACCTTTTCACAAATAACAACAAGAAGAAGAACACCAATCAACGTAACTAAAAAAGGAAAAAGATATCATGAATTAAGTACTGCCAAGAAACATTATTTCCATACCTGGCATGCCTTTTGTAAAGAAGCATGTGTTTGATCAGATGAATAAACCACAAGTCTTTCAATGGAATTCTTTCCAAATTTTCTTAAGGCCTTATCACGTGCAGCCAATAATACAACTAGAACTGCTTCACTAGCTGTCCCCTGAATCACTCCTCCACCACGCCCTGCTAGACTCGCCACATGTCAAACAGCAAATGTGATGGATTGCCATTTCAATGCATGCACTTGAACAAATGATATACGAATTACAGGATTATTTTTATACTCCGTTCAAATTGGTTGTGAACTTATATTTAAATATATTTACCCATCAATTTCAAAGCATCTTAATTTCTCAAGCACTGAGATTTAATGATGAAATCTATAAAAAAAGACTTCATGCATTTTTCATTGTAGCCTCAAACAATGACCACCATTTCACGTTGGAAGTTTGAGGATGTGCACAGTGCACTGCCAAAACATGTATCCATATCTTCAGCAAGCAGCATGAGTGTCCCTGTTTATGCGAACTGATAAAGTTGTGATATTCAATTTAACATCTTCTATGCCTTAACACATTAAATTTGGCAAGATAGTTTTGGTGTGTGCAATAGTAATTTAATATCATGGGTGATCGTGAAAGTGATTGTGAAATGTGAAATCATCAGTGGAACATCAGAGAAGACAGACCAACATTTGCTTCATAGGTAACACAGAAATTCTGGTGCTACACATCCCCTGATCAATCTGCCAAATGACTGCATGCATGATGTAAGCAAAGCACAACCGTTTTCAGACCATGCAGATGTCACTACCATTAACTAACTGACAGACTTTCATGTAAGTTCTGTGAACTTCGGGCTTTCTTTTTGTTTTGATAATTGATGCTCTCAGGATTTAATCCCCTGACCTCTTTCACAGAGAGTGGAGGTGCTTACCGACTTAGGATTTGATGGTCTTATAACATTAATGAGCCAGCACCATATTTTTCCATCATCTGATAGTGAAAGTGCATGGGAGATGAGGCACAATGATGTGCATTTTTAATTAAAATTTATTTTAAAAAAATTCAGCCTCTCCTATTTGTCCCCAAATACGCTCAATGCCAAGTTTTACATTAACTTTTTGCCATTGATATATCCTCTTCTACATCAACATGAAAAATAGATTTATTTGCACTTCTTTATTTCTAAATTTCAAATGGCATGTGATGCCATAATCTGGCAAATTTTATAATGTAAAGGGTGGCATATCGTAATTTATCAGAATATTTATAAATCATGAATATTTATCAGAATCAAATGGGGTCAACAATTCTAGAGCACAGGTAGTATAACATAGATATTTTTTTTTGTGCAGTTACATTTCTCCAACAATTACCTGACGAGAGAAACTGTTCAGGAAGCTTCAGAATTTTGGCAAGCCAATCTAGGACAATCACTTCAAGTTCTGTGGCAGCAGGAGAGGTCACCCAGCTGAAACCAACAATATTAAGGCCAGCACTGAGCATTTCTCCAAGAAATCCAGCAGTGCTGCTATTAGAAGGAAAATAAGCGTAAAAATCCGGGCTTTGCCAATGGGTAACACCAGGCATGATCTTATGCCTAACATCTGCATTCACAAGAAAGGAAAAAAAATGCTAAGAATTACAAATGGCATCATAAACAAACGGAAAAAAAAGAAGAAGCTTGCATAACAATATCAAAAGAAATCAACAACGCGCACACACACACACACAAGGATGAATCTGAACCCCAAACCCAATAACAATAAAATCCAAATAATGCATGAGAGCCCGGTTGAGATATTTCACCATCAAGGACGTCCTGCAGCGTTTCAGGTTGGTGAGGGGCTGAATCTGGTAGAAGATCACGAAGATACCCGGGCTATAGACATGCAAAATAAGAGTCAAATCTTTGTTCAACTCATAGTCACAATAATTACAACACATATTTGGCAGGGGTTGCATCCTGTACGGTACATGCACATTCATAAATTATACGTGATAAAATACGGAAAAAATTACAGAGACAATTAAACTATTTTCTAGATGTCATCTGATCATTAATATGAAAAATACATGCAAAAACTTCTATGTTAGGTGTGAAGGCGGTGAGCCAATAAGGATTAACATTTTTAAATTATGAAAAATATAATAAATCATCTATCTAATCTAAATTAAATGGATACCCAGATTCGGGTTAGTTTGACAAAGGGTTAAGTTTTAATGATAAGTTGTCTTAATTTTATGGGATAAAAAGTCCATTAGTTTTGTCCTTCTTCACATTTGTTGAAAGTGGGACAAAAAATGAGGATAAATGCAATTCCAACTTTTAGGTGGAACAAAAAATCTTCATTTTCATTTCAAAATTGGACAACTGTATGCACTTTATCCCGATTATTTTTCATACCAAACGGAATAAATTGTCCTATCTCTCTCACTTATCTCCATAAACCCCCTTATACCACCATTTATCCCCTTGCCAAACCAATGCATAGTTTTTTTTTCCTGGGTAAATGCATAGTTCAATGAACAGAAGTATGTTATCCAGTCGCCAAACTTACAAGAGAACATATTCTTCAACCCCACATCTCACACAAAAAAAAAGGAGCACTTTTTCTGTCGAAGGAAATGAAAACAAGCAAGGAAAAGCATATGGACCTGGACTTGGCTGAGGACGGGAAAGCTCTCGATGGATTTGTAGTAGTCGGCGATGAAATCGACCATCCTGTGAGCGTTCTCTCTCAGCTGCTCCGCGTCCATCGGCTTCAGTCCGTTCTCCCTGGATTCAAATCGGATGGAAAAAAGGGAAGACGGATTAGAAGAAGCTGATGGTGTACGCAGAGGCGCGAAAGGGTAGATGAAGAAACCCTACATTTTTTGTTCAGACGAGATGATTTTCTTTGTGTGGGAGAGAAACAACAGCGAGAGCGACGAAGATTACAATGTTCACTTATTCGCTGATAAAAAGACGATAAATCGGGTTATCAGAGGAGACGATGAGAGGAGAGCGGGAAGGTTGCGAGTGATATACAGACCGGCTGTTTGGATGTAAGAAGTGAACAAGGGGGAATGGATATTTTGCTTTGTTTTTCTCTGCTTGTTTTGTATTTGGATCAAAGGATAATGTTATTTTTAGCTAGATATTTGCATACATGATTTTCAGGTCTTCTTGTATTTTAGTACATTTTTAGGCAGTTCCTTGTATGAGTTCTTTTTTTTTTTTGCACATGTTTGTTATAAATAAAAAAACATATATTCTAATAAAATGTATAAATGTATTTATAAAAAATATGAAAAAAATTTAAATTGAAAAAAAAAATTGTAACACCACTCCCAAAGATCATGTCACAAAAAAATTATTGTTTTTGGGGGGTAGGGAGGATAATAAAATGAGAGAGAGAGAGAGAGTGGGGTTGGAGAAGACAATATCAAGTAAGAATTTATAAACGATTTTGAAATACAAAGATAGTACATATAGCCATACCTCTAAAACACTAGTCAATAAAACATGATTAATTATAATATACATGATCATCAAATTATTATTAACCTCTGCACTCTCTTTACAAACGGAGAATCTTCAAATCCTAATTTCAAACCTCATTTATCCAAAGCTTTAATATATTCAGCCTCAAAAATCATCTTAAAAATCACCATCAAAGTACATACGACAAAAAACAAAGAGCATATAGAATTTGAGAGTGATTTTTAAGACGAGTTTTCAGCATTTCGGTTCAAATCCAACTGTTGCCACACGAGACAGAGAGAGAGACACACACAAACTGTTGGATGACTGTTGCATGTCAATCATTCAAAAATTATTTACATCCCCTCTGAATTCAAAAGATCCAAATTTAAAATATAATGGTATATCCAAAAAGTAATAGGGGTGGGATCCATTTCCATCCCATCATGTACGTTTGGTTGGAAATTCCCAAGTTGGCGGCTGAGGTCCACACAAACACAAGTAATTCCACCGCAAGTCATACACAACTGAACATGTGAATACTTGAGTTTAACAAAATTTGTTCCACAGAGAATGTATGAAACTACAAAAAATGTAATTACAATAACAGTGCCTCAGTCCAAATCCCCCAGTTGTTATGTACCCTCTAATCATTAAAAGAATATAAAAGGGATTAATGTATACCATACCCACAACTACAATCAATACCACCCATCATATTCCGAATATGTAAAAGCAAGAAACTCAGGACAAAGGGGTGGACAAATATATGGAAAAAAAGGAAATCAGTAGGGCCTACAAATATTGAGAATGGAGGAAGTCAGCTGCAGAATCAGCCATAAAATTGGCTCCCCGTCCCGATGTCACCGAGACAATCGAAAAAATGGTTAATATTTATCTTCTCCTTGCCAGAATAAATGGCTTCTGAGCTCCCACCTCTCTCCCCCTGAGCAGCCATTTCAACGAGCATGTACAGCTTCTTGATCGGCACCTGATATCGAACAAATGTACAAGTTAGAAAACTAGAAAAAAAAACTTAAACCTATGGGGCTTTTAATATCATTTAGTCAAGACTTTTTCTCAAGAAATAATACAAAATAAAAATATAATAGAATTTGAACAAGTCCCCATAAAAGATCCCACCATTACAAAATACAAATAAGGCATTTTAGATAACTTATTACATTTATATACCCATTGAAACATTCACCAAGGACAAACACATCCTACATCAGTCTTTAAATAAATTTCTATACACTCGACACGACCATGTGCTTTCTTTCTACTTTGTCACATATTGAGTACGTTGGCATATTGACTCTTTTTCATTCTGACAGTCACATTGGATGTCACATGACAGTTATATGTACTCTGGACCAATATGCATCACATAAAAAGATATCATGGTGCAAACAATTGTATCATTTCTTTATCAGTTTCGATTTGAAATGTCCCAAGAAACGGAAAAACAATAATCTGCCTAAAGCAATAAAATTTAAGCTTACATTGTTCAATGCTTCAGCAGCTGCATCAATATGATCATCAGCAAAGACATTGAGTGCCTTCAGAACCTGCAAGAAAAGTTGCCACTGATTAAAATTTTGAACAGCAAAAGAAATCTTAAAAGAGATGAAGCCTAAAGAAATGACATAACAGCTATACGCATAGTTGTAAATAACCTGCTACATGTTCACAAAGACATATATATTCAACACAATTCAACTCAGTCTCACAAAACCCATTAGGATAAAGCAAAATGATGAAATAAAAAAGTATTTTTACTTGACATTTAATTAAATTTCTTTTTCTTGCTTGGACATATGATAATACGATATATCTTGATACTGTCATTAAATGTAGAACACAAGCAATGTGCTTCAGAGATAATATAATAATGTATAGTTTTCTAGGTTTTTCTGCCCTCTTTACCTTTTTTGCATCTTCTGTCCGCAATCTTGGGACATGATACTTCACGGCAAAAGCATCATGAAACCCAAGAGAATCAAGAACCACCACTGCACTTGTGGTTCCAATAACCAAAAGGTTCTTTCCCTGGCCAGAAAAGGAAACAAACAACATTACCCATGAGCACAAAAAGGCAGGCTGACTTACTCGGGATTTGTCAGGGTTTGAAGATATCCACAACAAGCAATCTCATATTCTAGATGCTTTGTTACATTTACCAATTGAAGAATGGACAGATATGACAGGCCCATAATAGAAAATCAGATTCAATACCAACAATTTAACAAGAAACATTGGACAAATGGGTTCATGGAAATAACTCATCATTTCCTTTTAGCTCATGAAAGACCCTTCAATTATTCTTAAGCTAAACAAAGGGAGGCCAGTATTTTAACCTCAGAAATCTTAAAAACACATGAATATGCAGATGGACACACACGCAGTGAAGTCTATTTTATCTAAATATATTTTCCAATAAGGGATGTAGAAAATATGAAGCTCATCAAATCTAACCTTTGGAGGGAGACGTTTGAGTAGAACCAACAAAGTTTGTGAAATCAAATTGGAAAAACGAGGTCCCACATCAACGTATTCCAATAACCTGAAACAGAAAATTTATCGCAACCATGAACAAGTAAAGCAGCGCAAAGATACTGGACACAAATCATTCACAATGTCGCAACATATATTTGGCGCTACCTTTCAATGTCATCAAGAATGATGATGCTTAGCTGTGATTTGTATGCATCCTCAAAAACCTGTTAAAATAAGCTCAGTACATGAATAACATATACATGATCCCAGATAGATGTAAGACAGTCAAACAGCAGCAGCCCATTTCCGAAAATGTTACTGTACAGAAACCAGGTAGAATTACCATAATACAACAAACTATTCGATTGAGAGTTTGAATCACAGATAATGCTGCATCTTAGGCTTTGTGAGAGGCTATCTTGCATCATGGTCCACATATGATGTAACAAAAAGGTAAAGATATTCAAACGAGGACTCTCAAACAAATAATCAAAAAACATTTCTGATGGCATCGATGGATTCTTAGAAACGGCATTCATGTGATGCAAGCAAAGTAGTAAACAGTTCAACCAAACATCTGTGATGGTTCAACAGACATCCATATATTTATTCATTGTTTGTTAAATATCAAATAGGCATGAATGTAGGGTTGTTCTGGCAAACCTTAACAATTTTGGCACTTTTACTGCTTTCACTAAGACCAATCATCGTTTCGGCTGAGATCTGTTAGCATGAGAAAGAGAGAATGAACACCCAGAAACTACAGAAAACCAAAAAAATATAATTTTATAACAATAAGGAACTTACTATTTTGACATAGGGGAAGTCACTGTCGATACCAACAGTAGCTGCCATTGCTGTCTTGCCGCTGCCAAAAGAATAATAAGATCAACCCATTGTCAATTCAGGTACTTGACCATACAATAAGAGAGTGCCTACCTGCCACTTGGACCCTCCAGAAGGCAGGTAACAAGAGGGCTACCCTTGCTCACTTTAACTTGTTCAACTAGCAGCATAGCTCTTTGAAAGATGTGCTTATGTCTATCACCACAGTCTACAATGCCATTAAGTCTGCAATGCACATCACACCAATAGATGTAGTACCATAGTGCATGGTAAGCAAATGTTTCATATGGCATGTGTGAACATAGGTTAGAAAGTGAAAAAGATATGCAAACCTATCATTAGATTTTCTGTTATTATTTATTAGACAAGAATATAAGTTCCTAGACCGGCAGCCAACTTCATCCAATGAATAATAAAAAGTGAACTTTAAGCAGTAAAACTTTTGATCACTCTTAAAGATCTTCCAGAACTAGAGTGTACAACCGAGGCTCCGACAAAGATGTGTGACAACCATTTAGGTAAGTAGCTTAAATATGATCTCAGACTTAAGAAATATAATACACATTCGTAACTATATATTTGTTTTTTTGGTAAATGTGATAAAAAAAATCCTAAACTAATCAACACAACATACTTGATGTTATGTTCAAAATATGGACGTGTGTAACTAAAATAGATGTCTTGTCTGGGTCAGAGATATCAAGATACAATTGTGCATGGCTCTTTTAAAGTTTTTCTTTTTATAAATGATGAGATGAATAATTTGTTATATTATGTTTCAAAAACAAATAGGCAATCTATACGCCAAAGGAAAACAATTGTTCTCAAAACTCAATGAAGGTAGACTCCTACGTTTGAAGAAAGAAAAGTCCACATGGAGGTTAAATATATAGCTACTAACATCCAATTAAACATTACAAAATTTCAATTTGAAATTTGATTACCAAAAAAAAAATGACAACTAAAACTTGCCTGCAACGTTCAAGATCGTCTGTTGAGGCTCCAAATGCAGGAATAATTTCATGGAGGGCAAGCAAAAAATCATCCATTGTGACTTTTATGCTCTCCTCATCCAAAGGCTTTGTAAGATCATCAAGGCTAATTTGTCGATTCAAGGCAAATGAGACTGCACTTTTTACAACTCCTTCAAGTTCCGCTCCACTGTAATTTTTAGTCCGGGCAGCTGCAAAGAAATGAAATCACACTAAATCAATATTCACATAGGTTCACAATAAATATATATATATATATATATATATATATATATATATATCACATAAGTTCTCATCATGAACTTTTTGTAGTTTCTACAAGAATATTCATGACTTTTCTACATTATTTTCTTCCATAACCAATCACAGTGACATCAATTTGAATAATTTTATAATTGTCCCACCTACATGTAGTACTAAAAACTCTAATAGTTTATTTTCATTATTCAAATTCTAAAACTTCTCATTTTGGAGCCCATGTGACACATTCAAACCTTAAAACATAACCAGATTTTTCAATCCAACTACAACATCACAAAAAAATTAGGATTTAAGAAGATAGTTATTTTATTTGATATTTCAAAGCAGAAGATCTTTAGAATCAGCACTTCTAAATTCATAATAGCTTTTAAAAAAAAAAAAAAAGATAGACGTTCTACCACAATTTTATTAATAATCATAGTACTAGGAAACAAAAACAAAAGGGAAAAACCCCTCACCCCCTGTAAGTAGATACCACTGAAATTCAAAACAGTATCTTACACTTTTTTCCAAAATCTCAGTAATCAGAAGTTACACACGAGCATAAAACTGTTGGGCTTGAATAATAATAAATATTAAATAAATTACAAAACTAAAAATTTTCACATATGAGCAGCCCACACATATATGTACATATTCTAGCCAATCTCTTTGCAGGATACATTTTTTTCAGGTATACATCATTATGCTTCTGTATTAAATTGATATTATACAGATTTTTTCAGGTATATATCATTTTTTTCAGGTACATATGAGCAGCCCACACATATATGTACATATTCTAGCCAATCTCTTTGCAGGATACATTTTTTTCAGGTATATATCATTATGCTTCTGTATTAAATTGATATATTTTGTGACCTCATAATGAGACAAAAATGACACCACCTGGGGCCAAAAAAAAACTTGGAAACAGGGCATTCATTATAGAAGGATATCAATCAGCAAGAACATACATTCTTCTTTCCCTTTTAAAAAAGATATAAGAAAATATGAGAATCGAGGTAATCATAACTGAAGCAAAGGGTCAAGCCCACTTATCAAATGTAAGTGAACCAGAATATCATTAATGTTACTCAGTTAACTGAAAGTCGTATCACTGCAAACCAAGTTTGGAAAAAAAAAAGGGATAAGGTCTGTAAACCAAGCCGGAGATCATTTTACATGAGAAACATGTTGCCAGGAGCAACCTGATTAGAGAGTCATCCTTTGAACAACTCAAAAGGGGTCAATACACATACCAATTTCTCGAAGATTCACATCAGCCGCAAGGAAAGAACTTTCTTTCATCTTATTTGTATGTATTTGAAGAATTTGTAAACGCCCAGTCTCATCAGGCAGGCTTATCTCCACCTGGACCTCCAATCGCCCAGGTCTACAATTTAATTTTAAATAATTTCCAGAAATTAACAACTTGCATTAGAAAACCATTTTAACTACTGATCTAATTAGAGTTTCAAAAAATAATAATGATGATTTACTTGAGTTTAGATAGCTAAAGGAAATAGACAGGACAAAACATAAACATTCAATCCAGTCTTGTGCCAAGCATTAACAGATACCAGTACTACTGACAACCACTACATTCTCATATATCACTAAACTACCACAGACATCAGCTATAACCTTTATCAACGATATCATAAATGTCATTACAAGATTTTGTTCGTGAAATTGGTTGTCTGATAATGGGACAACCAAAAAATGCAGGGCACTGATCAATAAGGTGTAGACTATTTGATGTCAAGGCAAAAATAGTCATAACTAATATGAAATCATGATGGATCATATTTTGCTTCATCAAAATAAAACCAATTAAATTTGTAGGGGCTTGTTGGTCTGTTATTTGTATGTTTTCCAAAGTCCCATATAACCAGTCCGAATATTCTACTCTAAAATTTATTTTCCTTCGTAAAAGGACCATATTCAAACTAATTTAGTCCAGCCCAGTGTGATCCTGATCCTAAATGCTCCCCTAACACTATTTTTGGACTGGTCTTCCATGATATCTCCTCCTTACTTCAACTTTATTAGAAAAATTATGTTACTGACATAACAAAATTATAAAAACTACACATGCATTAACTATGGAAAAATGTAAGGAAAAATAGAGATCAAAATGAATAGATCCATCTCTTACAAGAATGATTCAGGAAACCTAAATCCATTTTGGCTGGAGAAAATTCACTGGGATATGTGAACCACGAAATTTCTGTGATTCTTGTATGGAGTATGTTAAAGAATAGATATATCCATCACAACTGATTAGCAAAATAATGAGCAGAATTATTCACAGAGTAAAATGTGCCAAGACACTGTAGAGATCTTGCTTTTTTACCTTAACAAGGCTTCATCCAACAGATCCTTGCGGTTAGTCATGCCAATAAGCAATACATTATTCAAAGACTCAACGCCGTCTATCTAGAAAGAGATTGTTATTGAATCAGTCGATGCTGCACTACTCAAAAAAGGCTATCATAAAAATTCATATATATTTTTGAAGAAATAAATGCAACTAATTGAGTTTAAGCTCACCTTTGTAAGAAGCTGGTTTACAATACTATCATGTACTCCAGTGCCATCTCTTGTTGATCCTCTTGACTGCAAATATTTAAATGAAAAAAGATTATGACATGGTAAAATTAAGAAACAAATGATAGTCACATAAATTTACTGTTAATACAGTCAACATGCATTGTTGATTGACAAAATCAGTTATGCAACTAACCTGAAAATACATGTTAATGAGTCTCCCATATTAGCAATCAAGTACTATTTCTTTAGGGCACTCAAATATAAATTAAAGTATCAACAAAGATTGTCACACATCATGTAGAACAAACATAGAAGGGTTGACTATGAAGCTGACACATTGTTTCAAACAATATCCTAAAACAATAACTTGTTTTCCAGATGTTTTAATGACTAAGACCAAGAATCTTCATAAGAAGAGGGATCAGGCATTTCTTCCATCAACACTTATGCCAGAAACGTAGAAAGTAAGGAAGGGTAACCAACTGTTACTTTTAATATCTTAAGTCCAAGCCCTTTATGCTATATGTGTGGTGGTGGCGAGGAAATGGAAGAACACATCATGATCTGCTGCCCCATTGCTAGACAGGTTTGGCGCCCGTTGAAGGAGGTGACTGGCTTGGATCATAAATTCATAACTTCTCATCCGTGCAGGGGATGTGGGAGGCCAGAAAGAACATGAATTGAAGGGTGACGAGAGCGCAAATGCAAAGGTCTCGCAATATAGTAGTGTGGGCTCTTTGGGTTGCAAGAAATCACCTGATTTTCCATGGGACTACGGTCTACGTGGAAAATGTATGGGATTCGGTGGTCCACCTTGTCAAGGATTGGGGTCTTTTTTATATAAAGGCTTAGAATGTGTAGTACAATGGGGACAAATGGTAGATCCCACTTAGGGGTGATAGGGTGTATTAATGGTAGATCCTCTTCTACCATGACACACTCCTAAGTGGTTCTCTAACATTTCTCGTTGTATTTTGTTCTTGTTGTTGCTCTACTTTCGGCATTCCCCACAGTTTGAATAATATTATGAGAGAATGCCTACCTTTTCATCACAAAAATAAAAATAAAAAAAATCTTAAGTCCAAGAGAGGTATCATTCTTTATTCACTTAACTTGGGCAAGACAGACCATGAGCAGGATGTAATTGTTCAAGTATATTGGTGTGGCAGGCTATAGCCATGAGCAGTAAAAAGTTGAGAGAATTAATTACGGAAAACAAATTGAGTAAGGCTTAGGCCATCTCCAACCCTTACTCAAACCCATATCCAAATTTCACTTAAATTTTGAGTAAAAGTTTAGTTTGATATGATGTGTCTTCAACCATCACTTTGTGTTTTAATCAAATTTTTTTAAAAAAATTCACATCTTCTTCTAATTATTTCTTATAAACATTTTAAAAGTTCTTTTCCCAAACATTTTTACTACTCAATTTTTCTTCCCTTTAAGATATTTAAATTTAAAATTATTATCATCCAATTTTTTGAAAAAAAAGAGGTAAAAATAATATTATTTTATTGGAGTAAAAATAAGAAGTTAAAAAACAAATATGAAAACTTAAGAAAGAAAACCATTTTTTTTTTTTTTTGGTTTCAAAAGATGGTGAAAATTTTGGGGGGTGGGAAGACATCTAATATAATTCAACTAAAGATGGAGTTGAAGAAAAAAAATGTCATATTGAAAGAAAATGTGGAGATAAAAAGAAAAAAAAAGATATGTTAAAAATTTCGGTAAAGATTTGAGTCTCCCTTAATTTGAGTAAAGATTTGAGTAAAAACTTTGATTTGATATAGGTATAGGTAAATGGTTGAAGAGGGTTTTGAGTGATTTTTACTCATTTAAATTTGAGTAAATGTTTGGGTATATGATTGGAGATGTTCATATAGATTGAATCAGAATGAATCACTAACACATTAAGAAATGGAGTGGCCAATTGCACACTAAATAAGTGAATGTGCTATTGCTAAGACTAAACCACTAAACAAAAGAGAAAGGTAGACATCAAAATGTGAAGTTGACTAGGTAGCGTTTGGTTGCGCGACTGCGCAGCGTTTGCGATTGCAGGAAGCTGGTTCTGCAATCGTGCAACCAAACAGTTTTGTAATCACGGTTTTAAACCCAGCAATTACAGGCAAATAGTGCCCAAAAGCTGCGATTTCAGAAAACTGGGGGGAGGCAGCTTCCTGCAATCGAAGTTTTAAACCCAACGATTGCAGAAAATCAGTTTTGCAATCGCGTTATCAAACGCTACCTTAAGGAGCCACAAGAAAGGATCTGCCTCAAAAAGGAAAAAAAACAGTCAGAAAGAACATAACATACTTTTTTATGAGGAAACTGGTACGACATAACATACATTATATAAATCTTACACAAAAGAGGAGAACCTGGGAGGATCAATGAGCACCCAGTTCAGTTTTAGGCTGGCCCTAAACCCAGCTTTAAAAATTGCCCACGTAAAGCTTGAGCCTAATCAATAATCTGGGCTTGTTCAATGATATTATTTTGCACGACACCAGAATCATCATGATGTTTTTGTTGGGCTTTGGTAATGAAAATGCCAACCAAGGTGGTCCTCAGGTAAGCTCGATATTTGGTAGATCAGGCCTAGTCTGTGCCTAACCAACCTCTATAGAATTGATCAGGAACTGAATTTTGCAAAAGTCAGGTCAATATGGCTCATTGAGATCCATAAGAGAACAAAAAAATTATAATTTTCAGAAAAAGGAAATGATGATTTTGAAGAATAAACAGTCGCACATTTCAATAAGATGGTGAACCTATGCAGAATATTAGTGCATTGTTAAGTGCACTGATTTTCTCCACTGTACAATGGTTACACAGTTAACATTAGCATAAATTTTCAATGAACCTCTTAAGTCTTACCTTACAAATAGCATCAATTTCATCAAAAATGATAACATGGAGTTCACTTTGGTCACCTGAAAAAAAAATATACACACACATTGAAGCAATCATCTGAAAAAAAAATTGGCATAAACTCAACCAAAAATAAAATACAAGCCACTCACCGAGAGTCCGTTGGTCATTTTCGGCATCAGCAAATAAATCTCTCACATTTTTTTCTGTTTCACCTACATACTTGCTTAAAACTTCAGGCCCATTAACAATCTGAAATTTACAAGAAAAAGAACAATGCTTAGGAAGCTAATTATTTACATTAGAATTAGGGAGTCGTAGTTAGTAAGAGTGTCTGATGTATATTTAACATATAAAGTGATACAGTGGACATGCTTCTCTAGAGGCGGGCATATAAAGTCTGAGAAGGCAAGACATAACAGGGAGTTTGGATAACATTGGGACTGGCTATCCGAGATAATACTGATAACACTAAAGAATGAACAACCGCACGAAATAACTGCCAAACCTTAAGAGGCATGCATATTAGACCAATTTTTTTAATATCAATAAACAGTAATGCATCAGTACAACCCCAGAAATGATACATTATGATTCCATAACTGTACTGACATGCTAAAAAGTAAATGATTTAATGAGGCCCTCATATTAAGGCATTAAAATGCACTAATATGAAGAAAAAAAACCTACAATCCAAGACATTTGTGGTAGATTTATCATGCCATGTGAATTTATTCAATTCAGAAAACAAACATTAACAAATATCATATATAATCCAAAACATGGCATCATATAATGTATGACGAAAAGATTATGAAAAAAATCATAAGTCTCTAGATTTTAATACAGTATTAACCATATTTTCACATGCAAATAATTTTGGCCAGTGGAGGATTAATATAGTCCAATATTATACTATAACGGGCTTAAACATGCTAGATTTAGACCTTAACCCTCAGTATCACTACAGTGAACCAGAAAACCCATATGAATCATTCAATATGCTATAATTGATTCAAATTCCTAAATCCCTGTAAAAGACACTAGTCTTTTGGTTGTGATGTTCATTATATAGGGAGGTAAGGAAAATAGGGAAGCTTTCCAACATGGAAGAGAAGTTTATCAGAAGTGCAAAATCATTTATAGAAATCAACAATAAATAGCAGTCTAAAATTTAGAAAGATCTTTAAATCACCGACTGATCCTTATCCCAGCTATTTTAACACGGGTAAGATCCACAAAATGGTTGGGCGTATTGTTACAACCTTAATTTCCCTTGAATGAAAGATATTAAGATCAAAATAAACTTTACATAATCACCAATGCAAAGTATTGTCACATATATATGAAATTATCAAGATCACTTGGTTGCAACAGACAGGCCAAAAGATTCCCCTAAAATTTCCAAAAACTTCAAACAGATGTTGTCGTAAGTAGTCACACTGCACTATGCTACGTATATGAGTAGTAATGAATAAAGACATATATAACCTTTGGTTCTTTGCCATTCAGCATTTTGCCAATCTGACGTGCCATAAGAGTCTTTCCTGTACCAGGGGGCCCAAAAAGAAGCATTCCCTTGACATGCTTGATACCCAACCTGCAGCATGTTAAATTCAAAATTATTATAATACCAAATCAACTGACCATCACAGAAGCAAGAACTGGAGGAGCATTACTTGCTCGTGACATGCGGAGGGAAAACGCGAGATGCAAAAGCTCTTCGGAATATATCTGAGAATTCTGCACTAAGACCTCCTATCCCCAGACTTTGAAGATTAAATTCCCTCTGCCTGAAGATGTTGCTGCTGGCAGCCTCCCGCTGGTTTACTATCTGAGAAGTACATATAAAAAAAAATATGAACTCACTCTCATCATCATAAACAATAAAACTGCAATAAAAATGTTATAATAAATAATCTAAAGAAGAAAAAACTAAACATAGAGAAAAGGGTAAACACCTTAATCCCTGAGCTTGGAGAAGCTTCAAACACAATATATGTTTCTGAACATACAAAACCTCTTTCAGAAGTTCTAGAATCTTGTCCCTCAACAACAGCCTGATTGACTGTGAAAACGTAATTAGTTCCACAGTATTCAAATGTTGCCTGTTGCCCCACCGTCAAAACCTGCATGTTACAACATATTTTAGCATGAAGTATTATTCATACTTGAAAAAAAAAAAGAACTCTGAACTACATTCAACATGATCCTGTGCAATATTATTAATTATTTAAAAAATGATAATTCCTAACTCTGTTCAACATAACTGATCAGTTGTTCACTCAAGGATCACCAGCAATGCATCAATGACGTATGTCTATTGTTGGATGAAAACAATAAAAGACACTAACATATAATTGGCTCGTTTGATAGAATTAAACAATGGTGAAAGTGATATGTTTTTTTTCCTCCTGAATGGTGTCTCCTACCCCAAAGCAGGGATGGAATTTCAACCCTTGATCATGGAGGTAGGTGGTGCAAATCATCAGCTAATAAAAAGGGTACTATGTCGAAGAGCCAAAAAAAAAAAAAACACTATCACAAGAGCATCAAATAGATAGCAATAATTTGATGCCAGGCATTGGATGCATTTGTCATCTACAGGCTAGACTGCCTCTCAATGCCCACATTGTAAAGAGGAAGGCACCACTATACATGATTGGGAAAATATGTTAAGTGGTGTTGGCAGAGATGGTTGCTGATCCTAAGTATACCGGAGATAAAGTATACTGGATATTATAGTGATGGGATTGCAATATAATATATATATATATAGGGAACCGATTAGGTGCGGCGAACGGCGGGTGCGGCAGCGATCACGGGTCCATCGCATCGGACGGTCGGGTGCGATTCACATCGACCGTCGGATGCGATAAACCCGTGATCGAACGGCCCACGTCGCGGCCGCACCCGCCGATCGCCGCACTTAATCGCGAGCATATGTGTATATATATATATATATATATATATATATATATATAGGGAAGTGATTACGTGCGGTCGTGCGGTCGGTGCGTCCGCGATCACGGGCCGTCGATCACGGGTCCATCGCATCGGATGGTCGGGTGCGAATCACGTCGACCGTTGGATGCGATGGACCCGCGATCGGACGGCCCACGACCGCGACCGCACGACCGCACGACCGCATATTATCACTCGCGTATATATATATATATATATATATATATATATGCCGACGATTAGATGCGGTGTGCGGTCGGTGCGGTGTGCGACGTAAGCCGTCCGATCACGGGTCCATCGCATCCAACGGTCGACGTGAATCGCACCCGACCGTCCGATGCAATGGACCGTGATCGACGGCCCGTGATCGCGCACCGCACCGACCGCACACCGCACGTAATCGTAACTCTATATCTCTATATATATATATAGGGGGCCGATTACCTGCGGCGAACGGCAGGTGCGGCGTCGATCGTGGGCCGTCGATCACGGGTCCATCGCATCAGACGGTCGGGTGCGATTCACGTCGACCGTTGGATGCGATGGACCCGCGATCAAACGGCCCACGTCGCCGCCGCACCTGCCGCACCTGCCGCACGCCGCACCTAATCGCCCCCGTGTATATATATATATATATATATATATATATATATATATATATATATATATATATATATATATATATCAATGTTCGAAATATCGAACATTTCGATATATCGAAATGGGGGCCGATCGATATATCGATCGGCCGGCGATTTTTTTTTTTTTTAAATAAATTCAAAAAAATTGAAAAAAACAGTTAAAAAAACATTAAAAATTGTGAAAATAATAAAAATGAATAAGAATAATTTGATATGAAGATAATAATAATTTTACAATGGTTTTGGTATGAAAAAAATTTTACAATGGTTTATGTAGTCTACAACATAAATAAAATTGAATTTATTTAAATAAATAATCCATTGCATTATTTACAAAATCCCCTCCCTGGGTTCCACCTAATGGTGTACCATAACCATAAGAGGTGTCACCACCATCATTGCCGCCGTGTCCACCGTTGTTATCATCTGAATCTGTGTTTATCTGCATCTCTTGTTTCATCAGATGATCCAACTCCTTCTTGACCCTGAAATTGTGTTGCAGGGATGATTTCATCTTCTTCATCATCATCGTCGTCTTCATCTTCAGGCTCCTCAATGATCGGCCGTTTCCCACGTCGTCGTGCACCTTGAGATTGATGAGTTTGCTGCGTCGATCTTCTCGGGCGTTGATGTTCTACGGTGTCGCCGTATGCTTCATGCTCCACTTGAGTCCATGTCAAGTCTTCACCTTGAAAAACTGGGCCGTCGACGTCCATAATCCACTCGTTGTCGTCTTCCAATGAATCC
Organism: Acorus calamus; assembly: GCA_030737845.1. Taxonomy (NCBI): domain Eukaryota; kingdom Viridiplantae; phylum Streptophyta; class Magnoliopsida; order Acorales; family Acoraceae; genus Acorus; species Acorus calamus. Next base: position 30,822,239 of record CM060875.1, read on the forward strand.
AAATTGATTGGATCTTCATGAGCTGGATTACGTTGAAGATTTAGGAAACGCTCATGCAATTTTTTATTATATTGCACAAACACTAAATCATTCAACTTTTTTTGCTTCAACCGATTCCTCTTCTTGGTGTGTAACTGTTAAAAACAAGAAAATTAAAGTTAAATTTTGTAAAGTATATCAGTTTTAAAACAAGAAAATTAAAGAAAATTTTGTAAATTTTATAAGTACAACTCACATTTTCAAATGCGCTCCAGTTTCTTTCACAACCGGAAGATGAACAAGTGAGTCCAAGAATTTTGATGGCGACCTTTCTCAACTCCGGTACCTCACCTCCGTATTTATCCTACCAATTGACTGGGATTGTGTTGTCCCTTGCTCTCACGATGGTTCCCCAACTGAACGGTCCACTTTCCTGTAAATAATAATCCAGTTGTCTTTGTAGTCTGTCTTGCACCTCCGGAACGGTCCACTTCGCCATTGCCTGCACACAACGAAGCATATGTGTTTGGACTGCCGCGTCCCGGTCCGCGGTCTTAAACCATACCCCGGGGTTAAGGACAAATCCTGCATGGTAAAGGTCAGACGACATCTGACGACTCCATCTTCCTTCTATTACCTCAAGAACAAGGCTATATTGTAGCGATCTATATTGATAGTTTTCCTTAATTTTTTCTTTAGCCCTATCCATTGCATTGTACAAGTAGCCCATAGAGGGTTTCTCATCTCCATCAACTAATCTTAAGACATGGACAAGAGGAATTCCGGCGTAAAGGGCTCGTTGTACACCTTTCCAGAATTGAACAGAAAGAATAGTTCTTTCTGTTTGTTTTCCGGTTCTAAGGTTACACCACTTGCTCTTCGTCCATTCATCTGCTACCATGAGTGTCCTAAGTGCATTCTTATGTTCCCAAAGTGATTGCAAAGTTAAGAATGATGTGGCAAATCTAGTGGGTCCTGGCCTAACAATATCTCTATTGCAAAACATTCTCATTACATGCAATAATTGTGTGTGTGCATAAATAAAAACAGTGATTCTTCTAGCTAAACTAATAGTTCTAATATGCATCTTACCAATGTCTTCCAAAATTAAATCAATACAATGTGCAGCACATGGTGTCCAAAATATTGTGGGGTGCTTTTCTATCACTAATTCACATGCAGCTTTATAATTAGCAGCATTATCAGTTACAATTTGAACAACATTTTCTTTTCCAATAATATTTTCTATAACATCACTTATTTCGTTAAACAAATATATTGCAGTGTGTGAATATGCAGATGCATCAATGGATTTCAAAAACATGGTTCCTTTGGGAGAATTAGCTAAAAAGTTAATTAATGATCTCTGTCTCCTGTCTATCCGTCCATCACACATTAATGTACAACCATAGGTTTTCCAATGTCCTTTATGTGTCTCTAAAATCTTATGAGTTTCTCTTACCTCTTCTTGCAAACATGTTTCACCTAACTCATGCATCGATGGTGAGGCTAAACCAGACCCAAACCTACCTACTGCTTCTAATGCAACATGAAAAGAACGTGAAGTTAATGCATGAAAAGATACACCTGCAGTGATTGCCCATTTAGCTATCTTCTGAATTGCATTTTTCCTTTCTTCTTTTTTAATCTGCCTTCTAAAGTTGTTCGTCTAGGGCCTCCTCTTAATCTTTGATCAACTACATCTTCAATATTACCTCTACAAAATAAATCCATAGGTCCCCTAGTGTTTTTCTTTCTTTTTAAAGATGGAGGAGGCCTTGAACTAGGACCACCAATTTCTATTACATCATCATCACCTATATGTGGTTGTTCATCTCCTATGTCTCTAGCAAAATCTTCAGAATAAAATGTTTCTCTTCTACATTTATTTTCAGATTTTTTATTCATGAATAGTTCTATTTCTTTTTTAATTTCTGGTGTTGTTTTAGGACAAGGTTTAGCATTAGCTCCTGATGAATGCAATATGTGTTCTTTGAGTCTGGTTATGCCACCACTACATAGATGATTGCAAAGTGAACATTTCACAATATGTTTTTCAGTAATACTTTTATATTCTCCGTATTTCCATGCAGGGTCTTTTGTATTAGCCGGTCTTAGATTAGATGAACTAGCTCCAGAAGAAGACATTTCTTTCAAAAATGAGTTTTTTTTTTCAAAAAATTAAATTTTGATTCTTTTTAAAAGTGGATGATGCTACTATAATTACTTTCTAAAAATATTTTACTAAATGCTAAGAATAAATACCTCTAAAAATAGGAGACAAATTGAAACTTCTTCCAAAAGCCTCCAAAGTCTCCACCCAAAGCCTCCAAGAACTCCACCAAACTCCTCCAACTAGTCCACCAATATCTCATCCAAGAAAGGGAATTTTAGGATTTTTGATGGATTTTTTAGAATTTTTTTTGTGGAATTTTGGCTTCTTTTGGGATTGAGGGATTTTGAAAAAAAAAAATGATTGCTATATAAGAGAGTAGAGAACTAGAGATTGTGTGAGAGTGATGATGGTGAAGAAGATGATTGTTGAGTTGTTGTGATGAGAATGGAGAGTTTTGGGGGACTATTTATAGGATTGGGAATAAAAGGGGTTAAATTATAAATAAATAAAAATGAAGGGGGGTTTTACAAATTACCCCCCCCCCCAAACGGCTATACTGCCGTTGGGGCCCAACGGCTATATAGCCGTTGGGCCCCAACGGCCCGATTTTAAAAAAAAAAATTCAAACGGTCGAAAAATCGACCGTTCGGGCGATATATCGCCGATATATCGATGGATTTCGATATATCGATCGATATATCGCTGACGTCATGCTGACGTCAGCGATAATCGATAAAACCTCGCTATTTGCCCGATTTATCGCGAAACCGCCGACGAAATCGATATATCGATCGATATATCGATATATCGGTCGCGAAAAAAAACTATGATATATATATATATATATATATATATATCTATATATATAGATTTCCGATAATATGCGGTCGTAAGGTCGTGCGGTCGTGATCGTGGGCCGTCCGATCGCGGGTCCATCGTATCCAACGGTCGACGTGAATCGCACCCGACCGTCCGATGCGATGGACCCGTGATCGACGGCCCGTGAATCGCGACCGCACGACCGTATAATATCACGACTCTATATATATATATATATATATATATATATAGTCGAGTGATTCAGTGCGGGAATGCGGGCGTGCGGGAAACGACGTCGATCGTTCGATCGCGGATCCATCGCATCCAACGGTCGAGATGAATCGCCCCCGACCGTCCGATGCGATGGACCCGTGATCGACGGCCCGTGATCGCTTCCCGCACGACCGCATTCCCGCACCGAATCACTTCCCTATATATATATATATATATATATATATATATATATATATATATATATATATATATATATATATACGCGAGCGATTACGTGCGGCAAACAGCGGGTGCGGCGGCGACGTGAGCAGTTCGATTACGGGTCCATCGCATCCAACGGTCGACGTGAATCGCACCCGACCGTCCGATGCGATGGACCCGTGATCGACGCCGCACCCGTCGTTCACCGCACGTAATCATCCCTCTCTCTCTCTCTCTCTCTATATATATATATATATATATATATTGGCTAAATATGTGATCATCTCTTCAATGTGCCTGATATGACTTATATGAGGAGGAGAATTTCCCCTGCACGAGTTTTGCATTGATTAGAATACTTGGTGGCAGCCTTCACTTGTAATAGATTATATGATATATGTGCACATGCTGCTTCCCTGAATTAACGAACTATTAATCATGATCCTTTCATAGAAAGTACACCTATACAATAAGTTATGTGATAAAATAAGAGGTTCTGGTGTATATACCAAACTTAACTGTGGAACAAATGAATTTTTAGGTGAACTCTGGAAAGGCAGAGAGGTCAGAATGCCCAAGCCAAAAAATTAACAAATGCAATAACATAGGACAAATCAATAAGAAAGGTCCATGCCCTTAAGAATTTCAAACAATAACAGCCCAATAAAATCAATTTTGCACAAGCCAGCTCAACAATGTCCAATAAAAGTATTAATCCCTTTCAGAATCTAAAAGATGATTCAAATAAGGCCACCAATGCTAGATCCTGACATTAAGACAATAATTTCCAATTTGCCATACAAAGTATTCCATGAGAAACCAAAAATAAATAAATGAACCCTTACCTGGTCATTAAATTTTCTTCGAAGTTGTTGAGCAAGAACAACAGCATCTAACTGCAAAAGAAACACCCAAACAAATGTTACTCTTATCATTTTTACCAATGTGGCAAGAGGTATGAATCATTTGGACGTAAAAACATGTCCCCATTCAGCCATCAATTTTCAAATTTGAATGTGACATGCTCGATGTATCAATCTTGAAATTATTTTATTATGATTATTATTTTTAAATATACAAAAGATTGGAAATTTGAAGAACTTCCTTTCTGTAAATTGATATCTTGAGGTAACATTTTTGCACATGCACGAAAAAAACACATACTGCAACCATCTAAACAGAAATAAAGAACTTGGTCCTTTGTTATTCTCTGAGAAGTATCACATAATTGCATAGACTATTGATCAAGATCTAAGTTACACAACTCTTCATGCAAATCAAGGTTACATACTATTTCTATTATACATCGACCTAAAAAAAGAAATGGATATGATTGTAAAAGAGTCTCACCTGTTCATTTTTTCCCTTGATAGTTTTGACAAAACCCACTTCCAGGGTCAACAATGCAAGATTGAAGTCAGAGGGCGCAATAAATCTGTAACACGAGATAAAAGTAAAACATTAGTAAGCAAAGAAAACACTACAAAAGACCAATAAAATCACAAAAACCAAATACTCAACACAGGAAAGCATCACACCTGCTCAAAGTTACTGAATCCCCGGTAGAAACTTTCAAATTTCGCCGTTGGACAGCATTCAAAGCAATGTTTCCAGGGCTTATGCTCCCGTTCGCAGTATGAATCCATTAAGGAAGGGCAAAACACATAAATCATTTAAAAAAAAACGCAATTCAGATGGAAAGAAGAACACGTAATGCCTCACTAAAACAATATCCTCTGCATTCAATCTCATAATATCAGAACCTGTGACAAAATTCAACTCTATCTAATGGTTTTACAAGGACAGGAGACCGAGATAAGGTGATCTTACTTTGTGAATCAATAATTTAAGTTCGCAATACGATAAGTAAACACAAATTCTTTTAAAAAAATAACGATCAAGCAAGAAATGCAGACGAATCCAAATCAAATCGAATCTGAAGCAATAATTAAGGTTCAAAATGTGAAAAATAACGATCAAGTGATACGGTGATCTTGCTTTGTGGATCAATAATTTAGGTTCAAAATGTGAAAAACAAAACTAACGATGACGAATCGAAAGAAAATGAATCTGAAACAAAAGATCAACGACCGAATGGAAGGATATCGGACGGTGAGGATGACGGATTCGGCGACGGAGACGAGGCCGGATGCGGTGGAGGTGAACGTGCGGAGGTCGGAGGGAGAGCAGTAGACGAAGTTGGTGAAGGCGAGGTCTATGCTGGGCGTGTTGACCACCGTCATCGTCGTCGACGACGACGACGACGACGAAGATCCGAACCTCCCCGCCATCTTCGGACGGTCGAATGGATACGATGCGATTCGATCTCTGAATGATAATGGCGGAAAGAGAGGGAGAGGGGCGAAGGTGCCTTCGCTGTTAAGGAACAAAAAATGCGAGAAAAAAAAGAAGAAATTGCAACGGTTCTGTCAAATTCCAGAAGAACGTGTCTTAAGAAAAATAAATATAATTATGTAACCTCCTCTATTTATAATTAATCACTTTTCATAATAATAAATATAATATAGGGAAATTTTTATAATTAACCTGTGAAATAATTTAATTTCACTTTTAACCTCGCCCTGATTTTAATTGCATAATCTAACCCTGAACCCGGTCAACGGTGTCACGTCAGCATTGAATGAGTTTTTTTTTTTTTTTTTTTTTTTTACGGAGGCATGTTATATACAACACGCCTCCCGTATTAAAACAACACCTCACGGGGAGCTGTTTTTTTTTTTTTAATCGTACACTTTAAATGTGAAAATATAGAGGCGTGTTATATAATGCATACCTTTTAATAGCAACTATCCTAAATAATTATTTTCAAAGGGAAACGTGTTATATATAATACCCCTCCTTTGTAAATACAGAGACGTGTTATATATAACATGTCGTGAGTGTTAATCAATACCCAATTAACTCTGGTTTGATTTTTTTTCCTGTTTATTTTTCTGTACTATTCTATTTCAACATACAAGAATAGAAAGATTAATAAACACACACATATTACATTCCAATAAACACATACCCATATTACATTCTAATAAACACAAATTCATTGTCCCGAAATTCATTCTGATCTAAAGTCATGACACAAACACAATCATCATAGAAACTGTCTCCATCATTTCTTCTTAGTCTTTCTAGGAGTAGGTGGTGCTGAAGAAGACAGTGCATCTGACGGTGCAGAAGAAGTTGCTGTTGTGATGGGAGTCATCTCATCTACATCTGCCTCTGTAGTCTCAACAAGAGAGGATCCAAAAAGTCGGCGAGGTCATCATCTGTAATACATCAGTGGTTTCACCTCTGCTTGTGTAGCCGGATGGGGAGGTGGCTGTGGAGCTTGTTATTCTGAATCATCATCTGTGATGCGTACTCCTTTACTAAACAATTCCTCAATGATGAACATATATTCATCAATCCCAAAGAAAGCAGGACATGTCGTGTCATCATAAACATCATGTAATCCACCACGATCTAAAGAAGGAACATAGGAATCATCATCTTCTGGCTGTGGCATGTCCCCCCCACCGCATTTGCTAGGTCACAACTCATGAGTCACCGCAACAATGCGTCCCCACTCCCGAACATATATATATAATCATTTTAAACTATAAAATAATAACAAAATAACATCAAAACAAAATTAGTAATATAAACACAATATGGATAGCATAAAAAAAATAATTAATAGATATACATTATATAAGGTGACTTAATAGCTAATTAATCAACTAGAGATTAATCGAAAAAACGACTAAGTCTAGGTGGGGGAATTAATCGGGGCCTAGGCAAGATTTTTAGAACATTGATCGAATTGCACAGAGAGTAACAATGTATACACCCCAAACCCAAGAGATGTTGGCCAAATGAAATAAGGCAATTTGGGACTGGTTGATATTTGGGAGAGATGACTAATGGTTTTATTTTAAAGAAAAATCTGAATTTTTTTTGTCATCTCTTTTAATAAATTTTAATGGTTGATGTTTTTTCTTTTAAATATTTATTTAAATATGAGAAAATTATGAAAGGTTTGTTATTTTTATTACTCATATTGTTTTTTATAATAATTTTTTGATTGAGAGAGGAGAAAGGAAGATTTGTTTATCATAATCAGTTTTATACGGAATTTATAGGAAGGGGCCTTAGGGAGAAAAATATGGAAAGTTTGCTTTAGATTTATGTTGAGATGCTATTTATTTAATATTTTTTCTATTTAAAGGTTAAGATTTAATGTTTTAAAAAAAATTTGGTGGGGGGCTTCCCTTGGGGGAACCGTAGTTCAATCAATTAACAATGCAATTCGATAATCTTGGTGCTGATAGTATCAGGCCTGACCGAATCCGGACTCATTTAATTCGCATCCACCATATGGTTAGATCAATCCAACATCCTTTGCAAACATAATCACGTGTTCATGTGAGATACAACTCTCCGTTGTTACCGCCTTACCTCTCCAAGTCCCTATCACCATCGGTTCATTTATTGTCTCCTCATTATGTTTACATTCTCCACCGCCATCCCTTTACCTCTACAAGTCTGTCACCACCACCCCTTTCATAAAACCCTAAAGGCCGCTCCTCAAACACTTGATAGACACATATTAATCATCCTTATTGTTCATCAAACACTTGATAAACACAAAATGAACACTTACATATATTTTTTTGACCAAATTGATTAGATGCTTTGAAAGGGTGGTGGCAATAGGACTATGGGTGCAACTTTAGTTGGTGGAATTGAATCCAAATCAATTTTTTCGGATTTGGGTTAATAGTTTTATAGTTTGGTTTGAATATGTATTGAAAAATTAATAAATCGAGATTTAAATTGGTTTGAGTTTAGTTTTACTTTAAAAAAAATTAAATTAACCAAAACCATACCAAATTAATTTTAAACATATAATTATTCATAATCAATATTCATTTGGTTCATTCTTTTATATTAAAAATGGTATTGTTGTTATACTATAAATATTCATAAAAAAATAAATATACTAATATATACAATCAATTCTAACATTCTGATATTACATAAAGTTATAAACCAACACCCAAAAAACTCCAACCCAATTATTTCTTTATCCCTTTTTTTATATCTTTTTTTTATATCATATGATTTAACTCAATTATTTCTTTATCCCGTGCCAAACTAGGCCTAATTGTAGTTATATTTTTAATATTATATATATATATATATGAGAACCGATTAGGTGCGGCGAACGGCGGGTGCGGCAGCGATCACGGGTCCATCGCATCGGACGGTCGGGTGCAATTCACATCGACCATCGGATGCGATGGACCCGCGATCGAACGGGCCCACGTCGCAGCCGCACCTGCCGTTCGCCGCACCTAATCGCGAGCGTGTGTATATATATATATATATATAAAATCTAATAATATATATATACTATTATGAAAGTGAAGTATATCTCTAAATAAACCATTACATTTTTATTTAAAATAAAGGATTCATGATTTTCATTTAAGTTATTATATATAAAAAGTAATCAAACTGAAGTATGCTTCCTCCAAATTTAAATTCAAAAACAATTTTAATTGAAAATATCATTTTCAAACTATAAACTATGTTACCACTAAAGAATCTGTTGTATTTAAACATCCATGTCCATGGAGGGGGGAGTTAAAAGGGGACAAACAAGGGCTACATTTTAGAGATAAATATTATATTATTTTAGATATTTTTTTGTAGTTGATGAAAATTATATGAATAAAAAAATTTCCTTACATCTATTCCTTTCTTGGCACCACCACTTTATTTGTGATTTCCTCTGCATTTCCATAGTTATGGAATTCACTCACGGGATAGCCTCCTCTTTTTTAGAGCTTGATTCTTTTGAAAATAAACAAAAGAAAAAAACAATGCGATTGTTTAATTGAAAATTTTTTATCATCTTTTTTTTAATGCAATATTTTTTTACATTCATGAATTAAAATCTATTGATGGAAATCTCATTAATATTCTGATGGATCATCCATCCACCAGTGTGTACTGAATCCATCCACCAGTGTGTACTGAAACAGATATACTACATTCAGCGATGCATATATTCTTGAAACCAGAACACCCACCTGAAGCAGGATGGTGCAGCTATAAAATAGTTCAAATTTAATTATGACCATAATGGCATGTAGCTTCAAAAGAGATGCAGAGATAAAGTTTACATGATGTCAACATGGTCCCCAAAAATTATAACCTAATAAAACCCTCAGGTATTATTTCTATCATATCAGACCAATAAATACATAACAAGATACAAAATTTGGAAAAGAGCCAGTCTAAAGGACCCTCTATTTCTGTGTGTGTATTTGTTGTAAATATATGAGGAGTCAATAAAAAAAAGTTAATGGGAAACCAGACCACCATACCCTTGAAATTCGTCCGATTCTACATCCATTTCTCTAGCTGTTATATACAATCGCCGAATTCAAGCCAACAATGTTCGCGGTGTGTTGATGTTGAGTTCAGGTCCATCATAGAAGCTCTCCGCTTGTGACCAAAACAATTCAATACAAAATTCGAACCTTGGGTTTTCAGTGTCAATCACAAAAAATCCTATTGGGAATCCGATATGAATCACATGCCATCACTGTCTTCGCTTTCATCACTGCATTGCAAATCATAAGAGGCAACCAATAGTCAGGGAACAGAAATATAGAGAAGAAAGAGTAAAGAAGTTAAAATTATTTGATAAAAATGTAGTGTTATCTACTACTGCATACAAAACTTGTCACATTTTTGTAACTAATATATTATCTATTCAGTTTAATAAATTTCAATTTCTCAAGCCACATTCATTGCCAGATCTAAGCAAGAAATTAAACATAGAGTTTCCTATCACTAATGTTTTCCTGGATCCCGAGAAAAAACACACCAACCCACCCACCTATTGAGTAGTGACAAGCAAAATGCTCAATAGAAATGCATGCAAACTAGCATTTCATGTTTTCTCCCTTGTATGAATTTTGTGTTTCCATTAGAAGAGGTGGAAATACTAAACCACTAAAAATGAGTGCCACTATAACTTAGTATAAGTACTGTTGATGGAATGTCTAATCAGAAAGGCTTAAAGCAATTGATCATATACCTGTATTCAGGAAGCTTTGACAATCGCCTGGTATCTAAACCTGTGAGGTATTTCTGAGCAGCCTGAACATTCTCTGTCCCTATCAAGCCATTTACAATGCACTTGTTGTCAGTCGGGATAATTTAGCAAATGAACTTCAAACCAGGATTTTCCATGCAAAAATGCAGTAATTTTGGCAAAACTCATGATCAAACAGAGTCATACAAAGTCAGTGTTCTACACAATTGAAGATGGCCTGAAATCTTGTGAAGGTAAAAGTGTACTTAAGACATCCTAGTGACAAATACAATAATGAAAAACTATTCTAACCTTTTGTCAACTGGAAGACATGGAGGGCACAACGTTCCGCAGCAAGTCGTACAGGAGTATTTCCATCCTTTAAACATTCGGCAATGGTTGGACCCAGAGTAGAAATATGGGTAGTAAAGGTTGATGGGTTCAACTGCCAGAGATTATGAAAAATTAAGCCAACTTCTAACATTTCTTCTGAGGTATCAAAGGAAGTAGGAAAAACAAATTGAAATGAAAGGATGCCTCAATAGTTTTACACCTTTACAGATGCTTTCAGACCACATAAAGCTCTTCGCCTAACTTCACTGGAATCATCCCGCATAGCTGATACCAGGAGTGGAAGAAGTTCCAACTGAGGATCTGCTTCAATTTGCACTTCACAGGACAGAAATCTTCCTAATGCCTTTGTTGCAGTCTCACGTACAGGAAACTATTCGACAGAAAAGAGAACAATCAGTGGATAGCCAAAGCACATATTCGCCATACATGGATTGTTAGCATCAATACCTTATCATCATGCAAAGCATCTTTAAGACGGTCTAGAACTGATTGAATTTCTGGAGACAGGCATATAACAGATGGCTTGTGCTTAAGAGTAGATGATAAAGTGAGCATCACACCATGCTTAACAGACCACAGTGGAGATGAACCTAAGCTAGACAGAATCTGCAGCAGATCACGAAGTTCGCTGTCTTCCATGTACTACAATAAAAGCAATCACAGAAGTGAGAAAATTAATAAAAAAAAAGCAATGACATAAATAGAACAGATAAGAAGATGGATTTCAAATTAATATGACTATCATCATATTTGAATTTTGTTTCCCACCTTAGGGGCCTACTGGTCATAGGCTGATGACCTCATGGATTAAAGCCAACAGGCTTTGAAGGGGGAACATTGTTAATTGTGGCATACAGTTCTATCCCAAGATTCACATACCATACTTTGAGCTTTGCTAAGATCTACCTTTAATTGATTTCCAAAGAAACAATTCTCTCCCTCTCCCTCTCTCCCTCCCATAAAAAAGTACACAGTTAAGTTCAACCATGCAGTCTAGGAAAGTTTGCAAACTAAAAGGTTTGATTATTGCGCACACCATCCATTAGACAGCCCCCATTTGGATAACAGCATAAGCTATTCCCATATAGATTACTATTCCAATATTGATAACTGAATGAGTGGAATAAGTCAAAATCAGTTTGGTTGTATTTTTAATCATTCTTGTTGGAAAACACAACAATGAAGTTTTTGTTGTTTGGTTGACCATGGATAAGTTACAGATAAAAGGTGAATAAGAAGTGGATAAAGATTTATAAATAAAAAGAAATGATTTGAGATGTGGGCCGCCTCATTTATAAGAGATGATGACAAGCGATTTGACATGTGAGCCCCCTTGTACTAGTAGAATATATTGGATGAAATTAACACAATTCCAAGGGGGGGACAATTCCTGGGGGGGACCTGGAATATTAATACTAATTTATTCCCACATATATTCCTTGTAAACAAACAAGATTTTTTAAGCTTATTCCACATCTATTCTTCCACCCAAACAAGGCTTATAATATATGAATCAAACATCTCATCTCGAATAGGCAATACAATCGCTAGGCGTCTCCACTTGACTGAGCATACATGACTTGAGAATTTTCAAAAGGAACACCTCAGATTGAATTGTGCAAATAAAAGAACAATACACATTAGTCTCTGGTGTTGCAATGTTCAGGTTCTAGAGGTGGTTGCATTTAGCATCAGTATAGTCTCATTGCTCAATGGCACAGCAGATACCACCAGACTCATTAAAAAAAGATATAAAGATGTACACTAATCAATCCATCTTGCCTAGTTCGATCCCACTAAATTATTGAGATCCTGGTTAGCTGTCAAACACTGTCTAAATGACTGCAGAAAGAAAAATTAACTGTAAAATAGCCAAAACTTGATGCCAACATATAAGTTAACAGACAACATAGCAATAAGAGTATAACAGAGGTTGTAGAAAATTTTGGAGATACATAAAAAATTGAAGCTAGAAAATAGAATGACATATAAATAGTTGAAGCTAGATGATACCTACAAAATATGAATAATGGTTAGAGAAAATTTTGGAGATACATAAAAACTGTCTAAAAATAGATATTTGAGTTAAATTGATTCTAATAATAAAAAGCTGATCAAGATATAAATAATGGAAAGGATGATAAGTTAATTGGCCATCTACCTGAGATAAAGTTCCCAGCACCCTTGCTGCTAAAATTCGTATTTGATCATCATCAAGTTGTATTAGATCTCTGAGGAGCATATCTGCACGAGATCTTATAGCAATGCTTACATTCTTCCCGGCATGCTTTAGAACGCTATTAAGGGCAATTAAAACTGCCTCCCTCGCCCCTCCATCCGATGTCTGAGTAAAATAATTGATAATGTTAGTTAAGAAACAAGTGCTCTTGATGTAAAAAATGGTATACCAAAACAGATTACCTGCAAAGTTGAGAGAAGGTCATTAACTAAAGGATCAACCCGTGTACTAAGAGCGCTAAGCTTCCCTAGTGCAAGGGCAGAGCTTGAACGAACAGTCCTGCATTGTCGCCTCAGTCAATACAATCAATGGAATGATAGTAATAATAAAACAAATTCAAACAAATAGATCACACTGAAATGGACCTCGCATTATCTTGTAAGCACTTGATGAAAGTAGTTTGAAGTTGAGGAAGAAAAGGCTTCAGTGCAATCCCTCCTTTAGTTATGATGATGGACAATGTCGAGAGAATGGCACCTTTCACCTGCCAGGGGAACCGATCGCCTATGATCCGAATAAGTGGCCTGAAATCAAAGAACATGAGCCAATCAGTCTTGCATGCCATTTTAAAGCAGTTTTTATTCAATCTCTTCTCTGTTCTCCCACACAGTGGTGCTTTCCCCACTATTTGTTGCGCATACAAGGCCAATGTTCAAAGTTACTACAATCAAGCTCTAAGAAAAATAAGTTTAAGTCTAATGAACTATGGGAAGTTATCACTGTGTACAAACAGACAGATAATCACAGAATCACAGGCATGTGATTGAATATATGCATTACATGTTTGTTTGAATATAAAAAAATTAAGAACGGCATATTTGCAAAAGAATAGAAGCACAAAGTCTCAAAACGCAAAAGTAGAAATGCAAGATATACACATGTAAGACATCCTGGAATCACGTACAATTGAAATATGATCAAAGACTCACTCATTTTCATTAGCTTGTTCCAAGAAAAAATATATAGTCCTTTTCCCATGCATGCATAACTAAGTTTAGAACCAGGAAACAGTGAAACTACCCCTACATACATTATTATGACCTTCGGAAAAAGAAATTTATTTTGAAGGATCTAGTGCTATATATAACCAGCTTTACCAGATACTGAGGATGGGAAGGCATTATATATCGAAGTACGATATAATATGAACAGGGGATAACTTCTCAAACTAGATATCAACTTGGCGTCGGATCTGGTTATGGCAGATAATGTAAAAGGCCAGCTGCTAGACAGGGGAGGCACCCGTCATTCCTCAGACAAATATGGTTTTTTTCTAAAGAGCTATCAACCTGACATCAAATCTGGTTGTTCCAGAGTAACTAGAGGTGCAACTGGTGGGCAGCAGAGGGACCTATCATGCCACGACAGAGATCCATATATAGGTATAGAACTTTTTTTTGTAAGATAAATACTGGATTTCATATGTGGCTTTAATTTCTCTATTGAAACAGATTTGATATGCCGCTTGAACTTATTGTATTAGATTTAGTTTCACAGATTAAGCCCATGCAACATGGGAGCATATCTTTGAAATCCCCTGGAATTAAGAAAAAGAAAAAAAGGGAGAGTCTAAAACAGATTGGAACAATGCGCATCTCATATGCGGCTTGAATCTCTCCTTTGAAATTCAACAGCCAAAGAAATCCTAATCCATGACTAGGAAACAGGAACAAAATACATCCAGCAATCCAAGATAATAAAAAGGAATGTGAAGGAAAGATCAACCTTAACGATAACCCTTATGGTATAATTTCAAGGTCAAATAAGAAATTTTAAGCTCCATAGAATTATTGGAGATAATGCAAGAACAGGAAATACTTCTCTTGAGTAATCAACATGCATACCCAGTTATCTGAATGACGAATTCCTTCAGTGTTTTCTCACTGGTGACATCAATCAACTCACCCAAGCCCTCTGCTGCTTGCTCTTTTAATTCAGCATTACCACTTATCAGACCCTAAAAGCACAAGACAGGTATTAAAATTCAGAATCTCAAAAGGTGCAAAACTTCCTTTCAAGCAACATATATTATCAAAATGAAAAGAATAAGAAAATTCATCCCTAATTAGAGATCATAATGATGTATATATGACATTTGGGTTCACAATTTGGATTCCGAAATGAAACCGAGTTCCCTGAAGACTTGTCAGGACAGAGAAATCAAAGTTCTCACTAAACACTACTGGAAAATAACCCAATTTTTATAGCCCTGCGTCAAATAGCACACATTGTACTTAAAAAGCTGATGAGCAGCTGCAAGAATTGTTAGATATAGGCTTTACTCAGCCTAGGATATTGCCTCTGTCCTCTTCACTAAAACGGGGAGAAGTTACCTAGAGTTCCTTGAGTAAACTTTGTGTCATTTTTTTCTCTTTCCACTATCCCTAGAAGAGCATATTCACATTTCTATGATTCAAATTTAACAATTTCTTCAAAAATAAAAAAGATTCAAATTTAATAAATATACATCAACAGAATATATAGTACAAAATTTCTGTTTCGTGAAATTCCAGGCAACTTAATATGACTTGCTTATGTTAGTAAACTGATGGTCTAATCCAGCTTGACAATTAACCACTATCGAGATAAAATAAGCAATTTTGTTCGAATTAGTAAAGCTTAAACATTAAATCAAATTTGGTTGTTACTTTAAACAGAAATATTATGGCATGATTTATTATTAAATTTATATCGACTAGGACGCAATCTTGCAAACAAAAAATATTATGCATTATAATGACAGTTGTAATAGCTTAGAAAAATCATGAGTGAACCTGAAGAAAGATTGGAAGCAGTGGTTGGAGAGCTTTGGGAAGACAGAGCCCGGGAATAAGAACAGATCCTCCCTGATATTTAGTGAAATAATTAAGATCAAGTAATATAGAAGCCACATCAGGTAATTGTAAACTCCAACGCACATTAGCATCGTACCTTCCTTTTACGTCGCTCCTTATCTCTAGCCGTAGAAATGGCATCACGGACTAATTTCATGTATGTGGGGAGTACTTCTTTTGGAATTGATCCAACTACTCTTGCTAGAGCTTCCCAGGCGGCCTATAGATGAGATGTTTCAGAAGAAGTCCTAACAGATAACCTGAATGTACAATTCGCAATGCTCACCATAACAGTAGCTGAATCAATATCACTGAGCAATATGATCAATATAGGGATCATGGATGGGGCTTGTTCTACCAAATATAATTTGCTGTTTTTGAAGAAATACCCTATTAGATAGCATGAACCCCTTCGGATCAAAGCCTGGTAAAGAATTCATAAGTTAAAAACAATTCATCAGTTTAAGAAAGACATTTAAATGTGTATATATAACAAAGTGTCCAGAATATAGACCTGATTATCATTAATCCCTCTCAACAGCTCTGAGATCAGGGAATCAACTCCATCCTCATCAATGACCAAAACTACTGTTTCTGCAGCCTTCTTTGCCAAACGTTGAACATCCTAAGGTGCAGAAAAGACAACAAAGAATGAGAAAAATGATAGTAAAATAGCGATGCCTATGTTTTATTCAGATTTGAGCAAGAAAAAAAAGAGTTACAAAAAATTAAGATATTGAAAGAAGCCAAGCATTCTGACATGTAAAGTACACACTGTGCAAACCATAGTATCACCCCATGCAGATAGACTACAAGAATGTTGGAACAGAATAACCACAATCAAGTGTTGACTTTTTAAAATTGAATAAAGCTTTACCGCTTCACAAACCAATACCACAGAGCTGGAGTACAAGGCAAGCAAATGAAGTCCTGCTTGGTATCACTTTTTAGTTTCTGGACCGGGAACAAAAAAAATATACGTGCTTTTTTATATTCATCAGAATAGTATCCAACCTACTTACCTTTGTACAAATTACCAAGTACCGTGTTTTGATACATCAATAAAGTGAAAGCTTTCACGTTTAGAGGCACTTTGAACCCCACACCTCCTTAGATTTACTCACCATGACATGTAACCTTGGTTGCCTCTCCTGTATCCCCTCCCGGGGGAACAATCTCCTGAACCTGAGATGACAAAGCAACATACATGAGCACCTCCTCATCAAATAGGTTCCTCCTCATACCAACCTCTCAATGCCCTCCATCCTCACCCTAAACCACCACCGGCAAACCATTGTCTTTTAATGTATCCATCACAAACAATCTCGGAAATTTCACCATGAAAGGGAAGTCCAAACCAAAAGTCATGCCAGAAAAATAGTCTCCCTCGACCACACTTGCCAGCTGATAGCATCCTTGAATCGATCAGCCGCACTGATAATCTCTCTCCATATCACAGACAATCTCGAGGAGGCCAAAGATAATCTCTTTACCGGCAAACTACTGCATCGATATCTATCTCCTACCGCCAAGCACCACATATGGTTCCTCCCCCTTAACCACCTCCAAAGTCATTTGCATAGAAGTGTAGAATTCACATCTTCCAAGTTCAAGATAATGCTCCACCATCTCTCTTGCTAATGCAGACCATGTCCCATTTACCAGATGCACCCGCTTCCCTCAATCCTTCGCCTCATTCCACAAGAACCTCTTTAGAATACCATCCAGCCTCATGAGAATGCCCTTCGGAACCTTGCAAATAGAGAGAAAGAAGATCGGACGCTAGACAGGACAGCCTGAGGGAGTTCCCACCAAGACTCAGGAATATGCTTTCCAACCCTCCAACTTCTTCTCAAATTTGCCAATCAGACGCATCTATTCCTGCTTCGAAAATCTCCCTAAGTGAAACAAGAGAACCAGGTGTCTGATAGAGAATGCATCAACTATGCACTCATAGATGTCAACTAAAAACACCAACTTTGCCCCGTCCACATTGATAACGAGCATCAAACTCTTGCTGAAATTAATCAGCAGACCAAAAGAAACTCAAAGCATCTACATTCTAGCATTGTAATTTATTGTTGCATGTGCTTTTCGACAAAATTAATATAATCTAACCCCAATGGCATTGTAATTTCTCTAAGTGATGACAAGTATCATGTTTTTATGAGTACACCTCAACAAGAGATGGTGGGATCGGGAGGGGCCATGACTGGAGTTGGAGAAGGAGAAAGGGGGGAGAGATTGAGGGAGAATAAGATAGGAGTTCAAAAATCTAGAGAGAGAGGAGGGAGAGACAAAAAATCAGTACTCGCTTGGGATTGGGAGAATTTGCTGCACCGTGGGTTGGTAGGGCAAGTTATGTTTCAATTTTTCAATCATGTTTTTTGTTCTTTTATTTTGAGGTTCGGCGAGGGATTAGATGGACTAGGCGTGATTTAGGCAGGTAGGCGTGCCCAGGCGCCCATTTAATGAACCTTCTGTTAGGCGGGCAGTCACCTAGGTCCATCTAGACCGCCTACCCGCCTAGGCGAAGTTGCCTAGGCAACTATGTTCTGGCTTCACCTTGTCAATTGTCCCTTTATCCACCATGCAATGGTATATAATTTGCATATTGAACATGACCAAATGAAAGGCCAAAGAGGAGCAACAAAACCCCGTCACCCATCCCGTCTGCCTCCGCCCATCATCCTGGTAAAAGCATTTGTCACCAGCTCAAAATCAACGAGGATAAGGGCCCACCTATCTTAACCCCTTATTCAAAGGGTAGAAACCACATGTCAACAAGCATCAAGGCCTTAGTTGTTTTGATACATGCCCAAATCATCAGAATCCAATACGGTTCAAACCATGACACACTAGCAGACAGAAGAGTGAAGCTCCAATTCACGTTGTCGTCAGATTTTAAAAAATCAGCTTAATCATGTCAGCCATCCTTTTATTCCGATGCACCATTGTGATACTCTGCACAGACATGAAGCTACCCTGCAAGCATCTCCCAGGTTTAAACATCATCTGATTGTCCTCTACCAAGCTATTGGTTGTACCCCTTTCCTCTTAAATAGACAAACCCTTCAATTAAAAAAAAATTGACTGTTCAAAGGTATGGCACCTTAAAATGTAACATCCAAAATTGCTGAAATACATCTATTGTTAAAATATCTGACACGCAATTCATGTGCTATACAAGGAAGGGCAATATATAAGAATAAGAAGCATAATTATGAAATATTTTTGAAATAGAAATAGAAAAGATAAGATGGGTTTCCTAGTTTGTCAGCAAAAAGTCAAGAACCATCCAAGATAAACTTGAATAACATAATGACACTAACCCTTTTTTGGGAGAAAAGGTAGGAGTCCTACCAACCAATTTTATTAATAAATCTTGGGTACTCTTCCAAAGAACAAAAGGAATTAACAATACAAAAAATAAACCAAATTTGGATGGTAGATAAGGGTTCTACTGGCCATCAAACACTACACCTTCATCTACTCTCTGATTATCATTATGTCCCCTTCAAAACCACACTCTTTGTCCCAGCACAAAAGACCACTATGGTTGACAATGGTATTCATAGCCAAGATATCCTGGGTTCGAGCCCAGCCAAAGAAGAAACGGAAAAAAAACTGCTTGACTCAACGTTCACAACATCATCACAAATTTAAAATTATGATTTGATCACACATTGTTCAATGTGGTTCACATCAACAACTTTTAAGGAGATGAGGGGATCTCCTTACAAAAGAGAGGATAGAAAGGAAAAATCAAAAAAAAAAAAAAAACCGGAGAGAACCCCGATGACAATCCATGAAGCCCAAAACTACATCACCCAGACCAATGGTTACCCATAATTTGAAAAGGTGATGATTCCTCCAAGATGATAATGACCCGAAAAATAGAGGAAATCACCGACCATGTGTTCTCCCAATAAGTTTTTTTGAGTTGAAAAACCCTTTCATTACGTGTGAGCCAAATGCTCTACCATGCCATGTGAGGAAACAACCATTGAAACTTTGCTATATCGCTTCTATCAGCCCCTCTTTCATCTATTTCAGAACCATGTCCACATTCCTTTAATATATCACTCCTCTTTCTTATATAAGACTATAAATTTGTGAATTCATGATCATCCAGGGAAAATTTTGAAACATGGTAATTTTATTTTCATTCTTATGTTTTTGCTTTGGCAGCTTGGGAACATACCTAAGCCACCAAAATTTTGTTTACCACAACAGAGCTGCTTCAAGAACAATCCTCTGCGATGAATCAATTTTTTTCCTACAAGATATGTGAAAATGATCTTGAAAGAATTAAATGAATCTAACAATAACCGTCCCTAAAATGTAGATAAAATCCCCTTTTCCAGGCATAATTCATTTTAGATCTCAGCAAAGAAATCAATGAAAAAAAAGTGCATTTATCCAGTCAAATATTTCAGGAAAATATCAAATTGTAGTCCACATAGCCGCCGCCTTACCGTATCCTCATCACCCATGGCAACTAACAAAGCAGGAAGAATCATCCCAAGGTGAGAATCAAGTCCAGGTCCTGCAACCTCCGCCAAAGCTCCCAATGCATGTGCATTAAAGGCCCTACATACACACAACTAGACTAAGCAGGGTGGACTCAAGCATCTGTAAGTGGCTGGGTGAGTTGGTGGGTGGATGTTGGTGCAAGAGGGGTGGCACTTACGAAAGGGGAAGCTGAACCAGCTTTGGAATGATGTGAGGCAATACAGCTGCAGTCCTGACACTGAAAACAAAGAGGAAACAACAATGTACAGTTAGAAATTTGCACAGGTTACATGAAAAACATTTATTTCACTTTATTAAGAGTGATAGCATGTAAAAACCTTAATATTTGTTTGAGACCATCAAGAGCAGTTTCTGAGGTTTCATTATCTTCCAACGCATGAAGAAGTATAGGGACAATTTCATCAATTGCTTGCATTCCAGCACTCTGCATCATCCGGTATTTCAGAAGATTATGACTGATCAAAATCCACACGTGTAAAAGGTAATCAAAATAAATAATTGTACAGATACCTTGTAGAGGGTACTGAATGCTAAACCTGCGGACTCACGTACTTCAGGCGTGCTGAGAGAGAAAATAGAAACTTTATACAGATTGTCAAAAAAAGTTGACAGCAGTAAGTGGGGAAAAAAAGGGAAGCACAAAAAACCTATCACAGAGTGCTGTACGAATTGTTGAGATAAGGCCATCCATAAAATTCAGTAACTGATGTTTTCCAGCATTAGCCATCACTTCACTCAGGCCAATGCATACTCCCTGAATTTAGTAAACATGATGAAAGCAAGAAATTAAGAAGTTAAAAAAAAATGGATTAAGAAACACAATATAATGGTCTGTGCTGTAAAACGTACTTGTCTTATATCATTATTAGAGTCTTGTAGGCCTTTGGATAAAATTGGAATAATTGAAGGCAAGACTCTCTCACCAAGCTTCCTAACAAGCTCCCCCAGAGATCTTCCTGCAACCTAAATGCGTAAAAGGAACATTATTCAACTTTCACATTTCCCAGAAACTTTTTTAATATGCAATAAAATGATTACCTGCCGTCTTTCAGACGATGATGATGCAAGAGAGGAAATAAGTATATTCATCAGATCTGGCAATATTTCTTTCAAAGTCTTGGGAGTATTTGCAACAATTGTCTTCCACACATGCAAAGCAGCCTGCCAATATGTTATAGAAAAAAGCAGAGCCGGTCATAAAAAGATGCAGATAAACTAGTAAAGAATGAAGAGATTTAAAAACTTCAAATAAATGCAAAGCCAAAGATGAAATTCATGGCTATCAACTGTAGAAAATCAGTACCTGCCGTACAGACAAGCTGACATCAGTCCGAACCATATATACTGCAGCAAGAACTTCATTGCGCTTAGCTTTGCCTAGGACCTCAATGATAGCACGCCCATGAGCCTCAGTGCTTGATCCTTCATCATCACTGCCACCCTCGAGAATTGCTTTTCCAGAAGTTCCAGCAACCTGATAATTCCATGAATGTCAGAGAAGGTGACTATACAATAGCTTAAATGCTGATTTAAAATATTTAAAAAGCCACTTGATATGTCCACCTTAAACAAGAGGTCACCAAGAAGTTCAACAGAACTTTGTCTAATACGCCAATTGTCATTGAAAATACCATCTTCTACAGCAGGAAGCAGGAGAGGTAATGACCTGATTTTGGGATAAATGACAAAATGCAAAGCAAGCTTATCACCTAATAGTTATACAACTTCCACAAATAGATTTTACAAATACAGAGAGAACTAACGTTGTTGCATAATGCTCCACAAAAACATGCCCAGCACTCAGTGCAGCATCACGGACAGATTCATTTTCATCAGCAAGCCCTGTGACAGAAACTGGCTTAATTCTGAATCAATGAATGAGCATGACAGTGATAAAGAAATGAAGCTACCATCTAATATAGCAGGCAAGACCAGCTGCAAGTAGTTCTGGAAGATGACACCCAATGACCTTGGCAAATACTGTATGTAAACACAGATTAGAACATTAAGTAATAATGTGTAAACTAACAAAGCTTGGTTTTTTCACTAAGTGAAGAGCATAAAGTGCATTTCTTCATGATCACCTTAAAAAGCGTCAAATACCCATCACGAACTGATGCTTTTGGATGAGAACAATTCCGGATGATATCAGGAAGAATGTGTTCAAAATAATCCTTACCAAGAGCAGCTAATACCTGGAGGAAAAGATGATCTCAAGAAAGTTTGTAATCATTTTAAGGCAGAAAAAGCACAATGAGTGACGATCCATAATAAAGTAACTATGTTACAGGACATTCGAGGTGTGGGTCTAGATTTGAAGATATATCAGTGTTCTGTACATGTGTCAGACATAACACTAGTGTACATTCATTTTTACACTAACCGTCAGATAGATAATTTTATAGATGTTGCTGTCTAATACCGATGTCCATATTGGACATAATACAAGTGTCCCATGTCCTTGTTTCTATCAGACACTAAACTAATGAAAAGTCAGCAATTTATACGATTAGATAATAGCAAATTTCACATCATCATATGACAGAATGCCAAAAATTGATTGCATCCATAAAAATAATGCATTTACTACACATCCAGCAATGTTTGTTCTTAAAACTATGGATCATGCAACAGGAAGCCAAAATTAAGAACACTTGGCATTATATAGTATGGAATAAGGTTGAATATACATATCATTTACAAAATCATTCAAATACACATGTTAATCAGTAGATAATAACTGGTTTCATATAGGTAATCTATGTTAATCCTCGAACCTTAGAGATTGGGTCATCATGATTTTGGGAGTGGACACTACTTCAACCATGATGGGTAATCTACGGTTTGAGAAATGATCTATTCGGAACTTTGAGTTGAGAGGTCCCCCCTCTCCCATGTCTCTCTTCTTGTTTTTTTGTTTTCCTCTTTTCTTTTAATATTTTGAATATGGAGATGCCTCGTCTCCTTTGTTTTGGGCATCTTTATTTATAATAAGAAACTCCCAACTCTTCCTAAAAAAATTGTTTCATATGCAACTAGGAATCTGCCATTATATTTTATGTTTGGCAACATATCATTCATTTACATATGCGAAGAAGTAAGACCGTTCCTGATCTGCTAATGATTATGATGAACCTCGCATACTACTCATAGCAAGTCACTACCAAAACACAAATTATATCTAGCATGTAGAGTGATGATTGGCAAGAGTATTTTAGAGGTGAAAGATCAATGTATTCCCATTAAGGGACCAAGCAGTTACCATTGATGAGTAGTGACACTCATGGATATATTTTTAAGGAAAAAAGGATGGCACTGGAAACATGTGATGTGGCAAGACCATCATGAATCCAAATTGGGAAAAAGGAAAATCTGACCTCGCTCAATCCTTGTGCAGCACCAGAACGTTCAACATTACTATTGTCAGACTTGAGTGTGTCCAACAACCATGGTACAAGATCTGGAAAGTTTTCCTCCCCCATTCCTCTGATGAGAGATCCAATAGCCCTCGCTGCAACTGATCGAACTTCTGGGATAGGATCAACTAAAACCTGTTTGATAACAATATATTAACACTGGAAATAACAATACTACTTATTCAAAATTTGATGCATGAAAGATCAGAACAAACCTTCTTTACTTCAGGAAGTAACAACCCAATATAAGGAATCATATCCTTCGGTTCGGTTACCAAAGAACACATGTTTCCTACTATTTGGGCTGCCTTTTTCTTGGTATCAGCACTCCTCTCCCTCAACCCTCTATGGACAATGGGGACCAACAATGCCAAAGATGGTGCATCAATTGAGTTGATAAAGGTTGTCTGAATAGAATCCACAATGGCGAAAATGAGACAAATAGATATACCAAGCTGGCAGTAAATGATAATTTAAGAAAGAATATTTTGACTGTTTGCAAGAAGCTTACTTGGAGTAGAATATCAAGAGAATGCCTTGTATATTCGTTGGGATCTGTAAGTCCTTTCAACAGTATAGGAACCAGAGCAGATATTTCTGGATTCTTTATAACACTTCCAACCTACAGAAACAGCAGCATAATCATTGGCCATAAAGCAGAAAAACTGAACTTGGAAGACTGAATATATTTATTTTATCAAGCACCTGTTGAAGGGCTGTTTGACCCGCTGATTGAACTTTGGGATGTGTATCAGTCAATACCTGCAACATGGTCAGGTATGTTACCAGAGGCAAGAAGGAAAATTTTCAAAATAGATCCCAACTACAACCTAAAAATGATATTAATGCAATGATTACCTCTGTGAGCTTGGGTACAATTTTAGGAAGGCACTGAGAGAGTTGTTGAGGAGCGCAATAAGCCATAGCACCAAGTAGTTGCACACTACTTTGCTTAGTTCGCCAAGCTTTATCCTCCAGCCCCTGCAATTTCACATGTATAAATTAAGTGCTTCTAGTATGAAACATATCTACCAGCAAGGCATTTTTCCAAAGTATTGGACAGAAAAGAGACCATACATTTCTATAGAAAAATGATGGAAGGAGTTTTGCAATTATTAAATACTTTTGGAGAAGGGAACATTGATGAAGAAATAGCGCATGATTATTGGATAAAAGAATAAAACAAAATCTCTACAAATGCTAATATAAATAAGTGTAAAGAATGTATAACATATGTAAACAAGTGAAACACGGGGGTATATTCCATTCAACAACCAATGACATAAACAGAACCAATTGAATGGACAAAAAAGGAGTGAATATCCATAACTCAAGAAATAAATAGACCCTGAAACACCTCATGCAGAAGCGCACCTTAAGAAGCGAGGGGAGGACAAGTTTCACCCCATATCCAGTAAGTTTTGACATCATTGCACGAGCAGCACATTCAGCAGCTTCTCGTACAGCAACTACTTGGTCGGAAAAAGAAACCAGAAGTAATGGTAACATTTGGATTACATACCTAGAATGAAAAGAATTAGAAAAATTGAGATTCATTATAAAAAGTACCAACTATAAACGGGAGCAAATTCGATACATACGGTTCAAACAATCTACCGAGTTTATCACATAAGCATTCAAATCCTAACAATGCTCCTTCACGAGATTTCGCGGAATTCCTGTAAATCAAACAACCCCAAATTCATCAACCATATTACAAAAGGGTTACATAAAAAAAACAATCACAATAATAGCGCCTAAGCAAAGTATAATAAAAATCATACATCCTAACACAAATATGATTAATAGAAATGGGTTTTTGAACAGTAATAATAAAAATCATACATCCTAACACAAATTTATATGATTAACAGAAATGGGTTTTTGAACAGTACAGTAAATCCTTGCTAGACACACTACAAAATAGTGAATTAGGTTAAAATAGAGGTTAAAATGCAAATTACAAAAATACAATTCCTTGCTAGACACACAACCTTGGGAGAGAATGTCCAAGATATTATCTAATGCATAGAGTTGAGCTATTAGAATTAGGAAGAATGATCAATCTGGCCAGCATCAAACAATAGATAAATCATTGGAAATGAGTGTATCATGTTAAAAACAACTAACGGAACACTAACAGTGTAAATATACATCTTTTAAACACACAATTCTGATACGGTATTTGCAATGGAATGAAGGATGTATGCTTCGGATAAGAAACTTGAATTCCTGTTCGACACTAAAGTTGGTTTCCTACAAGAAGAGAAACATACTGACCTGTCTCCTAGTCCTTCACGCAGAACATTTATAATGCCATACTTCTTCAGGCATGAAATTCTGAGGCCCTTAACCACCCCAGCAAGTCCAAAGGCTGCTCCACGACGCTCCCCATATTTATCACTTTGCATCAATCGGTCCAACAATCTCGTAACAAGTGTCTGAGCATCTTCCTGATCCATGCAAATGCAACAAGGAGCAACAAATGTTAATATATGAAAACATAATCTCCACTTTGAAAAGACAGAATGACGATCACATTTGTGGCCATGGAACTCATGTGCAGAGAATTACATTAATAAAGAAACATGCTCGTAAAAAAAGAATCATGTCCACGGGGGCCTCTATTATTATATTCTAGGGGGTTGGTAATCTTGTATGGGTGGGGTTCCTGGGGTCAGCCGTAGATCCCTCCCCTACCGATGCTCTTGGTGATTCGAGGTTCTTCCTCGGGTTTTGGATGTGTTTTGTCTTTATCGCTTGTGTTGTGTTTTAGAGCATTCTTTTCATTTTAATAAAATTAGGGTAGGATGTCTACCCCTTCCTTTCCTTCAAAAAAAAAATGTCGTCGGAAGTCTGCTTTAAGAAAACCATAATTTAAGGCTCTAAGCACCTCAGGGTTTGATCCAATAGACTGTGCTCATGACTAGATGTTAGCTTGATCAACTGTGCACTCGCTGCATGGTTCCATAAATTTATTTTCTTATAGAAATCAGATTTTGATATCAGGTTATCTCAAAACATGTCCTCATATAATCTTGTCATGGATACCTGAAACACTCCAACAGGTTAAGAATGAACAAGATGAAATAAGATCCAAAAACTTCATGAAAATTTATCTATCCATCCAAAGCAGGATAACGGAATGAACTGGCTGCAACACTATTTGTTATGAGAAGATTATACATATTAGGAAGAAAAATAAAGGCACGATAAGATATGGTAACCAAAAATTCCCACCACAAGCATACCTTCTCTGGGTGCATTAACGGTGATAAGCAGTTTGAGACTGCCCGTTGAACAGCCTCTGATGGAGTGTTTAAGACATCCAACAACTTTTCAACAACAGAGTCCACTTTAGGATCATCCTGAACAGAACAATTTAAAAGAATCAGTTCATTTGAATTTACAATCTCATCCAGAGCATATTCGGAAATAAATCACACCTTTTTCAAATGTCTTGCTAGAGCTCCAGTAAAAATAACAACTCCCTCACGCACTAAGTCATATTTTTCTTCATCCAAAGCCTATAGATTAAGAGAGGAAAAAAAAGCATGGGAGCAACATTAGGAATGAATCCTGAACTTCTTCAAAATATTTTGGCTCCAGATTGAAGTGGGCATATCAAACAGAAGCAGAAAAGAAATGTGATGGAAAGTCATACCTTTTTATTTAAGTAATTTTCAAAAATAGGGAATAGCAGAGAGACATTCTCCCTTCCATGCTTATCAATGATCATAATACCGGCATTAATCATCCTTCCTCGAACATCTATATTGGGATCCGCCTACATTGTATCCAACTATTGTCAACTGTCTAGTTAAAATAGTTGTCATTTGAAGGCAGCACAAACTAAGAAAAAACACAGGGACACGAACATATGATTAATCAGACAACATAATTTTAGAGTTAGGAACCAAAAAGAAGCAAAACAAGCTGAGATAGAATGAGTGCTGTTTAGCAGCAAGAAACTAAACACTGAAAAACAATTAATAACAGTGTACTTCAGCTCTTTTCCAGAAGTCTTCCAACTTTTGAATTAAATATAAAATGCCAAAAACAAAGCATATGGGATTGTGTTTATTTATTTATTTATTTTTGAAAGTCGATTGGAGCAATCTTATTTAAATAGAAAGCCCCTCGAACAAAAGGAGATGAGGGATCTCCAAAAAATATGAAAATTTAAGGAAATGTGAGCACATCATCAAAGCCCTCAAGGGAGATAAATATTGCATTAATGATCAACTGTTAATGACCTCAATCAAAAAGATGGGAAGTAAGAATTTGATAATCGAACAGTTGATCATGTGAATAAGATGTACATTATAGACTACTCTCTTTGGAAGAACCTCAAAATCACTTCTTCATACTGCTCTACTGCTAAACATATTATATAACCACAATTCTGCAGCTATTTCTGTATGGTTGTTCCAACAGAACAACTCATAGCTTAATAAAATAAAGAAACATTATAAATATACAAACAAAAAACCAGTTCTTACCAAAGCACGTGATATCAGGAATGTCATGACAACAGGAAGATCCTTTGTTCTCAAGACATCGGCAGCAGAATGTAATGCCAGAGCTATACCCTGTCTCCCTATCCAACAAGGATCCACGGCATTCCCCACAACACCAACATCTCGAATATACAGAGTAAACAAATTTGAAAGTGTGTCCTACAGGCATACCAAACAATGAAAGGAGCACTTAATGTTTTTACCAGAGAGAGGTTGCAAAACATAACATTAGAGAATATACTACCTGTATTGTATCTGGATATTCATCCAAGGCTGCAGCTAATCCCTCCCCTGCAGCCACACGGACATTGTAGTTGACATGGGATAGGGCACTAAAAAGACCCGAATAATCAGTGCCAAATTCAAACCCATAGCGATCCCATATGTCCTCAGCTGCTTCTGAAACTGACTGAAAATGATAGATCACCAAACTTAAGCAGGAACAGTCAAACAGAATCAAAATCTATCCAGCGTAAAGAAGTTCAGGAGCACTACTCGCGAGTTGAGATAAAAAAAAATGACAATTCACCAAAGTCAACAGTCACTACTTAAGATTGTATGCCTCAATATTTGGCGAAACATAAATATCAGAAGCCACAATGTCTTTCAAATTCCAACCACACATTATCACTCAGTTATCAGAGCAAATAAGAAAATACTAACATGCAGAACAATGTCCCACATAAGAGAGACCAACAGAAAGGAATCATCAATACAATGGTAATCAAGACAAGAGTAACAAGTCAACTTTGACACACACAACCCAACAAAAACAGACAAGTATTTAGATGAATTGCTTTAAACTATATTCAGATTTGTCAGATTTAACTTATAGATGATGTGACAAACATCAGCCTATTGGATAAACAGAAGCAACTCCCCTAGAGTAGCATGATTTATTTAATATCTACTTGGTTACTGCTAAAACATACAAGTAGCTAATGATCCAACTAAGTTCAACAGACACACCTTTTCTGGGTCATGTAAAGCAATCCAAATACTCGTAGCAACATCAACATTCTCAGGTATTGACCGTCCAGAAACACATGGGATACACCTTACGGCTTTCAAGCAAGCCAGTCGCACATGAACATCTTTAGCATACACACCACCGAGACCCTGCATGTGTCCAAGAGTGATGACACGAACTATAACGATTTAATTAAAAATAAGGCAATTGGAGGACTCAAACTTGCCGATGCCACTTCATCTGGCTGCAAACCCAGGCATAATTCATTTAACATTGGTCCAACTGATGCTTGATAAGCAGCAACAACACCAAGAACATGATAAAGAACCTGAAAAGCAAATGCATCCATAGATATAATGAGATTTCAACCCCCATTGCGATGAAGGAACAACCCTGCTAAAATAATCTAATTTAATATAAGATTAAATAAACATCTGACCGATAGCATTTGAAGCCTGGGAAGTGGAAGAATAGGATCCAGGTGTAGGGAGAGTATTTGAAGAACATCATCATGAAGGCTTGTCTTTTTTGAGGAGTACAATATACATTCCAAAACCTGAGAATAAAAATTGGATAGACACGTAAGATACCAAATTGAATACCAACTATTACATGTAAAAACAATAGATATTTGTCATAAAATACCGGGAACACAAAAGTGAAGGAATCTGCCGGAAGAGGACCAGATTTGCACGATGTTAATAAGCTAGCAACAATTTTCTCAAAGAGACCAGCAGGAGCCTTCCCATGGGCATCTCTCTCGTCAGTTAAAGATATCAACTCCAACATGATATGAACTTCCTCAAGAGAAATTATACGTAGAGCAGCCGCAATTTCAGGTGCCCAATTGCACAGAGGAGGAGCTATACATCTTGCAAGCTTTAGAATAGTCTCAAATGCTACATCACTTACTAACGGGGAATGGAATAAAGGTTGAACAAACTTCACCTGATATGGAAAAAAAGAAAACAATCACCAAGATAAGAAGACCTTATAAGAGGAATGATAAGGGAACCTCACATGGGTTTGATTTCATCAAATCATACAGTCATAAACAACTGTGTGTGAAAGATAAATACCAAATATAACAAGCAATATACAAATGACTTCTCTGAAAAAGAATTAGCAAAATTATTATAATTATCATACTCAACACTTCTTTAGAATTGCTCTACTGACGTTTCCATTTCAGTGTGAAGTAAATAAAACACTACAAAATAAGTGGTATATGTTGGGGATCCTTGTAAGTTAATTCAATTCGAGGATTTTTACTTTCTCTATTATTGAGGAATGGATTGATTCCTCTCACACGGATAAATGGATTAACTCCACAATATAACTCCACAATAAAATAACCTCAAGAAACTATTTACTGGAAAACAAAAATCGACAGTGAGGATTAAATATAGGTGGGAGATATTTAAGTGATCTTGTGTGTGATGCAAACTGCACTGAGATTTTTTTTTTTTTTGAAAGAAATGTAGGACTAATAGGAGTGTCTTATTAAAAGAAACCCTTGGATACAAGGGAAATAGAAGTGGGAGGACGGAAAAGAAAAGGAAAAAAAACAGAGAAAAGATGGGGGAGACACTAACAACGTTAGATCCCAATCATCACCATACAAAATTAACTCTCCCTTTTCTTTCTTTTTTGAGAAAAGAGTTGGAGTGCTCTTATTGATTAGAAAGCCCCCTAAACAAGAGGAGACAAGAAACATCCATACAAAATTAAAAGAAAATTAAGAAAATAAAATGCAGAAGAAAAAGGGATAGGGAAACCAAAGAGAGCCTCTCCAAACATGATTCAAATCCAAAGTGATTCTACCCGAACCACTCATTACCCATCATGGTGGATGGCGAGTTAACACCAAGCATGGTCTTAGATCAGAGGAGATGGCCGCCCAAGTATTCACCACATAGGTCCTCATGTTAGAAAATGCATTTGTTGCACGCTAACCAAAATTTCCCCCACACCGCATGAGGAACTAGCCATTAAAACTTTGTAAGATTACTTTGATCGCTTCATTAGCGACGCTTGCGAAATCATTTCCACATTTCGGTATGGTCTCTAAAGGAGCAATTGGACCCTAATGCCCCACCAACCTTCTCTAAATCTGAGCACTAAAGGAGAAGAAGAAGAAGAAGAAGAAGAAGAAGAAGAAAAAGAAAAAGAAAAAGAAGCTCGCACAAGTTGCTACCATCTTGCGCTCATTTAAACCGATTATTTATGGTAAGGGCCGTGTCAAGGGTAAGGATCCACGTGAAGCAACGGATCTTCAATGGGGCGAGCACTCCCCAAATAAGGCATTCATGCCGAATAGTTGGAATGTCTTCGTGGGGATGCTTGTTGACCTTATGATAGAAGGACCTTATAGATAAACCGGAACGTGGAGCCGACCTCCAAATAATCATGTCCTAGTCTTCCAAATTTAAATTCACCTCCTGGAGGGTTGCAAGGAGAGAGGATAATTCTGATACTTCAGTATCATTTAGATCCCTACGGAGGCGGAGAATCCAAATGATAGAATTGTCACCACAAATGAATGAATCACAAATGAGAAAATTCTCATCCAAAGCGACCACAAAGAATTTTAGATAAAGGAGTGAAGACATCATTAAGCCATCTATCCTTCCAAAATCTGATCGACAACCCATTACCGGGACAGAATCGAATCTCCTCTTAAAATATGAAAATGTGTTTATCATCATCCTCCTTATCTAGCTACAATGATCTGTCCTGAGCTCCTAACCCAGAAAGATATCTACACTCCAGCGAATGAAGCAGAAGCCAGAGAGTAAGAAAGCTAAAATTAAAAATGTAATAACATCAATTTTTAATTCTGACAAATGTAGTCCATGATACCCCAGGATGCAATCTAAATCTTCCATAATAACACATTTTAATTATGAAAATAATGCAAGGACACTCAATTAGATTCAATATTTTTCAACTGCTTATGACTTAAAGGTAGGTCCTGCCATCCTGTCTTCGCCAAACTAGGCATTTTCACCACATCAAAGATGTGTCATCACCTACCCACCCGGATTTTGCAAGGAGACAAGTTCTTAGGTAGTTAACCATCAGGTCGACAGCTGAGTCAGCTTAGCTATGGAGGAGTCTTTAGATCTTTGAGATGTGCCCATAACTCCACATAGATCGTAAAGCTTCTTGTTGATGCTGCTGCATATTCAGATAATAATTAAAAACATACATTTATGAATCCCAAAAATAATCGTTTGAATTCAACCATCCTTAGGTTTGAGCTCCATTATTTTAAAATCCCACGAAAATGTAGTTGACACTCAACCATCCAGAAGTAAGATTAGACAACGCACCATCAACCATTATGGGCGATTCTTGGTTCGGGGGTGGCTAACCATGAACCAGGCATTTCCATTCCGAAGGGCCCCTCCTTTCTTCCCTTTCTTTATTCTCTCTTTGCTTTTATTCTGTACAGAGATCCCTCATCTCCTCTTTGTTCGGGGACACTTTCTAATAAGATGTTCCTATCCTTTCTCCAAAAAAAGAAAAGACTCTAACACACAAAAACTTAAGCTAC
This sequence comes from Acorus calamus, assembly GCA_030737845.1. Taxonomy (NCBI): domain Eukaryota; kingdom Viridiplantae; phylum Streptophyta; class Magnoliopsida; order Acorales; family Acoraceae; genus Acorus; species Acorus calamus. The sequence continues at coordinate 30,855,124 of CM060875.1, forward strand.
CAAACATGGACTTATGCCAATTACCATGAACATAAACGAGAACTTTGACTGGAAAAGAAAAGAACAAGATATAGGGATGCTTGAGATATCCTTCACTGAGGTCAAGGAAAGGCAGGCATCACAGTCCAACTTCATTGCTCAATCCGTACAGACCGTACCTATATGCATATATAGAAATAATTACTCAATATCCTTGGGGTTAATTCCACTTCCAAACTGTAAGAGCCAATGCCGCTGCATCAATTTGATCACCAACTCCAGTGATGTATGAACCATGAATCATAATGTGGAAACCAAATATTAACGTCATTCAGCATGATAATGTGTTCCAGAGAAAAGTCAAATAATACTTAAAACTCAGTGGACATAAAAGACACTATTATATAGTATGAGTTACCAACAACACCCACAAATATTAATGTACATTAAGCATAATAGCCCAGCAAAAGTTTATCAGCAAAGATAGAAGAAGGAAGACGAAGTTAGCATAAAAGGTCAACAGAAGCATCAACAGATACACACCAGTGAAGGTAGCTGACTATGTGTGAACACAGGATTAGCAACGGCCATTTCCCCAAGGGCTCTCAACATTATAGAGAGATTCTTCTGGATTTCTTTAACCTTCTCACGAATAGCAGCTTCTTCCCTAAGAAGCAGCTCACGTGCTTCTTCCTTTGCTGTCTTACTCTTGTCTACATGGCCAACAGAGAACAAAATACCCTATTCAATCCAGGTACAATAGAAGAAAACAAATATATACATGAGAAAGTAGCATATCATGACCGAGACATGCCATTTTTCTTCGTTGCCCTCCCTGGATCTTTTCTCCCTGTGCTTATTTCTCTTTTGCTAGGCTCTTTTTGTACAGGAAGACTAGATGTAAAGTTGTCCTAGAAAAAGGCCAAACCAAACAGAAATAATTACTCGTCATCATTACAAATTAAAACAAACATAGGCCAACCATTAAAGCATACCGCATCATCTTGATCATCATATAACCGGAAACGACCTTTAGAAAGTTTTGTGTTTCTACTTGCAACAGACTCTGCAACATATACACCATGCTCACTGGAGAGCACCCCTTCTGGAGTATTAAAAATCTGCACATGAGAACACCAGAAAATACAATGAGAGACACATTGTTTCAATAGCACTGAGTTATATTGGACATAAATGCTTGTTATATAATATAAAAAAAATCAAACGCGTTGCCCCTCCCTTTGCAACAAAGACACAGTGCCCTGGTTTTGAAACCATCTCAACTCTCACTGTCCATGATTCCATTTCTGGCACTGACCCAGAAATGTGTGTCCCTACCTGCCAGAGGTGTCATGCCCAACCATCCATGTTCATACTTACAAAACCAACTTATAGTGTTGTGACTTATGACATGGGCCTTGACAGTTCACAGTCCCTGTTTTTACTCAGAATTTCCTTCCAAAATTATGTCATGAACATATCTAAACACAGTTTCTTAACACCACATCCATCCAAGTCCTACTACCTTCAACCTTCTTTTCCTCTTCTAAGGACCTTTAATGTGCCCCCCACCAACCCAAAAAATCAATTCACGTGATAAAACAGTGATAAGAAAATGGTTTCAAATCAAATGTTAATCATGGAATTAATAGTTTATGTAATCTGACAAAGAAGAATGTATAAACTGAATATACAAGTCAAGTATAAACAATATATACCAGACGCATAGAAAATTTCAAATTTCCGTAAAAATGGGACATGAAAATACAAATGAACAGTATCATTTCTATAATTGATGATACTCATAAGAAAAAATTTATACTTATCATGCGGTCACTTTTGCAGACCACAGAATATTTGATTTTTTTTTTGAAGTATACACATGGCTAATAAAGTACATACTCAAATGAGTTGCATGCATATATTTTTACGATTTTCGTAATACAGTTATATACTTAGTGGAGCATATACTGTTGGTTTTATATGCTACGTTAGGTGGGTGACATGATGTCTACGGGAATGACAGCCAAATAGCATTCAAACATTTCTAAAGGTTTAAAAAAATGTTCCTTCCACAATCATCAACCAAATAACTCTTTGTCAACATTGAATAACGTTGGTTTGAGAATTAATAAGAATAAGATGCCAGCTCACAACCTTATAAATTGAATTTTCAAAGTAAGAATAACAAACACTAACATTTCAGCAAATAATGACCAGTACATCACATTCAAATTATTTACCTTAATGTCATTTGCTGATAGTCCGTCATGAAGAGATCGATCTGGAATCCTTCTCATGTACTGGAAAATGAAATGAAGGACAAAATAAAAATGAAATGTCAGTTCGGAAAGTGAAAATATCAGTATCAGTAGCTAATTAAACAACAGGTACATTTAACCTTCTCGAACTCTAAAAAGATATCACTGGGTACAATCTTCATTAGAGTGGAGAGAGAAGATATGGCAGCATGTTGCTCTTGAATATTTGAATTCTTTAAGCCCAAGGGTCCAAGTAAATCCTGAAAATCATAGCCAATATATTATTTTTATTTTCTATTCACAATTTGACATCAAGTATAATGAAATAAAACACCTGAAAGACAAACAGTTAAATAAACAACTACCATTTGGTCAGTGCAACCAATGTGACTAAGTGAACAGTAAGCATATATTCAAAATTCATCAAGATTCAGCAGTGTCTACTACTGAATCTTTCATTCACATATCACTTAAAAATCACATTGATAGAACCAATTTCAGATTAAGACAAGATCCAATATTTTCAAGCAGGGGAAGAAGAGCATTCAGAAAGATTGGAAATGAAAAAAAAATTGTTTTGTATGGTTCATTGTCTACTGTCCTATTACTCAACACAATATCTCTATGGTTGTTTAGCTAGCCACTGATGAAACTGTTTAACCACCACGGACTTTGGATCGTGGGCCTGTGTCCTAATTTATACACATATCGGTGGGGTGTGTGTGTATGTTGGGGGGCACAAGATTGTGGGACCTGCACAAATATTAGGATCCATATTCCATCCATAGGAAGGAATTCCAACATTGCACCATCCTATGTCTGCCAACACGAATTATACAGTCATTAAAATTGATAATTAAATTATATAGCAAGCCTTTGTTCAATTGCAACTATTATATAAGGTACAAATATTACATGAAATTTTTGCCATTTTGAAAACCTGAATCAAAAACACTTTTAAGTATAAAATATAATGAATATGCTGAAACAGCTCGAAAACTGGTTTAAGTATAAAATTCTTAGTCCACCTTCATCTAAATTATGTGCATGACATTTTATTTATCAAACATACCTCGCCAATGGTGCCAACATTAGCAGTGATAATGTCAATAACATCAAAGCCATGCTTCTGCAGATTCCGTTGTAGTCTCTATAGATGAATAAGAAAATGAAAGATAGCATTAGATATGTAATTGACAGACACGGTATAAAACAGAAAAAAAAAATAGCCATCCAAAAAGAAGAGATGATATATGTATCATCCTACTTATTTGATATTTGAATTGCAAGGCATCATCAAACCATTCCAGAAACTCTCCAAGACACCACATTGCCAACATTTTCCAATGAAAATAGTGTGTTTGGCTATTTGGTTCGCATGTAATGAGTTTATTTTCCCAAAAACGGATTTATGAGGATTTTTTTTTTTTTGATAAAATATAGGAGAATCTTATTTTAAGAAAACCCCCGAATTAGGAGATGAGGGATCTCCTTGCCTCATAACAATAAAAGAGAGAAAAATACAAATATAGCAAACACTCTATGAAATTTTAACTTCTCCCCCAATCGATACCCATTATAGAACTAGGTGAAGGCTCCTCCAATATAAATTTTACCCAATCCTGAAGCATTGATGAAATGGCAGCCCAAGTATTTTCCCAATACACTCTTTTATTTTGAAAAACTCTTTCATTTCGTGTCAACCAAATGGACCAACATGTAGCATGAGGAATCAACCATTGGAACTTAACATGATTACTTCTATCGCCCTTCTTCCTACGATCCCTAAACCACCGCCACATGGTTTCCATATCCGAAAAGGAACAAGGTGGCCCTAATGCCTCCCCGACCTTCTTCCAGATTTGTGAACTAAAGGAACACTTGAAGAATAGGCATGAGGAAAACATTTGAGCAGCTATTATGGCTTCGCTTCAAGATTGGGTCACGGTGCTCCTTGGTGAAGATTTCGTTTTCCCTATGATAAGGATTAGTTGGTGAGGGATATTATACAGGCTATTCAGGGTGAAAGGAGTGGTCCCTTTAATTTTCCTTGTTTTGCCTTTTTATTTTTACCTTTCTCAAAGATCCCTCGCCTCCTTACGTTCGAGGGGCACCTTTTTTAACATGAAGGCTCCAATATCTTACCCCAAAAAAAATGTAAATAATGGATTCCACTGCTCCTCCTCGGTTAGCCTCATCTCCATAAATATCAAGGAAATTGAACGCAAACCAAGAATTGAAACAGATTGTACAATAAAGTAAAAAAAGACTGAAAATTGGGGGAGAAATAATAAATATGAATGAAAGAGAAGTATACAGAATTCTGAAATTTAAAATGGATATAATCTCATTTTTGCAGCAGAACATCATAAGCAGAAACAGATTGTTGGTAAAGGGGTATTATGATGAACTATCACTACATATGGTCTACCTTAAAGCGATGCATGGATCATCAATGCAAACTGACATCACTATTTTGGGTTGGAACTCTACAAGGAATTTTTTTTTGTGAAATAGCTGCTCCCCCGGAGTCACAAACCATCGGGTCAGGTCGGGGGAGGATTTGAACCCAGGCCTCCCCTTTAGAGATGGGTGATATTTACCAGCTCATCAGAGCTCAGTTCACAGAACTGAGCAAGGATCAGGACAGAACTAGAGAAAAATATAACCACGTAGCACAAAAGTGAATTCAGATAGACAAAGTCAAGCAGTAAGCACTTGGCTTGTATAATGGATCAAGTTCATTTCTTTCTCAGTGTATCCTGTTGCTCAATGACAATACAACGCAAATTCTGCACATTGTGTAGTGGGTACTCGGTACTGGATATATGATTGATATCAACTGTTATAGTTGAGCTGCAGAATTATTGTAGATTATATAATGCTCAGCTCATAAAAAATCATGCTGAATAGTGATGTTATACCCAAATAAACTTACCTTCCAAACTGTATCTCTATGACCAGAACCAACAAGAAAGGGATGGTGTGAACAAATCAAAAGCCTGGCACATATTCTTGGACCACTAGCAAGGGCAATAGGTGCAACCAATAGTAGAGCTTTCACTACCACTTCAACAGAAGGGAGAAATTGTGACTGAGCCTCCATTGAACTTTCTGTGTCACTAAAGACAAAAGAGGAAAGCCAGGGTTACGGTAATGCAGAAACCAAATAATTGATCAAGAAAGCTGCCTCCTAATGGATTGCAAACACAGAATGCCTAGCAAGTATCAAGATCATAGCAAGTAAGATTATATGCATTTACTGCCTGTTAGCCAAATGGTTGTTCCATTTTAAGGAGCATAATTCAGATCTTAAGAGGAACAGAGATAACAACAAAGTAATCACTATGATGTACCTTGCTTTCTGAAGAGACAAACTATCACTAATGGAAGAAAGCCAATTTGTAAATTCATCTAAAAGATTTTCAGCCAGCAAAACAGATGAAGAAAATATCTTCTTCGCTGCCTCATAACCCAACTTACGGACATCCCAACTTGGATGACAAATTAGGTATAGCATCAACTGCATCAAACATAAAATTAATAACTCAAGGGGAACAAAATGATTGATCACTTGTTTTACCTGATAAAATACTGCATGTTTTACCTGTGAGAGGGATTTCAGTGGCACAGCATCTAACACTCTGTAGGAAGAAAGAAACAAGTTTTTTGGTGAAAAAAAAATCAGTATCCACTATCAATTTGGAAATCTATTCCGAGAAGGATTAACCAATCATGCTTGATCACTTGGCAAATATATTTAATAATCACTCTAAATATTGGAAAATTTGAAACCTGTGCAGATGTTCAACAAGCAAAATCTCAAGAAGATCTATGAAAGCCATGCAATCTTCATCTGACAACTTGGACGCCTGTGAATAAAATGAAAGCATGTGAGGATAGAGGAGAGGTTCATTCTGACAATCTACATGGTGAATAAAATTGCTCAGCTCAAGAAACAAAAACTCAATGAAATCTATGAAAGCTTTGCAATCTTCATTTGACAAAAAAAAATGGAAGCCGTATCTTTCAAAAAAAAAAAATGGAAGCCTGTGAACAAAATGGAAGCATTTGAGGACAGAAGAGAAAAGTACATACTGTCAAGCATAAGGTGAAACATGCATGGAAAAAAAGAGATTACAAAGATAATTTTTTTATTTCTCTCAAAGAAAGATAATTTTTTGATGAATTAAAAGAAATATCAATCAACAATGGGATCCTAGTTTTCCTCATCATCTAGAGCCAAATACACAACCATAACCAATTAAAATTTCATGCCATCCAAATCAAAACTCAAAGCAAGAGAATACTGCATGATAACTATGTATACTGTTGACTTAAAAGTAAAACATATATCTTTTACCCTGCCCCAGAAACAAAAAATACCAAACAAGGAAAACGAGAAAGAAAAGAAAGGTAAAACAGAGAAAGGGAGAAAGGACGGGGACTGCAGATGTACAAGGCATTCTCAGAAATAGGTTAAATACTGAAATAGTTTCTTCCTCCTGACACACTGGATTATCAGACTCTAGATAAGCTGAATAATAACATGAATACAAACATATGGCGTAGGTCTTCTCATCAGTTTGTGTTTAGCCTAATAAACCAAAGTACTATTCAGATTAATTGCAAACAGACTTTAATGACTAGTTCTCAAGCTAACGGGCGCTTACAAATCATTGGCACAAAAATTTGGGAGGCCACACTAGTCTGGAGAAGGTCAGAATATGCCATGGAAATATTTAAAAAAAAAGGAGTATACATGGAAAATATTTGGGCTGCAATAGCAGTGCCCTTGTGCATGGATCTTTGCTCTTCTTGGGGCGGAATCGGTGTCAAATATCATTGGAGAAAGCTGAAAAGGGACGTAACAAAATCCTTCAAGGGCTGATAAGTTTGCATCCCAGGTTTGGTGGGGTTTTCTTTTTTAATTTTAGTTTTTTGTATTTTGCTAGCTTTGTACTTTGGTCTTTGGAGATCGCCCGTCTCCGTTGTTCGAGAAGCATCATATCATTTAATATGAATGCTCCAATCCTTTTTTTTTAAAAAAAATACCATGGCCAGGACTAATTGATGGTAAGGAAAATCCACCATAATACTTTATATGTTACATAATGTAAGCTCATGCAACCACGGAGCAACCCTATGACTCTGATATGCTTAGGAAAAACAGCCAAATAGGGGAGAAGGCGTGTCCGATATATTCTAGATCAAGTGAGGCAACACATTAGCACCACGAAGCTAAAACTAAAACAATGTCTGAAAATTTGATGCATGAAATATGTTGAGAAAAATTTAGAGGGAGAAGGCAGCTCGATGAATGGTTACATGGATTAAATGCAAGGAAAGACATGGAAACTGGATGATTTCATTGACGAAATTTTCTATGAATAGATCCTGTGAAACAACAATCCTATACCAGAATCAGGATTTAGAACAAATGTAAGAAGTTATGGGTTATCCAATTCAAACCCAGTTCTCTAAATTTCATTTTCTACAATTTATTCCTGATAACTTGTTATTGCTTTCAAAATGTATCGAAGAAACATTCATTCTTAACCCTGAAGCACCACAAACCTTAAACTTAATTCTTACTGCAATTTAGAACCATGAAGTGTTTTGCAACCACCTCAACTCAGGGCATAATCCTTCTAAGCCCACCAGTACATTAACTAGAATTGACTCTATATGGTATAGGATAGAAAGCAGCATGCTGAGATAATTCATAGACTATTTCATCGATAACTACTTTTTACCATGTTGCCTAATCTAAAGGAAAATTTATAACGACATCATGGTTAAATACCGAAACATGAAGTAATTATGGCTACCCTACTAAACAGCATTCCTTTCACAGTGGTGAACCGCAGTATATGAACCTATGAGAGAAACAAGTAAACTACAGACTAATTCCAGACATCTATCATCCCTCAGAATAGTTAAAGAATGCCTCAAAATATGTCACACATCATTAAACATTAAAACTAAGAATTGTAATCCCTGTTACAAATATAAAAACATCCTCATTCACTCAATATTTCTAGGATAATTACCAGAGCAACAGATAGCAAAGAAGATTCACTTTGACTTATCAATGTCCAGATTTTTTCCCTCAAACATATTTCATCTGCCAAAATAAACAAAACCCCATATTTACTGTTATAATAAATGTGCTATAAGTCCAGTAAAACATTTAATTTGACAACTGAATGATTATTGTTATAAGTTACCTGCTCTGGCATCAATAGATGCAATTTTTGCAAGAGAAAATAGAGCATATATTCCATCCAACCTTTGTGTTGCCTTAGTAAGCCCAGTTTTTACTAGTTGTGTAAGAAGATCCAGCAAAGGAGACATCTGAGTATGAGCACAAGTCAATTACATAATATTGAATGATCAAGACTCGTAGCATCGATCAAAGTAAAGTGAAAGCTAAAGTTTAAACAACATGATTAGTATTTCTCACCCTTGCTAACACATCAGGATTCTTGCATACAACATGCAAACATCTAAGATGACCCCTTCTCAGATTTTCTTTTTCCTTGAGGCCTGTAGCAATAAAGTTGATAACATCATCTTGAACAGCTCCTGCAGAATTGGCCATCCAAGAAGCTAACGCAGACAGGATCACAAGCTTCACCTCCTCACTTCCTATATATGACCATCAAGATGTAATGAAATTGCAGCAAAAGTTGCAAAACCTAGAAGCCAGAAAGAGAGATACAACTACTACTAACCATCATCTTTGTAACAGGATATAAGAAAAGTACATATAGAAGGTGCCAAACTGTTCAGTGATTTCCCACGCGGAGCTTTTGACAATTCTTGCAATGCATTTACCATTCCAATCCTCTGGTAAGGGAATGCAAGTTTTCCTTCAGAGCCTGGTAAGTTTAAACTTTAGTAAGAGCTTTATGTTACAATTTTGTATTCAAATATATAATCAGCTAGATAATAGATAAGTTAGTGGTCCAACATGCAACAGGGTGCACTTAAGATCAGCAATAAAGTTACCAATCCCCCCCCCCCCCTTCCCCCAAAAAAAAAAAAATTTCTCTGCAATCAGTACTGATTTCTTAAAAAAAAAAAATTGAGTGTTCCTGACCTGACCCACCAAATGTTAAAAATAAATGTACATTATAAAATATTAGACGGAAACGCACATTAAACAAAATGTAGGACTGAACAGAAATCCAATGCATGGACCCATACAAATAAATCATCTTCAGTATGAAGCCAACAAAGATACTGATGATTGCTAAGAACAATCCAGGCTAGGCCCCTGGACATTATAATTTCTATATAATTGTTCTTGATCAAATTGTGCAAAAGAGTAGTGCTTTAAACCTTCAATGACAGCTTTAATGGCACAAAACATTAGTGAGAGAGTATCTGGATCACTGGACATTTGACTCAAACAGCCTACAATGGCCAAAGCTTTCATTCTCCGTCCTTCATCGGCAAGGCGAGCCTGGGGAAGGATAACTGAAAGAAATTCGATGGCGTATTTACTCAAGTCAATGTTCACTGATTTGAGCAAGTATAAGACAGATTCCAATACAATCTCTGGATTCCGTCTAAGCATTTTGAGAGAAGATGGAAACACGGTGGTCTTGAAATCTTCATGGGTCAACTGTGAGAAAAGTGGATGAAATGCTCCACCAAGAGCCTGGGATGGCTTCTCCCTTGCATTTAGAATGGCTTGCACATAAAGTTCAAGAAACAGAGGCTGTCAAGAACAAAACATAAACATAAGATGTTTACAATAATAAAAGTAATTTTATCTAGTATAAAGTGTCAAACATCATGCCAACAAATTCAACTCAGAAACAAATATTCATGACGGCACATGTATGGACATGCACAAACGGGCCAGTTGCACACTGCAATGAATACAAAAGATGCAAAACTGACTCCAACTTACTTTGCACTCCATTTCAAAAAACTTACTTTGCACTCCTCAAACAAACTAGAAATTGTAGTTGCATAGTCAAGCATGACCCATATCAATTCAGCACTATCCTTGCAGGATATTCTTGAGTTCTTCAGCTCCTCAATGTACATTTTGTACAGGTGCGGTGACTGTAATAGGAAAAACAAATATAAGAAAGTTAACCAAGATACCTACAGCTATCATTGACAAAGGAGAAAAATAAAAAATTTAAATCGAGTGAAATGTTTAGTAAAAGGACCTCAGAGAATAGATGATAATATATTTTCCTACAAGCCTGATGCATCTGGGAAGAGCCCTGAAGAAGAATATGAAGCAGGGAGGCCTGAGTGGAAGCAATCCTCACAAAAGCATTTTTTGATAGAGAGTTCGAAGGACTCCATCTTAGGAGGAGGCAGGACCACTTGAGAAGTTTACAGCAGCCTACTGGACTATTAACCCTTATCTGTTTTTCCATGGCCTGAACAAGAGTAGCAGCAAAACTCTTGATAAATGAAGCTTTAGCCAAACCTTTGACAATCACATCATCTACAGATTTTCTTGATAACCGATCATCATATATAAACAATGTTCTGAAGATTATATCAACAACCAATGATGCAACCTCAGCTGAAATCTCTGCAAAACCAATACAAACAAGTACTATGTTAAAGATCAATAAGTACACTAACCCAAAATATCTATCCTGTGCATTCCAGACAACACACAATACCACTTTACACATGACACAAGATTTGATTCTAATTGGTAATTCTGTTTTACACGTGAATCAGACAAAGTCACACAAAATATTGGGAAAAAATGAATTTCCATCACATACATGCCTAATTTTTCTCCTAAATGAAACAGGCTATATGCCACATTTTCACTTAAAGATCTTGTCATCCAATCTTTTACACTCCTTGAATCATCATTCAAGTATAACCATCCAATTCATTAATTATTGGGAGATGGCAGTTCAATTCATCAACGACTGGGGATAATGAGCGAGCACGGTACTATTGAGTGGGGGTTGGCTTGTTATTGAGGAGTGAGGAGTGGATGTTTGGGGCGGACCGAACTATCAGTAGAGCTCTCTTCCACCGCGACTCAGCTGGATTCCATTTTTTGGTGTCATTTGTTCTTTTATTTTATTTCTGCTTTTGTATTGGGCATTCGCTTTAATTAATAAAATTGAGGTGCTACCATTTTTAAAAATATATATATATCTATAACCATCCAACTGTATTAATTATTTTGACGAGAATACGGCATCTGCGATACACACATCAAATGGGAAAGATGTAACATGGTAAAACATGATTAATAATCTGATACAACTGACATTTGCAGTGGATGTTGTAAGAAAATAGACATTTTTGATTCCCCACCTTACAAATATTCTGGGAGGTTCATTTTGCAAGAAGTCAAACAAGGACTCCAAGGTAAACATCAGTTTGTAGAGAGTCAAATTGAAATTTCCCCACCCAAAAATCTAGCATAAGAGGGACTTTTTGATAAGATCAGGGTAACAAGAACGTTTTTTTTATTTTGTGAGAACTCACCTGTCCTAATAAACAAGATTTTGTTGGTAATATAAGTTTTCTAGGGGTCTATGTGTAACTATTCTGGGGAGAAAAGAGCGGTTTTGCATCCAGGCCCCTGAAGGTAGTATGCTCACTTTTGTTGGTCATATATGCATGCAGAGTTGGCATTAGGAGGAGAAGTTTAAGGTTTTCTGGGCATTCTGGTTGAACTAGATGTCAGATTTTTATTACTTCTTCCCATGTAGTTTTTGAAATAGTAGGTCAAAAAAAATTATACTTGTTTTAGTGGTCAATGGTTGTTTAATGTTTTTAACTTCTATCAATACAACTTGTTTCAGATGAGATAAATTTGTGTTGAGGATATCTGGAATGGAATGGTGCAATCACTAAAGGCATGGTGGATGCATAAGCTAGGAGAAACATCAGTTACATTGGGCAGAGATGCAAGCTTTACCATGGACCATGGTATAGCCCCATATCTTTCTTTCTTTCTCAGTTTTGTTATAATGCATTGAGGAACATTATCTCCTCCTCTTGTTTGTAACCCACAGGCCTTGCCATTCTTAATAAAATTTTAGTTGATGAACTCCCACCTATCCTTTTTAAAAATTGAGTTGTCTATAGCTTTAGTTAGCTTGCAAATTTTTGTAGGAGCCTTAGTGTCAATAGTTGAACAGAATTTTATGAAATGATTCTATTTATGTAGGCCTGATTGGCCAATAAACTTAATTTTGATCAATGTAATTATGGTTACATTAATTTGTTGCCTAGTTTTCTTTATCATCCTACCTGGATCTTCATATTTCTGTTTCTTCTCTTTCGGTAAGCCCTAGATCCTTCGAATCACAATCCTAAAAGTACAATATTTCTATTTCCTTTATGACTTCAAGGACCACAAAGTAAAGTTGATAGTACTATAGCACAATTTAACAGATTTTGCAAAAAAAAAATGATTTTTTTATGGAAGATAGTATTCGCGTGTGACCAACTTCTATCAATGTAATGTTATACTACATATAGGTGGACCAAAAAAGGATGAATTAAATGAGCCTTTTTGCTGCATGTGAACGCATGTATGCTCCATAACCTCCACAAGCAACAGACCTGCATGAGAAGGCTATGACAGTTTACCGGTATTTAATATGCACAAAATTTAATTGTTAACTTAAATTACATAAATTAAAGATAAAAACACTTAGACATACCAAGACCATCAATATTGTAACCGACTCAATCAACGAAAATTTCAATGGATAATAAAGCCATCAAACTGTTTTCCTCTAATTTCTGTACATATTAATTAGTCATCTAATTAATGGCTGACCAAAGCTTTTTGAATACTAGTAGCTACCATGTTCACCTGAACATTAAAATTATCCTATGCATGGGTGACATATTTATCTCTAATATATAACAAGCATTTATATTTACATGTACTCTGTATGAAGTGTGAAATCAAAATCTCAAATATGTTGAACACATAGGGAACGCATTATGCCATAAATAAACCATCAGGCAAGTGGAATATGTTCATATCAGTTAACATATTCTTGACGTCCATTGTAATTTTCAAGTTATGTGGTGTTTAACATTGTTCATGTTCCATGTTGCTTCTTGAACTTGACTACTCTGACTGTATTCATATGAAATCTTATTGAAATATAATGCCGCTTTAGACCCAATCATATCATCAATAAAAATAATTACCCTCTAAAGTTTCTCTTTTGGTAAAGGATTTAGATAGGATGTCACATAAGAGATAATTACATGATTGCCGCAGCACCTTGGATAGGAATCTCTCACAAAAGAGAGTTCAAAAGGTTGGTCAAGCTGATAGATGTTCATTCTCTTCTAGCATTCGTGTTTTTTCCCTCAGGTACTTCTATCCGTGTGCCTAGTCTAAATGTCCATTGACTTAATCAACTTGATTGGAATACAATCTAACATGATTATCCCGTGGTCCAGTACATAATTAATCGTATGAACCATTCTTGTCCCAACATTACTTCTGGCCCATTTTGCCTCCACCTCCCTCACAAATATGCAGATCCTAAGAGTCTATGACAAACCAAAATACTGCATTGTGAATCAGACCATTTCAAGAATTGCATGGCCTTCTGATCATCACCTCATAATTTTATAATAAATGCATCATTCTCATTACTCTCGCTGAAAGAGATGCGAATTCTTTTCCCTTATACACCGGGTTCTTGTGGAAGTGATGAATAGCAAACTCTTAGTCAAAATCTCCCCATAGTCAGGTAACATTGACTGGGAATTTATTGATGCAAAATCACCCAAAAAAAAAGGCATTAACAGGAGACCATCATTCATGCCATGAACACGATATCAAAAATGTGCTAATTTGTTACATATGGACGGAGAGGCAACAGTAAATTGATCCAGACCATCTGCTAGTAACAGATGGCGTTCAGAGTAAAGACAATCGATCACTCACTTGAAGAAAAGTCACCACAAAAAGGGAACTCTCCTATCTGATCTAATCAAACATATTTAAACCCCCTCCCCCTTCCAAAAAAATAAATAAATCCACAGATGAATACAAAGTTCAAATGACACCCGCAGCCTGGATATTCGACATGCACCTGGTTTAGATTCATGCCTACACAGAAAGCCATGTCCTCTTCTAATCAACTTGTTACATCAAAATAAATTATTAAGTGCTGCATGTGACAACTGAAAATCCATATCTGGCACACTAACACTATCTGAACTTGTATAAAGCTTGTGAATTACTCAATTTATTGAACAAGCTGTTCCAGCGAAAATCATGGAACATGTAAAACTTACTGCTTGGAGATTTAAGAGCAGATACACTGGAATTTCTAAAGATTCAGACAGTGATAAACATAGCATTCCAAATCCAACACATGACCCTCAGCTCTAGATGAACATTACTAGACATCAAACTAGTCAACCAAGCACAACATTCTCGAAAATCCCGACTCACAGTAAAAGCTTAATTAATTGTTAAAGACAGAAGAAACAAAAGAACAACAGCAGTTCCAGCTCACATTTATCACGGAAATACATATTGAAAGGATCACCTGAGTCTTGCAGAACGGACGGCAAGACATCACGGAAGATCCGAAGCCGCTGCTTCACTGAGGAAGTCGACACCTCCTCGGAAGCAGCGACCAGAGCTTCCATGGCTTCCGCCATCGCCGAAGACCGGACTGAGCTTCCACAGGAGCCAATGAAGGAGGCGTTACACCCTAACCCTAAAAGCCCAGACAGAGACGACGAACTCCACACGTTATACGGTTAGATCTTTGAACACCGACGAGCAGTAGACGATTTTCCAGCTCTTCTTACCGTAAACGGAAATTAGGGTTTCATCTTGGAATATCAAGCAGCGATGGTAAGAGAGGAGATCACTGATAATTGACTGAAATACCCCTGACTTTTTCTTTATTTAACTGTGTGTCCTGGATCAGGTAGTTTCCAGAAATTCTGATGGTGTGTAGAGGTTAAAAAGGGAAATGTAAAGAGCTATAATAATACAGTACATACCGCATTATCATAATGTATAGCTTATATCATAATGTATGACATGATTTTTTTTTCATTTTTTCAACTCGAAAGAAAATACAATGTTGTATCTTATATACATCATTTTATATAGCATCATACATTTCAAATAAAGAGTACATTTTTTTAAAAAAAAAAGTATGGTTTGCAATTGGGGTTGCAATGGAGACAGAATGTATATTTTTCCAAATGTAAAAAGAGGATCGTTAATCAATAGCTCAGTGTAGGTCTATAACAGTATGGTATGGATTGTAGGTCCATACGGCATTGGTCTTGTCATGCCCAGCATTTCATTTTACATGAGTAGCCCCTCTATTCTATGAACAATGTATATATTTTGTTAAAATTATTTTTAGATTTCTATTAATGAAAATGATATCAATACCTCATTAGACGAGATAAATGATATTAGAAAATAATGATAACATGAACATACTGTATTTTGAATTGTAAAACGAATGGAGTGTAATATTTGTCCACGGTGCTAAGATGAGCACAATGGTTCATCTCCATTATTATATGTCTAATGGAAGAAAAATGATACCCTCGAGCCTTTTTCCAATCTATGACATTTTAAAAAATAATTTTTTCAATCAATCAATGGTGTACATCATTTTCTATAAAAGATGTATTTAATTGGCTAAGTACATGCTTTTAAAAAATCAAATATGTATCAGCTGTAAATGGGATTGTAAAGGGGTTTGAATGTATTATTTTCTTTAAAAAATGAAATGTTTGACTCAGCCATAAATTCAATTTGCACCAATTTTTTTTTTTAATAAAAGACAACTCATCAAACAAGATATGTAATTTTAAAAATAAAATGAAATATATACTTCAACGAATTATATTTACTCACTAATAAAAAATGTAAAAAAAATTATAACAATGTACACATATCATTATAGTGAGTGCATATAGCTAACAAGGTATATGTTATTATGAATAGGGTCATGAGATGAGATCTATCTTAGCTCTTTGAAAATTGGAATGGACTCCATCTAAATTTCAAAGCCCAAATAACTAACCGACCAAGAAAGGAAAAAAAATATATACAAACCTGGTTCCAATCCTGAGAGCTAATTTGACAATAGATAAAAGTTGATTGTGGGGATAACTAACGGGGAGGACAGTTTATCACGTATGATATAAAAAATAATTAAGACAAAGTGTGGACAATTGTTCTGATTTTCAAATGACAATTGAAGATTTTTTATTTCACCTAAAGGCTGAAGTAACATATTCTTACTTTTTGTTCTAATTTTGACAAATATGAATATAAATAAAATTGATTGATGGACTTTTTATCATTTAAAACTATGATAATTCATCAACCACTTGTTAATCTGGCCCTAAATGTGCATGCTCTTTTTATATTTTTAAAATAATATATATCATCTAACTAGGTATGTAAATTTATATAAAAAAATGAAGTATATACTTCAATAAAATAAATTTGCTAAGCAATGCCAACTCTTTTAAGTGCTGGTACATATTTTTTTTCTAGCCACAATTTTTAGTTTCATATGTGTCGATAAAATTCATCGGAACGTATACTCATTAACAAGGTATATGCTTTTTAAGAGGTGTGAAATGAGACGTGCAGGCACGACACGTTATTGGCACTGCACGGCATGACACGTTAAAGTATATGAGCCATGTCGGGCCAGCCTTGTGACACGTGAGCCATTTTCGACACGATACATTAATGAGCACAACACGATACAATATCATTGTAGACGAAACATATAATATATTAAATGTGTCTTATTTCATTGTTTTATCAAGTATATATAATGTTTTTGTGTGTATATATGTATATGTAATACATTTGCACACCTTTTGTGTGTATAATATTAAGAAAAGTAAAGTTTATAATAAAAAAATTTAAAAATATTTTTTACAAAACGTCACGGGCTGGCCAGCTAGGCCCATGGGCAGCCCATTGGCCTGGTGGGCCAAGCATGGCACGACCCATTTACACCTCTATATATTTCAATAAAAAAATTTTCATTTTTTTTTATAAATGTATTTATGCAATTCATCAGGATAAATGCTTCAAAATTTTTTTTATAAAAATATATTCATCATTATATGATGTTTGCAATTTTAAAAAATTTAAAGCTATGGGTGTGTGGACTGGAATTGGGGTTGAAAAAGGAACCGTTGTGTCTATTTACACCATCTCTACCAATTTGCACACACACGAAGAGGGGCGTGAAAATCAAAATGAGGGGTGCAAATAAAAGCACCCGATTCAAATTCCACTAATCGTGTTTTTTGCCCTTTCTTTTGGTCGGGCAGGAGCAATGGAAGGTGAAGAAGCATCGCCAACATCAACACTGAACGAGGAGTCGATCTTCGAATCAATCGGTCCGAACCCTCAATTGTTCATCAATGAAGTCCTGAACTCCGTCGACGACACCGTCGAGGGCGCTTCGACTTCTTCCTTCAGTACTCTCTCTCACTCTCCCCCCTCACATGATCACTTCGTTTCACTGCACAATTTGACAGTCTCTCTCACTCACTCGTTCACAGGCAGGCATCTACATTGATCGGAGGAGACGCAAACACAGCGAGAAACGACGAATTGAGGCAGGTGAGCTTCGATCCCTCTGTGGATACGCGTTTTAGGGTTTACAGATGCTTCATTCGATGGCCGGGTTTAGGTGAAGAGAGTGTCTTGAAATTCTTTCTTAATCGCCTGAAAAAAATAAAAAAATCATGAGATTGTAAGAGCAGGGAGTGTCGATTTTCCAATTAACACCATACAAACCGAAACTTACTTCACGGTTTCACTAAGGCATAATATGCATTTCTTTATGTTAATAACACCTGATTCCAGATAATCATCAAGTACATCTTCCATAAACCATATGTCAATGAGCTTTGTGTGACGATGAGAATTACATTGCAATTTTACACTGGCTTTCTTCACTCCTTTTTTCATTTAAATATCAGCTTGGGATGAAATGTTATGATTTTGCTCTCAAATGAACTGTCAATCCAGCAATCCATGGCAGGATGTATGTTCATACATCTGAAATATTTGGGATCCTTTGTGCCTGCTCCCATCACTTGAGACAATGGGGTCGACTCCAATTCTTCTGGATCTTCCCTAGTATAATTATACATCCATTGTCACATTGATATTATCATCATCAATTTGGGTAGATAAACTTCAGTATATCAAAACCATGGTTGTTATCCATGCAGACAAACAGTGTAGCTGTCATGGGGGTACTTGTTTAATGGTTTCTAATTCTATTAATTATTTCATGAAATCTAGAACCTTACAATATTCTCTACATCATGGGTGGATTTGAGCTGCTATATTTAGTCCATTGTCACATTGATATTATCATCATCAATTTTGTGTAATTTGAAACGTGGGACACTAAGGTCATATGGAAACCTACAAATGCTCATGGTTGTTATTTTTTAACTCATGCAAGTTAGTCCTGAACCTTTTCTTATATATGCTTTGCTCTTATAGGGTGTTTTGTCTCTTCGTCACACAATTCAGCATGTTCTGGACAATCGGCTGGCTATATGGGAAAAATATTGTCTCCAACACTGTTTTGCTGTTCCCGAAGGATTCTCTTTTCCCAAAACTGTAGGTTCCTGAGTCTCAAGGAATGGGCTTATCTTTTATTACTCTCTCCTTTCCCTGCATCTAAAAATTGTACTTTATTTCACACGCATGTTTTGACCCTGTGTTCTTGATGCTAAAATAGCACCATAAAGTCCCACCAAAGAACATGCCCTTGGTGTGGGTATTTCAAACATCTCAACAGATATGGATCCCAATAAATGTAGTATTTCTTATGCATTTGCATCAGTATATGTATGTAATATTTGTTTAATCACTTTTTTTTTGTTTTTTGTTTTGAGGAAGGTGGGAATGCACCACATGACATCATGTACAAAAGTTTAAAATTGCAATTTATTAAAAAAAACTCATTGTTTTCATAGTTAGAGATGCAGCTATTGTTAGAGTGAATGCTGAGGTATTGAAAAACAAGATATCTTGTTTGTTTGGGAAAAATGGTTATTCTTCCAGTCTTGGACTGGCTTATTATTTCTATTTCAAGAATATTCTAACTTCTATAGTTCCTTGGTGGTCCCTGACTATGTGTTGGATACTTGGATACAAGAAACAAAGAATGTAAGATTGTGATGTCTCTCTTTGTGACATACTCCTTTGATGTATAAGCGAGGGCCACCCATTTTTTTTTGTGCTTCTGTTCTTTTTAAGTGGACGGAGTCTCCTCTATAAACTTATGAACCAAGCACTTTATTTAGCTGGATAGCAACTCCCTACTTCAAAAGAGGAAGTAAGGGATTCAAATACAACCTCTGCTAAGTGTGCAGGTGGCACCAATTTTCCAAGAAAAAAAGGAAAGAAATCTGTATTCCATTTATATTACCTTTTTCCTTTTTCATATTAATGTGTGTTATTTTTCTTCTTCTAAAAAAAAAAAAGACTCTAGCATGCCTTTATCTTTACCAATTTGTTGTGGACTAGAACCTTTTCTTTTCCATTCTAGTGGCCGCAGACCACTGTCTGAAAGAGACATCTGTGATCACATGGAGATGTGTTTGTGCACTTGTGTTATACTGTTATGCGTTATATTACAAATGTGCCACCTGTTTTTCACTCCTTTTTCACAGTGAAACTTATTGTTTATATGAGGACACGCAGACTGGACCAGGCAATCCCAACTGTTCTCATAATCTTCATCTTGATCCAGATATAAGTGGACTTGTGCAATTGTTTGCATAATGTATGTATCCTTATTAATCTTTGAAACACACTTTTGCAGCAAGACCCTTTGGTTAATGATTTCTCCCTACAAGATGGACTTCATGATGCAGAGCTTGACACAGAATTAGAAGCTTTGAGGGAGAAGCTTTCTGTTGTAAGTTTTTCTCTGGCATGGCATGCTCTGTGAATGTCAGGTACATGTATGCTTAAAATGCAAGTGGAATACTCAGGTTGCCAAAGAATCTAAAGAGCTGCATAAAAAGCTACATGCATTGGAAAAGCAGGCTATGTTAACTGTTAACTTTGAAGAGTCTATTGCCGAGGCAATACGGCAACTTGAGGAATCTACAAATGTCATGCCCGAAGGTATTCCTGATAACCTCTGGATTGAGCTCATTTTCACCAATTTTAGTATTTGTTTTTTACCATTTTGTAGATTAAATTGTGGATAAAGTACCCATCAAAATTTTTTGTGGATAAAGTGCTTCATTGATTTAAGGACCATATTTTACAACTGTAAGTTCACAGTGTATTGACAAGTTACTTACAGTCATGTGGCTTGTATTCACTGTTTTTATATTGATCAACAGAAATTTTGATCTGAAGACTGAAATTATTCATGCATGACCATATAATGTTGTACTTAGCATGTTTGGACAGATTCACTGCTCCTACTCTTCTCTTTTTTGGTGCCAAGATATGAATTTACACCGGCAATCTTTTGTCATGGTCTTTTGGTGAATTGCAAATCTAAGTCTAAACCGTTTCTAAATTCTACATAATTAAAACCCCTGTATACAATATTGGACCATCAAAATTTAATGTAAATTCATTATGTCCACATGAGTTGCAAAGCAGATTTACCATGGTTTGCACTGTGTACATTTACACTTTTTCATGTCTAATGATAGTTGTCCCTGCATGCCTTATAAAATCCTGCCAGGGTTGAAGCGAGCAGCCACAGAACTGCGCCAGAAAATGAAGAAACTGGAGGATGACAACAGAGAACTGATGAACAATGTCAGATATTACACTCCAAATGAAAGCCGGTTTCGCATTTGTAATGAAGGTAATCTGTGATCAATTTTTTTATTCACCCCAAATGACTTTGGAACTGTTTTTCTTTATGGTCAATTTATGATTTGATTCTTTTTATTTCCAGGACTGAAGGTGAAGCTGGACACATTTCCAGATTTTGTGAACAATTTAAAGGGCTCATGAGTATGTGATTCTACGTGACCTCTCATCATGAGCTGATGCATTTCATTTGAGTTTTCTTTGAGTGCATGCACGTCCATGCCTCCATTATTTGTTTTTGTTGGTTTCCAAACAATCAATGTAACCATATTTGTGCCTGTAATATCCACTATTCCACTATATGTTTCAGTATATATGTCCCATCTTTATCATTTCATTTTGAGTGTTGTAATACTCAATTATTTTTACAATACCAAATGTAGTCTCAAGTACCCACGTTAACCCTATGTAGTCTCAAATTCCCACGTTAACCCTCTTCACTCACTATATACCTCATTAGAAATTTTTCATATTTTTTTATATAGATTATATATCAGTTAGTTCGTTGGAGTATATATTTTTTTATCTTTATATAAGTACGTAGCTCATTAGAGAGTTAAATGATTTTTGAAACAATAAAAATCTCAGCTGACTAGTATGGGAGTGGATATGAGATTGTATAAAAAATTTCGTTTCACTTTAAATGAACAGATTGAAACTGCATTTGAATCAAGAGCATCCGATATCCAGCCCATATTGACAACATTATATCAGAGAATAGTCTATATCCAAACATTGACAAATGGGTGACATCTATTTATTTCCTCATGAAAAACAGAACATCACAGAGAAGTCCAACACAAAAACTGATGATCAAAAACCCACACACAGATATCAGCTCACACAGGAGAGACCAACTACAGGAAACACTAAAAAAAAAAAACCAGAAATAGAAAAACAGAATCAACTCATGATAAAAAGACAAACGAATCATCTAAAACATAAAATCCATTGATTTTCACTTCTTGTTCATCCCCATGGCATCCTTCATGGTATCAGCAGCTCCCTGTGCCTTGTTCTTCACTTGCTCTCCAGCCTAACAAAAAAAAAAAAAACAATTGGAAATATATCAAATTCATCAATCTTCACCAATAATAATTAAAAAAAGACAGAAATGTGGGTTTATGATTATACATTCTGCATGGAGTCCTTGCAAGACTGGGCAGCATTGGTGGCCTTATCAGCAATCTGATCCTTCTTAACCTGACATGAACACAAACCCATTTATATATCAAAGGAGAGATCGATCACATAAAAACATAAAAAAAAACACTACCAGTACTTACGTCGGCCTGGCCCTTCATCTCGCCGGCCTTGAACCTCATGTCCTGTGAGTTGGCAGACATTCTTTCTCTTTTTTTTGTTCTTCTTCACTTAACTTTGATGAATAGCTTGACAATGGTGATCAAATGTTGTCATCTTTGGCTGTATTTATAATTGGTGGTGGTCCATGTTCAGGTAGACATCTGTGGCTAGACATGTTTGGCGGGCTCCTGACACCTGTTATGGGGAATGCTTCTTTGGGAGGAGGTGATTCATTCAGAAAGACGTGTGAGTGAGTGAAGGGGACTTTAACATTGGATTGATTGGCTAGTTTCAGGTTAGAATGCCGTAGACACCCCTGTAGTTTAAAAATATACACTCACACCCCTACTAATTAAATTGCACAGTAACATATTAGTCTTCTTCCTCATGCACGATATGTGTGTAAATAAAAAAAATATAACCACAACTAATACTCTCAATTTATATGCGATATATTATCATGTTATATATACATAGATATTATAATGAAATTTTTAATAATGATTAAATAAAACATTTGTATAATTTAATATGAAATTACACATAAAAAGAGATATTATAACCAAAAATGGATTTTTTTATATATACCATCAATCAACCTTATATTGTAAAATTATCTCATTTGAAACTCTAAAACCAACAATTTGCTTGAATGGTAAAAAAATAAGTTCATGTTAAATTTAAACCCTTTCAAATAGTATTATTATTGAAAATAATAAATCATCGTGGATATTTTGCTCAAATATGATTTTTGAAAACTTAAGGGGGGTCAAAATGCATTTCCCCCTGAAATTAACCAATCAATCCAATGTTAAAGTCCCTCTCTCACTCACACGTCATTCTGAATGAATCATCTCCTCCCAAAGAAACATTCCCCATAACAGGTGTCAGGAGCCCGCGAAACATGTCTAGCCACAGATGTCTACCTGAACATGGACCAACACCAACTATAAATACAGCCAAAGATGACAACATTTGATCACCATTGCCAAGCTATTCATCAAAGTTAAGTGAAGAAGAACAAAAAAAAGAGAAAGAATAATGTCTGCCAACTCACAGGACATGAGGTTCAAGGCCGGCGAGATGAAGGGCCAGGCCGACGTAAGTACTGATTGTGTTGTTTTTCAATAATGTTTTTATGTGATCGATCTCTCCTTTGATACATAAATGGGTTTGTGTTCATGTCAGGTTAAGAAGGATCAGATTGCTGACAAGGCCACCAATGCCGCCCAGTCTTGCAAGGACTCCATGCAAAATGTATAATCATAAACCCACATTTCTGTCTTTTTATATATTATTATTGGTGAAGATTGATGAATTTGATATATTTCCAATTGTATTTTTTTTTTTGGTTAGGCTGGAGAGCAAGTGAAGAACAAGGCACAGGGAGCTGCTGATACCATGAAGGATGCCATGGGGATGAACAAGAAGTGAAAACCAATGGATTTTGTGTTTTAGATGATTCGTTTGTCTTTTTATCATGGGTTGATTCTGTTTTTCTATTTCTGTTTTTTTTTTTAGTGTTTCCTGTAGTTGGTCTCTCCTGTGTGAGCTGATGATCTGTGTGTCTTGGTTTTTTATCATCAGTTTTTGTGTTGGACTTCTCTGTGATGTTCTGTTTTTCATGAGGAGGAAATAAATAGATGTCACCCATTTGTTACTATCCATGACATAATATTGCCAACCTGGGTTGGATAGCAGATGCTCTTGATTCAAATGCAATTGGGGCATATCATTTTTCTTCCCCTTAATTCCCTTTTGAGCATGAGCATGTCCAAGAGAATTCCTTGGCACTAGGCACGAAGTGGTTGAATTTGGATTATTGATAGTTTAGTAAACTACTGAACAGTATAAACATGAGGTTTCTAGCTACTTATTTGTTCAACTAACTGGAATTGAACAAATTACGTCACTGAATTGCACGTGAAATTAAGGGTAAAGTGCATGTACATCCCCTGAAGTCTGTAAAACCTTCATAAGCACTTTCTATATTTTAAAAATATGCACTTACAAACTTACACCCCTTATTATACTTTAAAAAATACACACTTACACCCCTTACTATATACTCTTCATTAAATTATAAAAATGGTAACATAAAAGTGTTATTTTACCATTCAAAATAATATTTGATACTCACATCCATATATTTTAAGTAATAAAATTTTTTCTTACATGTCGAATTGACATTATTATATCTTAATTAATATAAATTATTCATACATTTCAAGTAATGATATTTCTCATGTAATCGTTTTCAATCTATCTATTATACTAAGCGAAAGATTTTAAGTTTTCAAGTTGTTTTCTTTGTAATATTTTCATTTCGAATTTATCCTTAATTATTAATTATCTTTGATTTTAGATAAAAGTTAATAATAAAAATATATTTTTATTAGTTTTATATTGAGATAAAGATAAAAAAAATCTATCTATTTATATATGCGTATATATAAAAATTAGAAAATATCATATTCATATCCACCAAATTAATTTTAATATTTAAATGATTTTTTAAAGATATACTGAATGAATGTTGGTGATCGTGTCACATTATTATATTTATTTTTTTGTTATTATTTTTTAGGAA
This sequence comes from Acorus calamus, assembly GCA_030737845.1. NCBI lineage: Eukaryota > Viridiplantae > Streptophyta > Magnoliopsida > Acorales > Acoraceae > Acorus > Acorus calamus. The sequence goes on from CM060875.1 coordinate 30,880,133, forward strand.
AAAATTATATAACTCCCTGTAAACTTACAAAAATCGTAAAAGTCTATAAAATTGATTAATCTTTTGAGAAAAAATCGATATAACTCATTCAAAATTTGTGAAAATCAGTAAAGGTCCTTGTAAAATCAATAAATCCCCACAAGTCATTGTCTTTTTAGAAAAATGTTGTTTTAATCCTACCATTACATTCACTATCCAAGCTTGTGGCTAACCCTAACTACACTTAACCGATTACCAAGATTCTCTTCATACATAGACATTTCATTCACTGTTTTTCTCCTCTCGCCCCTGCGAAACACCATCCACGAGTGCTCAGGAGGCTATACTTAAAAGGTGATGAAATCTTTTCTTAGAGACATATTGACCCTGTGTGAAGCAATCAAAACATGCTCACATAATTAGTACAGATATGTTGAGCTTCTTTCTTGTGTAATTTTTAAAGTATAGACAACTTCATTAGAGTGAGTTTTTGTCAATTATGTAACGTTTTCTTAGGTACACAAACTGAAGAAATTCTATGTGTGTTGGACCCATCAATATTATCGGTCCCACGTAAAAAAACTAACACATGTCCAGTATTATTCCAAAGGGTTAAAAACATTATATCCTTGTAAATCTGGGTAATCCCATATAAGTCCATTTGAAAGTTGGGACAGACACATGGGTCACTAAAAACTCACAAATACCTAATTATCATTCTTGGGTTACAATTTCATTCAAATTTAATAAAATATTTTATCATTACGTAATTGTGTAAACATTGTAGTCTCCATAAATAATCATAAAAAAAATAGTCCATGTAAAGATAAAAAATTATCATTGTAAGAATACTTTTTATGTTTCTTCATTTTCATTGAGGTATTGTTTGAAAATGATTAAAAATTTACAAATAATTTAATTATTTTATAGTCATAGGTAAACGTTAAGTAGGGTAGATTGAGTTATGATTAATTTTTGTTGGAATCAGAGATGTATATGGATTTTTGTGAGTTTTGATAATAACTTATATGAGATTACCCATGTTCGCGAGGACTTGAATGTCTTTAACCCTATTCCAAAACGTAGACAATCAAAATCTATTGGGCGTTGGCATCCAACAGTGTTGGATTCTATTAATACTGCAAAACATTATTTTAAAGGGCGCTGTTATACTCAATTTTTATTACAGTCTAAAATACAGTTCCATATATCCCATTAGAAATTCAGTGCAGCATGTACATCGTTAGGCGATAACGATGTATATATTTCGTTAAATTTTTTCTTGCACTTACTAAAAGGGAAAAATTCATATACCCCCCTGTAAACACAACATAAATGCAAATAACCCCCCACGGTTAAATTTTTTTTAACAGAATTGGAATATTTCGAACATATTGCGTTATCTAAACCATGATTAACAAATATATATTGTTTTAACCATCTAAAAGCAGCCAATACTAAAAAAAAACCCTAAAGGAGTGTAAAATTAGAAATATGAGGATATTTTTTGAAGTATTGATTGTTTTTCGGGGGTTAAAAGAATACACATTTGTTAACCATGGTTTAGATAACAGAATATATCCGGAATATTTTAACTCTGTTAAAGAATTTTAAACTGTGGGGGGTTATTTGTATTTATTGTGTGTTTATAGGGGTTATATGGATATCTGGAAGATTAGAGGGGGTTATATGGATTTTTCCCTTACTAAAGATAGATTCATTAAATAGAGTGATGTACAATAGGGCTGCAACTTGGGTCGGTTGAACCCGATTTTTACATGGGTTGAGTTGACCAAATCGGGTTCGGGTTGGCCAATTCAGGTTGACTCACAAATCAGGTTGGGTTCGGGTTGGCCTCACTCACAACCCGACCCAACTCGAACCCGTAAACTAATAGTTAAAAAAAATCATGATCGTGCATTCTGTAGCTTCTAATATGAATAGTCTAAATTTTAGGTAAACCTAGCTAATCTTACAGGTTGGGTCGGTTGATTTATTTAATTTGCATATCATGTTAGAAAATCGGGTTGGGTCGAGTTGGTCCAATTCGGGTTGGGGTCGGGTTAATCCAATTCAGGTAGGGTTGGGTTGATTTATTTAATTACGGGTTGGGTTCGGGTTGGTCCAATTCGGGTTGAAAATCGGGTTGAGTCGGGTTAAGGTTGACTAGTTTGAAATTCTAGTTGGGTTCAGGTTGGGGTCAACCAATCCAACCCGCCCGAGTTGCAGCCCTAATGTACACTTTTTTTTATTAAAGCATATACTTGATTATAATGTATTATTTATATAAAAAAATGAAAACATATTTGGGCTGAGTTTTAGACCATAAAAATGACTGAGTCTAACATTTTCTTATTAAAAAAACTTATTGAATATAATCTAACACCATTGGATGCTTTAAGGGCACATGCCTATCGTTTCTTTAAAAAAAACACCATTGGATGCCGACGCTTGGATTTCAAGACTACTAAGCTCCTCTCATCCCAAGACACCATTAAAAGTTGAGTATCGTCACACTCAATTTTTTTTTCAATCCAAAATACAATCATATATGTTTTGTTAGAAATCCAGTGAAATATATACCTCGTTAATCATTGTATATACCTTATCAAATATTTTTTTGCACTTACTAAAAATAAATTCATTCAACTCGAAATAGATCAATATATACTTTTTATTAAAGCATAAACTTCATTAGGTGATGTTTATTATTTTTTTTAAAATGAAAACATGTATGGTGTGAGTTTGATTAGTAAAAAAATGACAGGATTTTTAAACATTTTCTTTAAAAAATGAGCGTTGATACACGCAATCCATTTTACAGCCTATTTTGCAGCCCCATACGCTAATGATAACATAATATATACTGCAGTATCATAATATATGAGGTTCTATCATAATATTTGACTCAATTTTTTTTCTTCATTTTTTCACAATGAAAAAAATTACATTAATGTAACTCAGTATACACATCATTTCATATAATAACATGTATTTTAAATGATGAGTGTATGATTTTTGTAAAAAAAAGAATAACGGGATGAACTGCAATGGGGGCTTACGTGTATCTTTTTACCTTAAAAAATGGATTCTAAATGGGCCGGGTTCCCAGGTTGTCCGGGTAACACAAAGCAAGCACCTCCCCCGTTTGAACAGGGAACGGTTTTTAATTTAAAACCTCTGGACAACAACATGATCCGCTCCCTCAGGTCCCTCCCTCACCCGACACGTGTCACATTCCAATAACAGAACCTCCCACGTCCGAGGGTTCGGACCCTGTTTCAAAAACCGAGGTCCCTGTTTCCTCCTATAAGAAGGGGACATGTGGCGGGGAGATCACGTGCACACTATATAAAGAAATCCCTCCCCGTCTCCTTCCGTTTCCAAACTCACCTAATGCATCGAAACCGTTGATATTTCTTATTTGGACGGTCATCTCCCTCAAAACAGAAAATCAAACCATTACAGGGTTCTCACCACACTAAAATATACACATTTTTATTTCTCCTTAACATCTTTCAAAAGTGCAAGATCATGCCCCTCTTCAGCCCAGCAATTCAACAACTGATCGCCGGTCAACCACCAAGCCGAAACCACCGCGGTCAGGGAGCGCCCCTGTCCCCCTTCCGAACCCTGACTAATCTGACGACTTGTTCCTTTGTTAATAATGCTCTTGGGGTGGAGGACCAGCACATTGAACATTCATGTGAACCAAAAGACTGAAAAAAAAAATCTGCCATTGAAATGAATTTATATTATATGGAGGGTTTGGGTGGTTGAGTAGGAGAAGGCGAACCAGGTGATCGAGTCGGCGAAGGACACGGCCTCTGCAGTCGGCCAAGGATAGGGCATGCGACGCCACCCGGTCCACCCACGACTCCATGAAGGCCCAGCAGGGTCGGAACAGATGAACGGAGAAGTTGACCACTGGGTTTCTCCAGCAGGTTCGATAGAGAGAGTGAAAAATTAAAAAATGATAAAATCTTTTGGTGACATGTGACAAATTTCTTTATTCTTAGTCTCTCTCTGGGTCACCAAACAGGAACTGGAATCCTAGTGTGACAATGCCTTTCCTATGCACACTATCACCATGTTTTAGCTAGGTTTGGGATCTCTTTTGAGTATTTTTTGATTACTACTGTCTTTCCTCTCTCATTTGATATCCAGTATGTATGAAATTCCATTACTATATGTTCTCATTTGATATCCAATATGTATGAAATTCCACTACTATATAGTTTCGCCTACAGTTATTTCATAATTACCATGTTCGGTTGTATTATTTTCATGTTATGGAAGTTTGTAATGATTTTTCATGTTCTTTGTTATGACCTTTGTTGTGACCTTATTTACAAAGATAGAATGAAATCACTTGCTAATGAAAGCATAAAGTCCACGCCATAGCTTCAACCATTTGCATAGTTCAATATTGTGTTATATATTGCAATTCCATGATCATTCTCATTTTTATAGAGTTATTTAATTTAATGTCAATATATAACTATATTCTAAATTATGACTATTTTTAATGTCAATATCGCAGGCACTAGTATACTTGATTTCATATAAATGAGTTTGTTACAAAAATTAACATAGATCAATTTATATCACAGGTGCTAAATGGAGTTTGAAATTTTACACAATTCAAGGTTGTCTGGACTGCTTTTGTCTCTTGGAGTTGCATCTATTTCCATATTCAGTGGAGTGGGCTTGTAGTGTGTGTGTTCTTCATTTTTTGTAATTATTCTGTATTGTGGAATTCTAAGAGTGTGAAATTCATCTTATTACAAAAGACCAGTGCGGGTGGACTGAATGTAGTGTGTTGGGTGGGTGCTTATGCTTATTGTTCTTCATTTTTTTGGATCTGAGAAGATATTTGACTTGGTTGTTGCAAGCATCAACATTGAATGATTCCAATTGAATAATTGATATGATTCAGTTTTTCTATTCCAGTGGAAGTTGTTTAGAGTTGGGCATTTTAATATTGACTAATCTCTAGGAACATTTCTTTTTGTGTGAGGGCCAAATCAATTGGTGGGTTTACTAGTGAAAGTATATTTCCTTTTTGATTTTTTTACTTTCGCAAATCTTCATTGGTGGGTTTAACAGGCATAAGATTCCTTTTTTTATCCTACTTAAATTATTGAATGTCATTGGTGGACTTGATTTTTCTGAAGGGTCGAAGGGTTCATCGCAGGGTTGTATTTGCTAGATATGTAAATGATAAATATACTGCTAAATGTTATGGGGTTTATTAATTGTACTGTTAAATGTTATGGGTTTTATTGTGTGGTCTGGTTAGAACTTATTTTCAGATGTCATTGTTTGGGACTTCTTTTATATGTTTTTTGTGGAAGGTGACGGGTTGTGAATGAAACAGACATTTCATTATGGCTGGGTATATTTTTTCATTGAAACAAATTTGAAAGCATGGCTGGGTATTTTCTGTTTTGAACTGAAGACAGACTCTTTTTCATATGAGAAGGGGAAGTGATATCAAATCTGTCATTTTGTGCCTACTTTTATGGTTCAGAAGCCAATGAATTGTACATATTCGGAATGGATATACTGTCTCTAAGTGCATCTGCTTGACTGCTTGTATTGTCTCTTAAGCCTTGTTTATTTGGGAAAAAACACACATACACCCCCACACTTGGACATAACCTCATTTAATGTTTCTTAAGCCTTGTTTATTTGGGAAAAAAACTACTCAAGATTGGAAAGGGCAACCCAGATTCAGATTGAGATGTAAAAAAAAAAAAAAAAAAAAAACCAGAACCCAAGCAAAAGAAAGAGAGAAAACAAGGGGAAGAAGAAACAGACAGTGAGAGATGAGAACAACCAACACTTCAAATCAGTCCAAATTCCATATATTAGATGACCCAAAGAAGTGAAAGAGCGAAAAAAGAAGAAGTGAAAGAGCGAGAAAACCAACTTTTTCTGAAATCTTGTTCAATGAATCCCTCCCAATAAAACCCACCGAAGAGAGAGAGAGAGAGAGAGAGAGAGAGAGAGAGAGAGAGAGACCCGGTTGGGGTTTCTGTTATGGAGACCATAGCAGATGAGCTGATGAAGAAGATCGAAGAGCTCCAAGTGGGGCACGCCCTCCTCAAGCAGCAGGTGTCGAAGCTTCTTCCGGGCGACGGCGGCGGCCTTGGCGGCAGGGTCCAGAGATCCGATATCAGGCAACAGAGGTCTCAGTCGGTGTCCCCTTAGAGGTCGATGTTGGCCATCGCAACGAGGAGGATGAACTGGGGCTTCGATGGCGGTGGCGGCAGCGGTGGTGGCAAGCGGTGATGGTGCGGGGGCGGTGACGGCGTCGGGCTTAAGGGGCGACGGCGTCGGAGGGTGAGGTTTCGAAGGGGGGCGGGCGGTTATGAGTTTGGAAAGAAGAGACGTACCTGATTCGATTTCAAGTCGGAGAGAGAAAGAAACGGAAGAAGACGGAGCAAAACAATGAGTTTTCCGTTAAATGAGATCACGGGAGCTCACGTGTTCGACTTCGCCACGCGTCATCTTCCCATAGGCCAAAACAGAGAACCTCTGTTATACCAAAACAGAGGTTCCGAACCCCACGTCCGAACCCAAAAACCGTCCCTCCTCCCATCACAACACTATATAAATCCCTCCCAAACTCACCTACAAAACATATTATTATCATCTGAAAACTCAAACCATTACTTCTCACCACACTATATACACATTTTTATTTCTCCTTAACATCCAAAAGAAGATCATGTCTTCAGCCCAGCAATTCAAGGCCGGTCAAGCCCGCGGTCAGGGAGCGGTGAGACTCTGACGACTTGGTTGCATCACATTCATTCATGTGAATGAATATTTGAATTTATATTATATGTTTTGGTTGAGTAGGAGAAGGCGAACCAGGTGATCGAGTCGGCGAAGGACACGGCGCAGTCGGCCAAGGATAGGGCATGCGACGCCACCCGGTCCACCCACGACTCCACCCAGCAGGGAGCGGAGAAGACCACTGGGTTTCTCCAGCAGGTTCGATAAAAAATTAAAAAATGATAAAATGACATGTTTTTTTTATTAGTGTGGGTCACCAAACAGGAAATGGAATCCTAGTGTGACAATGCATGCACATTATCACCGTGTTGTAGCTAGGGGGATCTCTTTTGAGTGTTTTTATTACAGGATCAAAACTTTGACAAAAACTAAGTGTTTTTTATTTTTATTTGGCTTGTGTAGACTGGGGAACAGGTGATGAACATGGCGCAGGGGGCGGTGGACACTGTGAAGAACACACTTGGTGTTGGGGACAACACCACCACCACCACAACCACCACCCAATGCAAGAAGTGAAGATGATCAACAACCAATCCCACCAAATAAAAAGTTGGGTCTAGATTATATAAGGCCTCTCTCTATTTTGTTGATCTGTTGTGTGTTTCCTTGTTAGTGTAATAGCGTGTTTTGTTGTGGCAATCTGTCTCTCTGTAAGTTTCTTTTGGAGAGATGTGATGTATTTTTGTTGGTTTGTAATAAAGCTAGTGCATGGAAAGGGAAGGCCATAGCTGCCCACCTTTGTATCTGTATTATTGATTATGTAAGAGAGGCTTCATTGATATGATCATGTAAAATATGTGTTGATGTTATGGTTATATCTTCGATTTGTTGGTTGCGAGTGTAACGCTGAAATGGCTTGATATGCTCATGATCATATTTGTTGTTATTTGCAATGTTGGGCTTTACCTTGAAACCGAATACTATTTATTTGATCATGGTTCCAGCTTTTCATTTTCAGCCCACATATATTTCAAATAATTCAAGAATATATTTAGCTAATAAAAAACTTACATGTACCAATTAAATTCTATTTCCCTTTTTTTTGTAATACTGAAAAATAAACCGAGATAATGATGTATATATTGTATGAGGTGTTTGTGTGTGTTTGGACATACAATTGATAAAATAATATTATACATATTTTAGTGTTAATTGTATAAAAAAAGAAAAGGGGTTCATGCCCTAAATCCTCTACTGTTCATATTCACAAGTAAAATTCCTTTTTTTTTCTTGAGATTACTGTTGTTTGCTTCTCATGAAAATATGAAAACAATTAATGTTTATTTTGTTTTGTGTTTTCTTTGTTTTTGGGGTTGATGAAGCTTGTTTTGGTGTTATGGTGTTGTTTTCATTTGTTTATAGAAAATTCTCTAAATCGTTCAAAAAAAAAACATGAAGAAAAGAAAAGAGAATTTCTACTTCTTTTCTTTTTTTTCATGGTACAATTTTCAATTACCTCCTACCATAAAAAAAGCGCGTGCAATCTTTGATATTTTTGATAGTATTGATACATGCTCTTGATTTCTTTTAAAAGAAAATATTTACTTCAAATAAAGTAAAGAAAAATTGATGATTTCAAAACATGTATCTTTGATGTGTTAATTGTATACGTAAAAATATATTACATATATTTGTTTATAGAAAATTCTCTAGGAAGAAAAGAAAAGAGAATGATTGTATGAATATTTACTTCAAATAACAAAACATGTACCTATTCTATAAATAATTATTATTCTATAAATAATTATGCTTTATTTATTGAGATCTTTAATTACTCTGCTAGAGAGATACACGAGGTGGTGTAACAATTCCCATAAAAGTAAGCAACAAAAAATTATTTTCCAACCAATTAGGACAACATTAATCCCTTCTCGCTAATTAAATATAAAAGTAAAATGGAGTGCCAATATACTCAATTATTCTTGTATTCAACACATGATATCGTTAATGGAGTACTATACATTGATGGATTAGAAGAGTATATGTTTGATTAAAAAATACAATAAAATAAATATCCAATATATTTGAATGTATACATACTTTATTAAAAAAACATTCAACATTTAAAAAATAAATTCAAAATACATTGGGAATATAAAAATGAGTGAAAGGTATGACTATCCTTATCATTTTCTTCAATGGAATGAATTGAGTTCATTCATGGTTAAGGGGTTTTTCTGGAATTATCTACACTTATTGATTGAGTACAAGTTTTAAGGGTGTGTTTAGTGCATGATGGAAAATGAAAGAAAATAGGGGAAAGTGAAAAAATTTCAATTTGACCATTCAAAAAGTTAGTATTTGTGTCAAACATGTAAAAAAAAAATTCATTTTTCCTCTTCTATTTTGTTTTCTTAGAAAAATTATGAAAATTTTTTTTCTTCCATAGGTGAGAATTTGAGAGAGCAATTGAAAAATTTTCCACCACATGTATAAACATCATAAAAATTGATCAAAAGGAAACTTTTTTACTTTCCACTGCTTTTCATTTGATCTAAATTCTCTTATTTTTTTATTTTTCCCTTCAAATTTATGCGCGCACACACCCTAAGTTTAAAGTGAATATGTGACTGGTTTAAATGAAGCAAAGGAAAAAGAATACGTCAAAAAATTATTATGGCAGGTGAATCTGTAATTAATTCAGCAAACACCACCTAGTGTTTGTTGGGCCATGTTGGCAGAATTATTATAGTTTCAGGTATAATTCCCCCTGTTAATTAAACTAAAAAATGAAAACTAAAAGTTTATATATATAGTTTTGGATAGTACTCTTGTATGTGAAAAATTAAAATATACCTATCAGTGAATTGTATATAACAAAGGAGTTTCTTTTTTTCTTTCTTTCTTTGTTTTGATTTTTTTGCAGGTAAAGAGGCTTCGTGAACAGAGCAATATTTTAATTCAAAATGTGTGAGTCTAGTACATCAAAATAAGGAAGACTCTCATGTATACTTTTTATATGTGGTGTTAACAAACGTTGAAGAGATTGCCCTATAAGAGCATCTTCACTGGACATGTTAACTAACTAAGATGTTAAAGTAACATGTCAGCACTTTATCCATCAACTAGACTACTACATTCTCATTTAGTTGGTGGTTCTTGCTCCAATGGACTAACTAAATAACTAGTTAAAATAATAGTGGGTCCATCTCTTCACCCACTCAAAGTTCTCCATCCACCCAAAATAATATTTTTTTGAATATTTTGAATGGTGGGACCCACATTTAGTTAGCTAAAACATTAGCTAAAATTAACATGAAAACTAACATATGATATGTGGGACCCACATTTAACATACCCTTAACACTTCCATTAGAGCACCATTTTTACATCTTTTATAAAAATATGACACTAACTAGTGAGTTAACATGTCCATTGAAGATGCTCTAATGACATGGTGAGGGCGCAAGTTGTCATCTCAAACATTAAATGCAAAACATTCACATATATCTTAATTTGTACACAATTGAAAGTGTTTCAAAATTCAATAGATAAACTTAACGCGTTCTATGGGTGTGGTCGTCGACTGGTATCTTTTTGAAGTTATACATGCTTGATTGCTTGTAATGGAAGAGATAAATCTAGGCTTCCAATATAAAACCCAACTTATACAAACCATTAAAATAACATGCACTACTACATTATAAATTTTATAATAAGAGAAACACCACCTTGAGTAGTTGTGAAATGTGGAGGGGCTATTAATTCAGCTGTCTTAGCATTTCTTGGAACATGTGAAGTAGACTTTGCAGGTGCATTAATAGCTGTTTTTAAAGTATAATATAAAACGTATCCCAAAGCCGGGAGAGGTGGTGGTGTGCCTTGTTTTGGCTCCCATGATGGACAAGCATCCCTCATTGAAAAACTAGAAATGCAGATGGTGCATTTAAGTCAAGTCAAAACTCAAAAGGAGATTAATAGATCGAGTGTTTGACCATTGACTTAATATCTAGGGGACTATAGACTTCATGGGATTCTGTTTGTGATGAATTTGGTTTTCACAAGCACTTTAGTATGGTCAAAATATCTTTATTTCTTGTGTTCAAACATATTTTTGTGATTTTTTTTTAAATTTGAAAATGAGGTTGAGTGTTGGAATTTGGATTATGGAGGATTACAAGATTAAAGAGAGAATTATTGTAGAGAAATATGACATCTCTACAAAATTTCTTAAGGGAGAGAAATATGAGAGAGACTGGATAACAAAAAAAATGTTTTGTTGTTTGGTGTGGATAAATTAGATAGAAATGCTTGATTAAACTAGCATGAACTCCAATTAATAATGATATTAAAGGAGGTCTATAATAAGTTGTGTTGTTCAAAATTTCATAAAAATTGTTTTTAAGCAATATTTAAAAAAAACACAATTAATTAATTTTTTTATAAAAGTTATTTTATTCACGTTTATCCTATAAAAATATAATTATATGCATTTGAATATCAATGTATCATGGATAAACTATGACTTCCCAAGCAGGAAGTTAGAGAACGGGATCCGATATATTTATATCGTCTTCCTAATTGTCATGATTACTAAATGTATTATTGTACTGGTCAACACAATATTATGACTTGGTTATATCACACTCGTCGATTCAATGCATCCGATCACTTGTTGCATTAGTTAGTTTAATGTTACCAAACTTGATTAACTCAAAATCACCTTTTTCAGTTAACTAACATAAAATAAAACAAGTAATTTGTTCTACAGAATTGATTCTAACTAAAATTCTTACGTACCCAAAACAAAAAAAATCCAATTTTCAAATGTATAAGAACCAAACATGATCAGAACCTCAAGGCAATCTATTCACAAACCATTTCTCCCTACGCAGTTTCTTCTCAAAAATCAAAACAAACATAAAAACCAAAAAAATTATCAAATTTGAGAGAGACATAAAACAAACATGGCTTCCCTTCAAAGCATAACATAAGCAGATCACAACCTTGAACGAGCCATTCAAAAATATAAAATAAAATAAAATAAAAAACACTCTAGTTATGGAGAGGATTAGCTCCGGTGGGGACCTTCCTCTTGTCATCTCCGACCAAAGCGTCGGTGCCGTTCCCATCTCCGCCGCCGAAGAACCCGCCGCCGGCGACAGGCAAAGGTGACACGTCTCGGAAAGCGCGCTCTCCGGGGCTCTCCCGTGCCTCGGAAACCACAACCAAAGAAGGAGAGAAGCATGTGAAGCTCATCAACAATATCAAGACCACCCACATGAACGTAGAAGCCATGCAACGACGTTTGATGGGCTGCGACATAATAGTATCTCGATCTATAGATGATGATCTTGAGCTTGTACTTCAGTATATATATCTTTGTCAACCCTATGTAGCCTCTTTAGATAGAAGAAGAAAATAAGAATGAATGGAATGAGAGATCCTTCTCTCTTGTATGGATGCTATAAGTGTGTCAACGCTTTGTTTTGTTTGTTTTGTTTTGTTTGGTTGTTTTTGGAGGATCTGTTGAGAAGTTTTGGATGTCACGTGACCGGACCCATGATTCATGGAACCTTCTTAAGTATTTTTTGTGGTTTCATTTTCCCGATGTTCCTCGCTTTGTGAATTTTTGTGGACTCCTCGTTTGTTTATGATTAAATGATTTATATATTATAGTCCTCCTCATTTTCTACGCTCTCATGAGTATTAAAATCAATGATGTTCATTAATGATGCTACGGACATTTTATTTCCCGCTTTCAAATTTTGATTTTATTTTTTATTTTGTATAATAACATATATTATTTAATTATATATATATTTTAAAAAAATAAAATAATCTATGTTTTAAAAATTGCATGAATTTATTTATGAAAAATATAATATATATATATATAATCTCTCTCTAAAGAGGACATTTTTTGTATTTTTTTAAAAATTGACCATGTAATAATCACCGTTCATTCATTCATGTACCGGTAATCACTGTTCATTCGGGGTGTTTAATGAAAAAATTCATTAATATTGTTAGGAAAAAATGCATATAACCCCCTGAAAAATCACAGATATCCATATCTAACCCCTATATTTTCTGAATATCCATAAAACCCCTTGACTGTTTGCCTTAAATCGATTTGGCCCCTTGCTGTTAACATCTTGAGACTATGATCTAGTTAATTTAACCACACATGAATAAATTACAATTTTACCCCATCCGCATTCACACCTGATTTTGACCGATGACCTAAGCTACTTCGGCACGCCGAAGCCCACAGATTTTGACCGATGACCCAAGCAGCCTCGCGTTCTTCTTTGAGCTCGCTGAGGTACAGCGACGGAGAGCTCTGCAATCTGTTGGACCTTCCATTTCCCAGTCCCCTTCATCCCCATCTTGTTGAGGATCTTATCGACGAGGTCCTCTTCCTCGGCGAGTTCGTCTTTGACATTGAATATGTCCGCCATGATCGCGACAAGGAAGCTCTCAGTCAAATGTCGGCCGTGATCTTTGACAATGAATATGTCCCCGAAGTTTCCACTGCACTCGTCGGATGTCTCAGCCAATCCGGCGTTCGAGAGCCATCCTCAGCACGTCGTCGGCCTTCGCGATCAGCTACATGTCGCCGTACTCGATCCCGAAATGGTCCGGTCGATGTGGGAGCAGGACCTTGACGAGGATGATGATGTTACGAGGAAGAAGAAGAGATTCGGTGCAAGTGTGTAAGGAAGGTCATTTTTGTCATATGTAGGGGGTTTTTCGTATTTTGTTAAGATTTCAGGGGTTATATAATGTAAATATAAATTAACAGTGTAATGTTAGTTAACAGAATATTTCAGAAATATTTCTCACAAATTGATAGAAAATTAACCTACGGGGTATTTGTTTAACCAAAGAAACTTTTAGGGGGTTACATGGATTTTCAGAAAAACAGGGGGTGATATGGATTTTAGCTAACTTTGAAGGGGCTATTTACATTTTTCCCATATTGTTAATGTGAATTCGTGTGACTAATGGGGTACATGTGATTTAAAAAAAAACTATACGCATTTCGGATTATCAAATGATTCGGATGTTTGGTTATATATATGAACAGATGGATTTTATTTTTATAGAGAAATATCAATTTTGAATTATTTGGGTAAAACAGAATTAAGACTGAGTGATACATATAAACGATGGCGAGGGGTAAAATGCATTTGAAGTTAGAATAAGTTTTTTGTGTTTAATAAATAAAAAAAGTCAAGTAAAATCTTAATTTTTTTTAATGAAATAATAGATTTGCGTGAACTATTGTTTCATTTTTTTTTTTTTTTTTTTTTTTTTTTTTTTTTTTTTTTGGTATAAGAGTTTTAATGGGACTTATGAAGTCTCTTAACATGCAATGGGTCAAATGTGCTATTACAATCAGTTTTTTCTACGGTTCAAAATGCAGTCTTATATGCTTTATTAGAAATCCAGTGAATATTTACTAAAATTAAGTTCATTCAATTCAAAATGGAACTATATACATATTTTATCAAAATATATACATAGATGATGTGTTTTATTTTTTTTAAAAAATAAAATATGCGTGATCCAAATTTTGAATTGTAAAAATGACTGAGTCTAATATTTTCCATGGGTCAAATCACAACCAGTAAAAGAAGGGTACATTTGCACTACTTTTAAATATTACAGGGGTATTTGTGCCATCAAGGATATAAAAAAGGTAATTCCACAAAAACAGATTTTAAGAGAGACATATATGCAAAAAAAAACCCTTTCATAAACATAAATTCTTTTATTGAAACAATTTTTTTTTAATTTTTTTGTGTCTATGTATATATATACATCTTTTCTTCCATTTTTATTTTTGAGGTTCTTCTGTTTTCGGGACAGTAAAATCTTATTTACAACACGGCAAACAACTCACACTTTACCAAAATCTTTATTTTCTATTTCGAAGTCGGCAATATTATCTAAAAATAATTAAGTTATTAATGAAATCCAAGAAATAACCCCTTTCACGTTTTTTTTTTCTTCTGATTGCTTCGATAAGCAAAAGGTGTGTGTGTGTTGTATTATTGGTGTTGAAAACTTAAAAATTTACAATTTATTAGTGTGTGTTTGGTTGCGCGATTGCGCAGCGTTTGTGATTGTAGAAAGCTGCATTTACAATTGTGCAATCAAACAGTTTTACTATCGCAATTTTAAATCCAGCGATTACAGACAAATAATATCCAAAAGCTGTGATTTCAAAAGGCTGAGAAAGTAAGCTTCCTGCAGAATCAGTTTTGCAATCACAAATTCCCGCAGAAATCAGTTTTACAATCACACAACCAAACGCATCCGTCTAGGGGTGCAACTCGGGCGGGTTAGGTCGGGTTCGGGTCGGGTTCGACATTAACCCGCATTGCAAAGAGTCCAACCCGAACCCGAGCCCAAACCCGGCCTCAACCCGAAGGGTTCAACCCGAACCCGAACCCGATCTCAACCCGCGGGTTCGGGTAGGGTTCGGGTTGAATTCGGGTTCGGTCGGGTTTGGGTCGGGTTCGGGCTCAAGTCGGGTTCGGCCAGGTTTGGGTCGGGTTCGGGTCGGGTCGGGTTTAACACCTAAAATATCATACAAAATATTTAATAAACAACAAAACAAACTCTAATTAATTATTAATTAAACCTTATATACAAATAATTAAAAGTGAATATCTATAATAATTAACCCAAACACAACAAACATAGTGATATTCTAATTTGTGTAATTGTTTATTATGTTTTAGGAATTTAGGATTTTAGATATAGGTATGTTGTTATGGCAGTATAACATTTGTTAACCTTGGGGGGTCGGGTTCGGGTTGAACCCGCGGGTTGAACCCCCCAACCCGAATTGGGTTCGGGTTGGTTCGGGTTCGGGCCGGGTTGAACCCGACGCCAAAAAACTCCAACCCGAACCCGCCCACAAGTCGGGTTGGGTCGGGTTCAACCCGCCCAAGTTGCACCCCTACATCCGTCAGAGGCCTACACACTCCAGTGCAGTGTAAAAACTCGAAAAAATTTCATTTTCAAAAAATAAAATAAAATAGGCTACTTCATTTTTTATAATAATATATATTTCTTAAAAGAGAATATACTTTATTATGCATGATGAAAAAAGAAATAAAGTAAGACGAAAAAAAAAAAAATTTTTTCTTCAACAATTCAAAAACCTAATGTTCACATACACGATATATAAAAAGTTTTCTTTCAATTTTTTAAATCACATTCACAAAACACATAAAAAAATAAGATTTAATTTTCAACATGACTCCCAAGATGGGGCTTTTCAGTTGCTTTGAATTCTCGGAAGCTAGACCATCCAAAGCCTGGACACCATTCGAGATGTTCAGTGACCTCATATTTTTTCATAATTCATATGCAACTAAAGCTGAAGCATCCACTTCACTACCAAACCATCACTGTGAAGTCTGGAGTCCTGCAACACTGCAAAAATCACTATTTGGGACATTACAAAACACTGTAATCTCTCCATTATTAGAACAGACATATCGGTATGACGAGAAAGATTTAAGTTACAAGAAATATCAAGAAAGATGAAAGAGTCACCCCTCGTCAATAATCTTATTAGCTTTGAAACCAGGGCAATTGTATAATTTCCCCATGACTACAAAAATTGAAAATGAACTACCTTGGCGAAAAGAAAGAGGGGGTGAGATATATCGAAATCCTCAACTCCATGTTCTCAAGGTTCATAGGTTCAAAACTCTTCCAATTTCATGCGGTTTTGACTCCAGATTTTGGTAATTAGAATCAAATGAAATGCGAATGATAGTCTAAATGAAAATGATGTCATATACTTATTGTTATCTCACCCATTCCTGCAATATTTGTTCAAGAAGAGTACAGAGTTGAGGGACAGAGAGCCAGAATTTTACTTGACAGGGAGCGTATCTTAACTGCATTCTTCTAATTTCATTCCTTATTGACAATTATAAAATGATATTTTCTTCAACATAAAGTTTATCAAACATACCAACCAAAAGTACTAATAAAAAAAGATGTATTAAACACAAAATATGCTAATAATATCTGGTACTATATGTGCATACAAATAAAAAAAACTCATTATATCATTTGTAACCAATGGAAAGGCCAAAAAAAGAAACCTTCTGAGTCACATTCACAAATTCAACAAGTTTTCTACATTTACAAAATTAACTCTGATCAGTGTTTTCACTTTGGAATCCTGCGTAATAGTCTCATTGTCATTTGTCAATGCCCTGAAGAAATGAAAGAAAAAAAAACTTTCTTTGCATACAATGCTAGAGTTGGTATATATAGATTTTTTTTTGGTAAATTTGGTATATATTGTCATAAATAGTTATTTTTATATAATGTAATGTTCAATTTACCATCATAGAACATACAAAGGATGCGTATCTTGATCACACTGTTAAAACATAAACAACCCATTAGATGAGTATGCATGCTTAAATTGTAGGAGAATGCAATAACATTGTATATAATACTTGGAATTGTGGACCATCAACATTCATAAAAAAATGATCACACTGTTAAAACATAAACAACCCATTAGATGAGTAGGGGCAGTGCATGCTTATATGAGTAGAATTAAGATTATCAAGAGGAACAATCTATATTGTATGAGAATGTGAAAACACCATATATAATAATTAATAAGACATACAGAATCATGAACCACCAATATTCATAAAAAATGATCACACTTAAAAATAAAATCCCATTAGATGAGTGGGGCAGCAGTCCCCACTGGGTCAAACATGTAAAACCTAGTAAATACTTGTTTATACCACTTCTAAATTCACCAACAGAAGTAGAGCCAATTGTACTTTCCAACTTGAAATCTCTGAAACAAGATTGCTCTGGATCACTAAGATTGGCATTGCATCAATGGATGTGCTGTCATGCATCTGACATCATATTCAAGTTCTCAAGTATAAAATCATCAAGTTTGTTCATATCATAGGAAGTCAATGGATGCCAAAGCTTCTTCACTGATCCAAACAATTGTGATCTAGTAATCAAATATTTCTAGCTAACACATATTTTACATCACAATATATTCTCAGGAAATCCATCAACTCCTCTAAGAATTTAATCAATCAACAATAAAACTTTCAGTTTGATCTCGCATGAACTGGATTCACATAAAAAAGTACCACTTGTTTCCTCCTTTGATGTTTAAGATAAATGCCCGCAGATACTAGGACACTACGCAAACAATCTAATATTTGAAAAGCAAACATGCCAAACTAATCTTCTCTACACTGATCCCACAGCTATTAGGAGATTACACATAATCTAATATGTGATAAGTTAAATATGCAGTGTCAGCAACATATAGAAGACATTTCGGTTTATTCTTGGATGTGAATCACAAAATTACAACACTTCAACCACCACACCTTAAAACTTTACAACACATGATGCAGATTGAAAAGCAAAATGTTATGGAAAGACATTCCTCCAATCACTTTTACAATCCCAACACCTTCTGAATATTTTTTTGAATGTATATACTTGTCTAATGAAGTACATACTTTGAGAATCGAGCTTTGGTTAGTCTGCTGGCACCCCCTCTCTCCGTAAAGCAGGTCAGGAGATCAAACCCAAGGGACACCAATCTTTAATATAAAAAAAAAATGAAGTACAGACCTTCACAAAAAAATGAAATATATACTCAAACGAAATGAATGCATACCTTCTTGCATTTTTCTCTAATCAAGTATACTCAGATAATCAGGCATATACTCAAGTAGGGATTTCACATACTCGGTTAAGAATGCATAAATGACTACAAAAATGATGTATCAACGCACGAAAATGATAGACAAGTTCATTGATTGATACCTCAACATATAACAGAAGTTCCAGACGGAGAATTGCCACTACTTTCATGATTCATGAATTAACTTGGGAAACTCTTCAAACGAAAATCAAAATCCAATCACTTGACATCAATTTGAAGACATCTTCCCTTGATACATCTGCATCAACTCAGGTACCTCATCCAAGTACTTGTTAATGAATCTTTCAAGAAAATCCTTCTCCTTCACCTCTAGTACATGAACCCAATTCAAATCCTTGTCGAGCAGACCCTTCAATTCCAACAACTTTAGAACCGAACATCTCGGGACGATTCTTTCTTCCAAGCAAAAATTCAAAACGTTCGGACATCTCGAGACCACCGAAGGCTTCCACCCAAGCTCATTCACAAAGAACCCCAACATCCTTTCAATCTTCTCGGCCGAATGCGCCATGCATCGAGACTGCCTCTTGAACATCGACAAGACCTCGTCTTCCAAAAACCCAAAGTTCCTATAAACCCTTAATTTCCTTTCCCAAGCACGCTGATCCATACCCGACATCACCATAACCGCCAAGAGATACAAAGGCCTCACCGGATTGATACCCAATCCCTTAACAGTCTCCGCGACCTCTTTGAACCGATCGGGACTCGCGTAACAAAGAGCCCTCCGCATCGATTTGGCGATCCGCGACACGGGAACTCCGAGCTCCTGCAGAGTCTGAACATTCGGCCGTAGTTTCTTCCCAGGGTCAGTGTTCATGATCCAAGGCGTGCGCTTTATGGCCGTTACCACATTGTCGTCAGAGCCGAATATCGTCTTCAACGAATCAATGCAAGGAGCGAAGCTGTTGTTCAGGCTGCAGGTCAAAATGACTGGGTTGCTGCAGATTAACTTCACGAGGTCGGAATCGGAGAACCCAAGACGGCGGAGGAGGTCCATCTTGGGATCGATCACCTTTGCGTGGTTGCAAACGATCAATGGGGGGCATGTAGCGATGATTTTGGCGATGTGGGCGTCGGTGAATCCGTGGTTCCTGAAGCACGCAATGACTGAATCTGCTTTGTGTGTGGTTTTGAAGTTCAGTCTTTTGGAGGCTTTGAGGGCTGCGTCTGGGGAGAAGCCGAGGGTGTTTGTGAGGTAAGAGAGGGTCAGTGATTTTGGGTGTTCAATGGTTGTATCAGATGATGATGATGATGATGTAGTAGAGATGGATCTGAGAATGGATAGTGGGTTTTGGAGGAAAGACTGATGGGTTTTTGATGCGATGATGGTTCTGATTCGAATTAGGGTATGTAGGTTGCGAAGACAGAGAGACATGGTTTTTGGAGGAATTGAAGGTTAGAGAGGGTTTACAATCAGCGCCGCTCGTCGCCTCTTTTTAGATGGAAGAATGAGGGGTTCTTTATGGAAAAGAAAACTCCGTCCTTTTCAGGGGGACTTTATTTCAACCCCTTCAGTTATTCAACCCACCCCCATTAAAAAAACTGAACTAATATTATTTTTATGGAGAGACCCACCCTTTGTGTCTACAGCACTGATGGTGTCGGGGGGTGACGCATTCACTGTGCTCCACCTGATCTGGAGGCAACAAAGACAGCAATGGAGAGCATCGCATTAGTAAAACAGCAACAAGAGTCGACTGAGATCTTGAGTCTGATTGTGTTTACTCTGTTCTTCTTTCAACAAAATCCTTACATTTCTAAACACAAAGACCAAATTTCTTTATTCTCTCTCTTATCTCAATCTCCTCTATATACACTTGTGCATGTTTAAGTTTTTCTATCACTCACTTTGCGTTCTCTCTTTTTTTCTTTTTTTTTTATGGGTTCTCTTTTTTTTATTATTTGAAACTCCAATGGCTCCTTCCTCAACAAAACTGCCTTTACAAGGCAATCCTACACACACTTTCCCACAAAATCCATCAAAGGGGACTCCTATGGACGCTACTCAACCATATAGTCCCTCATAAAGCCCCCAACACAGAAATCACCACCCAAAACAGATGACCAAGACCACCCATCGTTGGTCCCAACGAACATCGACGATGAGTGAGGAGAGCCTCGCCATGTGCATGGAGGGCCTTGGTTGCGAAACTGGCGTCATTGACAAAGACATGTTGGGTACACTCTCTTCTCCTCTATCTCCCCCTTCGTCATTGCTTTTGAAGCAGCAGAGGCCACCCAAGGCAGCGGTGATGGCGGTGAGGGAGTTTTCGCCGCCAATGAAGTCAATCGAGGGTGTCCATATACGCCCGCCGCTGATACTTCACCATCCATGGAGGGAGAGACGGCAATGGTATTAGGGGAGACATAGTAGGGGGAGGAGCTCGAACAGAGAGATGGAGGAGGAGAGAAAGGGGTTTTAGAAATGACAGGGGTGTGTTTGCAGGATATGACGCCATCTTTTTATTGTGGGGTGGGGTCATAGTTTTGAAAAACTGAAGGGGTGGATCAGAAAATGGGGTGGGTTAGATCAGTATAGGGGTCGAAATAATGGCCCCCTTTTATTTTTATTTACAGTCCAAACAAATAGATCAAAGGTTTTTTTTCTTAAATAATAAACACACTGTGTATATATTTTGATAAAAAATTGCATATCAATTCATTTCAAATTAAATTAACCTATTCTTTTTTTTACGGGTGCTCTTATCGTCAGTTTTTTATACTTACTTCATTAGAATGTATATACTTCATTAGATATTTAAATTATATCAAGTGAAACATTTACCTAGTTAGAATGTATATACTTTGTTAGATATTATTTTACATTTACTGAAAGTGGATTAATTCAACTTTGAATGGAATGATATGCACTTTTTATTAAAGCATATACCTCACTAGATAACATTTATTTTTTTAAAATAAAAAAATATAAACATATATTAAGTTTTGATAGGTAAAAATGAAGGAGTCTAACATTATCCTTTTTTTACTCATTTTCGACCAGCCCAACACGAGACGGTTTCAACACGTTCAAGAGTCAATGATGTGTGGACCCAAATCCGACGACCCAAATCCGACCAAGATTAAATCTCATAAAAGACATAAAATACCCGATTAGAAAGATCCGATAACTGATAGGAATCTGACCCGAAATATCCTAAACCAGATATGAGCAACAGAGGATCCAACTATCAAAATAGATTGGGTTCAGGCCCACCCCAATCCGGTAACCGATTGACCACCTTTTAGCCCCCGTTTGGATGTCGGATAAGCCCCGGATAACCCCGGATAAAATTTTAAAGCCATTTGGAAAGCTCGGATAAACCCAGATAAAGTGTGCCAGAATAAATTGGTATAAAATAGTATATGGATTCCAATCAACCTCTAGAATAAAATTAATCATAGGTTATTCCACTCAAAGAATAAGTGGGTCCACTGTCAAATCAACTATCATCACCTCTTATAAATCACATGTCAAATCAACTATTATTACTTTTTTACCTTTTATAAATCATTATCCATACTTTATTCACATTTTACCCAAACAACAAAATATTTATTCTTACGATTCCCAACAAGAATAATTTAAAACACAATCAAACATAAAATCACTTTATTCTTATTTATACTCAATTATGCTCGGATAAATAAATACCCAAGAATAAATCATATTCTGTATCCAAACGAGGCTTTAGTATATAACCGATTTCTGTTTTTATGACCTAACCTAATATGTGCCTAGACTTACTCAAATGCCTAGGACACTGAGGATGTGTTTGGATATGAATATTGTGTGCCTGGATTGGGATTGAGAATCCCAATCTAGGTCAATAAGTTGTTTTGATAAATTTTAAAAGAGAAATTGGGATTGAGAGAGGGGGATTGAGATTTCTTGATTAGGGGGATTGGCAATCCCCCTCAAGAGGTGGTATTTCCTCAATCCCAATCTAGGTGGACTGAAAAAAAAGACATTTTAGACATTTTTACCTAGTCTCTTCATCTCCCTTAACACACACACACACACACATATATAACATAATATATTTAATATTAAAATATGTATATATATATATAATATAATATAATATATATTTAAATATATAATATAAATATATTTAAAAATATGCATATATATATATTCAAGCATTAATTGTGATGCACACAATCATAAACCCTCTTGATTTACTTTATTTATATAATATTTGAATAAGGAAGCTTTCACAACCTATTGATTGGGTGATATAAGGTTCATGTGATTTATCATAACTAATTTCATATGATATATGTAATAATATATATATTATATTACTATCATAACTAAATTATATATATATATAATTAGTTATAATATATATATTTAATACATCTAATATATATATATTGGATATTTTTAGAAATATATATTTTTTATATTGTAATCCATGCATTACCAAACAAATGATTGAGATTGGGAATCTCAATCCTGTTTTCTTAATCATGTCCCTTACCAAACAGGTTAGCATGATTCACAATTCCAATCCACCTGGATTTAGAATCCTAGGATTCACAGAATCTCAATCCCACTTGTCAACTAAACAGGCCCTGAGTACCCACTATCCTTCCAAAGCATCTCCAATGGCCAGGGCCGGCCCGAAAATATATTTTGGTAAATGGATCCTAATCGAGATCCTAAAATGGGGACTCATATTCATAAAAAAAAAATCTTTATCAAATCTTTAAAAAAATTCTTTTAAATTCTACTAATTTTAGATAAGATTAAAACATTTCCCAATAGAATAGGAAAAAAATATAAAGAACAAATAAAATTTAATATAGATACATAAAAATATCACAAGATTTTTAAAAATACAATATAAAGGAAAAAAAGAAAAAATAGCATAAATCTAATAAGATAATATTTTTAAAATCTAATAACCAATAAATAAAATTAAATTAAAATATGAATAAATTAAATAAATAACAAACAAAATAAAGAAAAAATGGATAAGCTTAAAGTAAAATATCTAAAAGAAAACAAAAAAAATCTATAAAATAGGGAAAAAAAAACTTTTATGATTTAGGGGGCCCTAGGTGGTCGCCTTGGTTGCGTAGGGCTAGGGCTGGCTTTGCCAATGGCAACATCGACGCCAATGAACGACTTGAAAAACTAGCACATCTACCTCGTCGAGCAGCTTGAGAAGTATCCCAAGATGACATGCTTCATGGAGTCCCTCGTCCTCAACCACCCCTCCCTCAGCGGCGAGTTCACCATGGTGGAGCGCAATCTCTTCTTTATCACCTATAAGAACCTCATTGGATCTCTTACAGGGCACGGTGGATTTGTCTCCTCGTTCAAGCAAACGGAAGAGTCCAAGGGGAACGCCGATCACGTCGCCCTCGTAAGTGAATGTTGGACCAAGGTCAAACCCAAGTCTAACTTGGATTTGCCAGATCCACACTTAATATAATTTTGTCCTAGGTTCATTGATCCACACTTAATATAATTTTGTCCTAGGTTCATTGATCCACACTTAATATAATTTTGTCCTAGGTTCATTGGGTTCTGGACAGGATCGGGTTCGATAGACCCACTTTTGGATCGGATCCAAGTCTACCTTGATCCAACTTGAACCCACCTGGTTATAGGTCTACTTGCATGGCCTGGGCCGGCCCAAATCCCAGACATCTTGTATCAACACACGGTGACATATTCGGTTCACTCCCTCCTCTTCCCACTTCAACCCACTAGCACCCCCCCTCACCCGCTCTAGCACGTCAATTATTCACAAAAATATTATATATTTAAAATTTCTTATATAAAAATTAAAAATAATTATAGAAAAGAATAATGGAATTTGGATATATGTATATATTATGAAAATATATATGTTGTATTATATATTGTTTAAAATTCATTCATCTTATATGGTAATAACATTTGCATTATCAATTAAAAAAATAACATTTGCATTCTATTTCTATGATATTTAAAAGTGGTGTGAAATCCAAAATGTTTATTTTATTTTTAAATTGCACTATCTTTTAATCACGCTATGTTTTTTTATACACATGAATTACCTAATATATATTAATTCTGAATCAAGATTAAATATAGTTATCTTTGGTAATAAATATAGTTACTCAGATTGCTCTTTTTTCTGTCTTTGTTTTATTAGCTTTGACATTTTGCATTTAAATATCTGTTTCCTCATCCTTTTTAGACATTATTCTATGTGAAATAATAATCATCACATTTTTTTCTAAAAAAAAAAAGAAGAATAAATATAGTTATCAAGCTATCCCCCCATCAAAGCCTCAACCCCGCCCCTGAACCCTATGTTCTATAGGGGACCGGATCCGGTCAGTGCTCGACCTCGGTCAGTTCAGTCAGTACCGAACTGCACCACGTGCAAATCGAACTGCACCACTTATAAATCGAACTGCACAACCAATTGTTGGGTATATTTTTTACTCTTTTATTAGATTCAATCAACTATTGGAGAAAATATGAATTCCTAAGTATCATCAGTATCCAATAAAAGAGTGAAAAATATACTCAACAATTGGTTGTGCAGTTCGATTTATAAGTGATGCAGTTTGATTTGAACGTGGTGCAGTTCGGCACTGACCGAACTCAACACTGACCGGATCCGGTCTCGTTCTATAGTTGCACGGTCATTTGTTGAAATGTTACTGGTTTGGCAAGAGTTGTCTACCAAAAAGATTTTGGATCTCCTCATTGATGATAAGATGTAAATAAATATCGCTAATTTTGGAATCTTTAACATTATGAATTCCTTATTTATTTCATTTAATTGTTGTTTCCATCTTTTATATTATTAAACGTCTATCATGAGGTGAACAATGGATGAGAATCACAAATACACTATGTTATAACAGTATATGTTAAATTTTTTTCAATAAATATATATATTAGTATATGTGTATACTTCACTTTTCATAACAAATAAATATTTCAATGTACGTATGAATGTATAAAATTATAGACATGACTATACAAAGGGTAGTAAATATCATTTTTTTCAATAGATTTATCTATACTAGTCTAAATTTTCATTAACTCATGTGACCCCAAACGCATTAGACATAATTATGTCTTTTAATAAAAGTAGAAAGCACAAATATGCTACTAAACGTTTTTCAGAAAATAAACCTAATTAAAAAGTTATTTATAATTTTTAGTATAAAAAGTTATTTATAATTTTTAGTATAAAAATTATTTTTTTAAAGAACAAAAAATGCGTTTTTTTAGGAATCAAATTTATTTAAATTATTTTTTTTAAAATCTTATTTTTCGATTGTATTTTCAAACACCGAAACTCAGTTTTTATTCTTACCAAAAAAAAAGAAAAAAACAAACACACTCAATTTTATAACATTGAAAAAAGTGGTTCCAAACGGCTCCATGGAAACCTAAAAATGGAGTGTCATCACAAGCGTCCATTTCTGATCCAACCATCTGTTGCCGTCGTTTTAAGTGGTTCCACGGAATCCACTCTAAATTCCACCGATCATACGGCTCAGCCTCCCTTCACAGAGAAACCCCTCCCTCCCAAAGTACTCTTCAATGGCGGCGCCATTTTAATTAGCAAACCCTCTCTCTGAATCATTTGGAAAAAAAAACTGAAAAGCTTCGTATTTGATCACATTTTCATCTTCGCAAACACAATGTCTCGCTCTCTTTGGAAACAACAATCCCTTCTACAAATTATCATTTCATCAAAACCCTATCAGTTTTTCCTCCAAAACCCACTATCCATTCTCAGACCCATCTCTACTACATCATCATCTGATACAACCATTGAACACCCAAAATCACTGACCCTCTCTTACCTCACAAACACCCTCGGTTTCTCCTCAGACGCAGCTCTGAAGGCCTCCAAAAGACTGAACCTCAAAACCACACGCAACGCAGACTCAGTCCTCGCGTGCTTCAGAAACCACGGATTCACCGACGCCCACATCTCCAGAATCATCAATTCATGGCCCCGATTGCTCGCTTGCGACCACGCGAAGGTGATCGAGCCCAAGATGGACCTCCTCCGCCGTCTAGGGTTATCCGATTCCGACCTCGTGAAGTTCATCTGCAGCAACCCAATCACTCTGGTCAGAAGCCTGACGAACAGTGTCGCTCCTTGCCTTGATTCATTGAAGGGGCTTTTTGGCTCCGACGATAACGTCGTCATGGCCTTGAAGTGTTCGCCTTGGGTCCTCAACGGGGATCCCGAGAGGAAGCTACGGCCGAACATTCTGACTCTGCGGGCGCTCGGAGTTCCCATGTCGTGGATCATCAAATCGATGAGCCGGTCTCTTTCTTCCGCGAGCCCCGACTGGTTCAAAGAGGTCACGGAGACCGTCAAGGGATTGGGTCTGGATCCGAAGAGGCCTAAGTATCTCAACGTGGTCGTCGTGATGTCGGGGATGGACAGGTGCACCTGGGAAGAGAAATGCAGGGTTTTTAGGAGCTTCGGTGTGTCGGAGGAGGAGACGCTGTTGGTGTTCAAGAAGCAGCCTCTTTGCTTGGGGAATTCGGCCAAGAAGATTGGGACGGTGTTGGGGTTCTATGTGAATGAGCTTGGGTGGAAGCCTTCGGTGGTCTTGAGACGTCCGACCGTTTTGACACTCAGCTTGGACAAGAGAGTCATCCCAAGGTGTTCGGTCCTGAAGTTGCTGACATCGAAGGGTTTGCTTGTCAAGGATTTCGATTGGATTCCGGCGTTACTGTTGAAGGAGTGTCACTTTTTGGAGAGATTTGTGAATAAGTACTTGGTTGAGGCCCCTGAGTTAATGCAGGTGTATCAAAGGAATATGTCTTCAAATGGGTGTCAAGTGATCGGTTTATGATGTTCGTTATACAGAGTTTCCAAGTTGCTTCATGGATCATTCAAGTAGTGGTGGATATCGGCCACTAGATTTGGTTATATGTTGAGGTATGAATCAAGAAACTTCTCTGTCCTTTTCAATTCGTGTTGTGCATTATTTAGTTTAAGGCGTCATGGTCGAATTTTTGTAATTTTGTGAATCCAGCTAATCTAATAACGAACCGTAACTTATGTTATATGTTGCTGATGCTGTGCATAGGCATGCTTGCTTATCAAATATTGGATTATTTGTGTCTGTGGGCATAGATGTTATGCATCACAAGAGGAAATGAATGATACTGTTTAGTATGAATCCAGTTAAAGCAAGAAGAATATGAAGGTTATATGCTTATTTCATTTCATTCATTGATTAAATTCTTCTAGAAGTTGAACTTTATGAGAAGATCTTGTGAGGTAAAACATGTATTAGCTAGAAATACTGCACCGATTACTTGTTCAAAGTTTTAGGGATTAGTGAAGAAGCTTTGGCATTGATTGACTTACTTTTATATGAACAATCTTGATGATCACATACATGAGTACTTGAATATGATGTCAAATGCATGAGAGCACCTCTGCCCATCTAATACCATCCTTAGCGATCCAGTGCAATCTTATGCTTTAATGGTTTAAGAGATTTCAGGGCAGAAAGTTCAATGTGGTTCTGCTTCACTTGTGAATTTACAAGTGGTTATAAACAAGCATTCTACATGATTTTGAAGTGGCTCCCGTCCTCCGGATTTTTTTTCTTTCTTGGGGCCAGACCTGCGATCAGTACTTCCTTTCTTTGTTGCAGCTACTTGGGGTGATTGGCCAAATTGAGCTTCTTTAAATTTTTGAGCTTTATTGGTTTTTCAGATTCTCATCTCCATGCCATGAGTTCACCTTTTTTTAACAAGTATCCTTGCTTCATATGCTTGTAGATGGATTGTTAAAACTGGGTTATGGTTTTTTTTATCTTTAATTACCATTCAGGATTTGTTTTTTTTGGGGTTTGATTTGTTTTGTAAATGTCGAAATAGAATTGTTGGTTTCCATCAGATCTATGCTCTTTGGTGAAAGTTTTCCTCGCTTTATTCTATATATATATGTGTGTTGTCATAAATAAAATAAGTTTCTTGTGCTTTAAATTCAATCACTTGGGTTTTGTTGATGGATTTTCTATATATTAACTCATTCCATCTTTCATAATTGATTCTAATCTACTGTGCCTCAGATAAAAAATGTTGAAACCCCTCATCCACCCATTAAGTTTACAAAGATTGTTCTTGTAGACCGCATAAGAAGATTCTCGATTCACACTCCAGCCTTTTTTTCAATGTTCCACATATATAATGAACTGCACTGTGGCTCTGGCTCGAGCTAATTATGAAGAGAGGATTCACATGAAGGTTGTCGAAGAATCTTTGTTCTACAATAGAACCTATGCAGTGAAGGCAAAGGTGTCTCAATCCTATGTTATGGCGGTGGAATGGGCAATGTGGTTAACGAGGAATCGTGCCATTTTCAGAGGTCAAACGCCATATACTGAAAATATTTGGGGGATGGTGATCGACTTCATTCAGGAGTGGGAAAGGTTTTGTGGTGGGGTGGGGATGGTTCGGGTTCTAGTTGGTGGCGTGATGATTAGTTATGAGTCATCTCTTGCGGGAGGTGATGGGGGAGCACCCTGGAGGGTCATCAAATAGATATCTCTTCTACTTGTGGGCTCTTGGGTTTCATTGGGTTTTTATGATATGGCTATATTTTCTTTTTATGTTTCATTATACTCTTTTTGGGCTTAGGCCTTTCTTTAATATAAAGGTGCTCCTCTAGTGTTTATCTAAAACAAAAAAAAGAACCCATACAGTGAGGTTTCTTATTTTAATTATGTGATGGTTTTTTAATCTTTGAAACGCTGGAAACTAATTCTTTTGTTTGTTTTTCATGTCCTCGGATCTATTTCTATTTCCCTGATTTTCTGTGATATTTTATTACCATTTTTTAAAAGTGAATTTTCATTCTTTTTGGCAGGTCGAGGGATTAGGAATGCATGAAGACGAAAATTCCAGCCTGCCATTGATAGATAGAAAGGCTAAAGATCTCTGATTTAAAGATCTGATGTCAAGGGTTTTCCCTCTGTTTTTTTTTTCTTCTTAAAAAAAAAACAGTTGTTTGGCATCAACGAATCGAAGTAATTTTGGGAGTACACTCTTTTAATTTGTTTTGATTGTTTAAGTTGTTTGCTCTTTTAACTTTATGAAGAGAAAGTGGAAGATAATCTTCAGTTAACTCTATGGTCTTTAAGATTCACAGATAAAATAAGAACATTTATTTGAGGTATAATTTTTTTATTTAATATAATGAGAATTTATGACACAAACTCTTTCCTATTATATGGTTAGGATTAGTGATATTCCTTATGCTGATTTATCAGGTAAGTGTCATTGATTATTGATTATAGATATGTAACACCAGGGGTGCAACTTGGGCGGGTTGAACCTGACTCAACCCGGTTCATGGGCGGGTTCGGGTTGGGTTTTTTCTCTGTTGAGTTTAACCCGACCCGAACCCGAATTAACCCGAACCCAATTCGGGTCAGGTTCGGGTTAGGGGGTTCAACCCGCGGATTCAACCCGAACTCTAGGTTAACAAATATTATGTTGCCATAACAATATACCTATATCTAAAACCCTAAATTCTTAAAACACAATAAACAATTATACAAATCAGAGCATCACTATATTTGTTGTGTTCGGGTTAATTAATCACAGATATTCACTTTTAATTATTTGCATTTAAGGTTTAATTAATAATTAATTAGAGTTTGTTGTGTTGTTTATTAAATATTTTTTATGATCTTTTAAGTGTAAAACTCGAACCCGACCCGAGTCTGAATTCAACCCGAACCCGACCCGAGCCCCAATTCAACCTGAACCCGCGGGTTGAGGTCGGGTTCGGGTTCGGGTTGAGCTCTATGCAATGCGGGTTAAAGTCGAACCCGATCCGATCCTGACCCAACCCGCCCAAGTTGCACCCCTATGTAACACGCGCATTTGCGCGTAGTAGTATGCTATCTTTTCCACGTCAGACACAGTTTCCAATTTTGATTCTTATTTAAATGAAGAATCTCATCTTAGTTTTAAATTTGAATTTATTTAAAGTTTAATATATATAAATAGTGAGATTTATGGATAGATTCAACAAAATATTTCTCAAAATCAATTAATCAAATTTATCTGTAAATCTTAATGTAAAAATTTAAAACTTATGATTCAAAATTAAAATTAAGTCAAAATTCAAAATTTTTTAAAGGTTAATTGTTGGTTTGTGTTAACTATGTCCAACCGGAAACAATTTGAAAGAAGTGCTTTCAAAATTTAATTTCATGAAGCACATTTCACAATTTAATTTCTTTTATATAACAATAATTTTAATGGAAATTACAAATCCTATTATAAATATATTTAATTTGAACAAAGTGTAATTGATTTTAATTGTTAAATATGAACATAATTTTCAGCCTTTTTTTTTCATTTTAACATGCAATTAAAAAATGATCACTTACCAGTTACCAAAATAAAACACGGTTATATTGAGAAGGCAGATAAATATATATAAATTTAATATAAATGTAATAACACTAGTTATATAAATATCAATACCTTTAAAAAAATACAATTGAAATTAGTTAATAAAAGCTTAAAATGAGTTAATTAATAAAAGTTTTCATCAACGGTAAAAAAAAAAACAGACTTGGTCGGCAAGAATTCTCTAAATCACAACATTGCTATTCAAAATGAGTTAATAAATGCTTCTACAACGGTAAAAAAAAAATATTGACTTAGTCTGCAAGAAAGCTTCGATCAACGGTCAAAAAAACACTTCTTATAAAAATCGTACAAAACCAGTCGCTCACATGGATCCCTCTCCGAAAAATCAACAAAACCCTAATTTTTAGGGTTTCCTTTCGCATCCTCTTCAACGACCAAAACTCAAGCATCGGTGCAGATGGTGAGAATGCGAGAAGATCGGCGAGAGCTTCAGCGTGTTCATGTCCGGGTGAGGGTGTTCTATCTCTGTTTTTTATTCTTTATGTCATGATTTTATCCATCAATGTTGGAGGGATGATATGCATTGGGTAAATTATTCTGTCACATTTTGATTCTATTTTGGTTTCTGTTTGATAGTTTCTGGTATGTTTTTTTTTTATTTAGAAATTCATCAGATTTGACATTCATTCTGTTCATGTCGGGGTGAGGGTTTCTATTTTTTTTCTTCTTTATGTCTTGATTTTATCCAATAATGTTGAAGGGATGGTATGCATTGGGTAAATTATTTTGTCAAATTTTGATTCTTTTTTGGTTTTTTATTTGATAGTTTCAGGTATGCTTTTTTTATAAAGAAATTAATCGGATTCGACATTCTGTGAGTTATTTTTGGGAAGGGTGATTACTCTAGAAATTAATCCCAAATGTTGCGCTTAGGGTCGGAAAACTTGGGACAAATCAGGTTATAGTCATCGAGTTTCCTCGTCAAGTGCGCCATTGCGGATGATGGCCATGGATTTTGTGTTTGCCTCGTAAACTACACGTATCATCCATGTAGTTCCGGACTAACACATCCCTTCTTTCTTCTTCTAGTTGGTTGCTTCATGAGGCTTTTTCTTGTTATTTGCTGATTTACCGAGAGCTCCTTACTTTGGTCTTAAACTCAGTTTCCTAATGGTCACCCTGCGCCTATGGTCGCCTAGTGCACTTTCATCTTCACCAATAGATGGACCATCACCTCGCTTCACTTCGTTCGCTTACGGCCACCTAGTTGATCCATCATCTGATCTATCATTTTACACTTGACATGATCCTGTACAGTCAGATAAAGTAGCACAAGAATAGAACCTGTTACGCTCCTACAAGCTCAATAGAAGCTGGAATAGAAGTAGGAATAGGCAATCGAAGTGAGTATTCACAAACACTTAGATCTGCTGACTTAGTCTTTGAAACAACACTCCCGCGTCGCTTCCTAATAACCTTACCTTCAGGATTCATATCAATGGAGTGGAGCTATGCCTTAGTCTTTGAAACAACACTCCCTCACCCTTCCTAATAACCACCCGCGTTGCTTCTCTTCTGCACGGTCAAGTCGCCTTTAGCTTGAGAGACCTTATTTTAAATGATTTAATATTTTATTTTCCATCACTCATCACCTTTATTTTTTAAATAACATCGTTTTTCCTTCACTTCTCATTCTAAATAACATTGATTTTAATCGCTACAATTCAAGTGATTTAAAACTTTAATTTTCGTAGCTCATACATTTGATTTCTAAAGAGCATCGCTTTCTCTTTCATTTCTCATTCTGCACAACATTGGTTTTTAAGGCAACTTATACGTCTCTGGCTTGAATCCTGAAAGTGGTGGCTTAGGGAAGAAAACTTGCTCGAAACCATATTATGGCCATCAACTTTTCTCCTTAAGCACACGGGTGCGCCACTGAGTATGACGGCCAGGGATCGTATTTGTCTGTCACATTTCAAGGGATTTAAGATTTTAATTTTCGTCGCTCATCATCTTTTTTGTTTAATAACATCGTTTCTCCTTCACTTCTCATTCTAAATAACATTGATTTTAATCGCTACAATTCAAGTGATTTAAAACTGTATTTTTCGTAGCACATACATTTGATTTCTAAAGAGCATCGCTTTCTCTTTCATTTCTCATTCTGCACAGCATTGGTTTTTAAGACAATCATACATCTCTGGCTTGAATCCTGAAAGTGGTGGCTTAAGGGTAGAAAACTTGCTGGAAACCATACTATGGCCATCAACTTTTCTCCTTAAGCACACGGGTGCGCCACTGAGGATGACTACCATTGATCATATTTGTCCGTCACATTTCAAGTGATTTAAGAGTTTATTTTTCGTCGCTCATTACCTTATTTTGTTAAATTAATATCGTTTCTCCTTCACTTCTGATTCTAAATAACATTGATTTAAGCGCTACAATTCAAGTGACTTGAAACTTTATTTTTCGTAGTACATCCATCTCATTTGATTTCTAAAGAGCTTTGCTTACTCTTTCATTTCTCATTTTGCATAGCATTGATTTTTAAAGCAACTTATACGCCTGTGGCTTGAATCCTGAAAGTGGTGGCTTAGGGAAGAAAATTTGCTAGAAACAATATTATGGCCATCAACTTTTCTCCTTAAGCACACGGGTGCGCCATTGAGGATGACGGCCAGGGTTCGTATTTGACTGTCACATCTCAAGTGATTTAAGATTTTAATTTTTGTCGCTCATCACCTTTTTTGTTTAATAACATCATTTCTCCTTCACTACTCATTCTAAATAACATTGATTTTAATCGCTACAATTCAAGTGATTTAAAACTTTATTTTTCGTAGCACATACATTTGATTTCTAAAGAGCATCGCTTTCTCTTTCATTTCTCATTCTGCACCGCATTGGTTTTTAAGGCAACTTATACGTCTCTGGCTTGAATCCTGAAAGTGGTGGCTTAGGGAAGAAAACTTGTATGAAACCATATTATGGCCATCAACTTTTCTCCTTAAGCACACGGGTGCGCCACTGAGGATAACTCCCATTGATCATATTTGTCTGTCACATTTCAAGTGATTTTAGAGTTTATTTTTCGTCGCTCATCACCACTTTTGTTAAATTAACATCGTTTCTCCTTCACTTCTGATTCTAAATAACATTGATTTTAAGTTCTATAATTCAAGTGATTTAAAACTTTATTTTTCGTAGCATATCCATCACATTTGATTTCTAAAGAGCATTGCTTTCTCTTTCATTTCTCATTCTGCATAACATTGGTCTTCATAACAACACGCCCTCACCCTTCCTAATAACCACCCGCGTCGCTTCTCTTCTGCATGGTCAAGTCGCCTTCAGCTTGAGAGACCTTATTTTAAATGATTTAATATTTTATTTTCCATCACTCATCACTTTTATTTTTTAAATAACATCGTTTTTCCTTCACTTCTCATTCTAAATAACATTGATTTTAATCGCTACAATTCAAGTGATTTAAAACTTTATTTTTCGTAGTACATACAATTTGATTTTTAAATAGCATCGCTTTCTCTTTCATTTCTCATTCTCGACAGCATTGGTTTTTAAGGCAACTTATACGTCTCTGGCTTGAATCCTGAAAGTGGTGGCTTAGGGAAGAAAACTTGCTCGAAACCATATTATGGCCATCAACTTTTCTCCTTAAGCACACGGGTGCGCCACTGAGTATGACGGCCAGGGATCGTATTTGTCTGTCACATTTCAAGGGATTTAAGATTTTAATTTTCGTCGCTCATCATCTTTTTTGTTTAATAACATCGTTTCTCCTTCACTTCTCATTCTAAATAACATTGATTTTAATCGCTACAATTCAAGTGATTTAAAACTGTATTTTTCGTAG
This sequence comes from Acorus calamus, assembly GCA_030737845.1. Taxonomy (NCBI): domain Eukaryota; kingdom Viridiplantae; phylum Streptophyta; class Magnoliopsida; order Acorales; family Acoraceae; genus Acorus; species Acorus calamus. The sequence continues at coordinate 30,914,900 of CM060875.1, forward strand.
CACATACATTTGATTTCTAAAGAGCATCGCTTTCTCTTTCATTTCTCATTCTGCACAGCATTGGTTTTTAAGGCAACTTATACGTCTCTGGCTTGAATCCTGAAAGTGGTGGCTTATGGAAGAAAACTTGCTTGAAACCATATTATGGCCATCAACTTTTCTCCTTAAGCACACGGGTGCGCCACTGAGGATGACTCCCATTGATCATATTTGTCTGTCACATTTCAAGTGATTTTAGAGTTTATTTTTCGTCGCTCATCACCACTTTTGTTAAATTAACATCGTTTCTCCTTCACTTTTGATTCTAAATAACATTGATTTTAAGTTCTACAATTCAAGTAATTTAAAACTTTATTTTTCGTAGCACATCCATCACATTTGATTTCTAAAGAGCATCACTTTCTCTTTTATTTCTCATTCTGCATAACATTGGTCTTCGAAACAACACGCCCTCACCCTTCCTAATAACCACCCGCGTCACTTCTCTTCTGCACGGTCAAGTCGCCTTCAGCTTGAGAGACCTTATTTTAAATGATTTAATATTTTTATTTTCCATCACTCATCGCCTTTGTTTTTTAAATAACATCGTTTTTCCTTCACTTCTTATTTTAAATAACATTGATTTTAATCGCTACAATTCAAGTGATTTAAAACTTTATTTTTCGTAGTACATACATTTGATTTCTAAATAGCATCGCTTTCTCTTTCATTTCTCATTCTGCACAACATACATTTGATTTCTAAATAGCATCGCTTTCTCTTTCATTTCTCATTCTGCACAGCATTGGTTTTTAAGGCAACTTATACGTCGCTGGCTTGAATCCTGAAAGTGGTGGCTTAGGGAAGAAAACTTGCTCGAAACCATATTATGACCATCAACTTTTCTCCTTAAGCACACGGGTGCGCCACTGAGGATGACGGCTAGAGATCGTATTTGTCACTCACATTTCGAGGGATTTAAGATTTTATTTTTCGTTGCTTATCATCTTTTTTGTTAAATAACATCGTTTCTCCTTCACTTCTCATTTTAAATAACATTGATTTTAATCGTTACAATTCAAGTAATTTAAAACCTTTTTTTTCGTAGCACATTCATCACATTTGATTTCTAAAGGGCTTGCTTTCTCTTTCATTTCGCTTTCTGCATAGCATTGGTATTTAAGGAAACTTATACGTCCGTGACTTGAATCCTGGAAGTGGTGGCTTAGGGAAGAAAACTTGTTGGAAACTATACTATGGCCATCAACTTTTCTCCTTAAGCACACGGGTGCACCATTGAGGTTGACGGCTAGGGATTGTAATTGTTTGAAACATTTAAAGCGATTTAAGATTTTATTTTTCATCGCTCATCACCTTTTTTGTTAAATAACATCGTTTCTCCTTCACTTCTCATTCTAAATAACATTGATTTAAATCGCTATAATCAAGTGATTTAAAACTTTATTTTTAGTAGCACATCCATCACATTTGATTTCTAAATAGCTTCGCTTTCTCTTTCATTTATCATTCTGCATAGTATTGGTTTTTATGGCAACTTATATGTCTGTTGTGGCTTGAATCTCGAATGTGGTGGCTTAGGGAAGAAAACTTGATGGAAATCATACTATGGCCATCATGTTTTCTTCGTAAGCGCACGGGTGCGCCACTGAGGATGGTAGCCATGGATCTTATTTTTCTGTCACATTTGAAGTGGTTTACGCTTTTATTTTTTGTTGCTCATCTCCTTTATTTTTTAGATAATATCATTTCTCCTTCACTTCTTATTCTAAATAACATTGATTTTAATTGCTACAAATCAACTTATTTAAAACCTTATTTTTTGTAACACATCACATTTGATTTCTAAAGAGCATCGTTTTCTTTATTCTACATAGCATTGATTTTCAAGGCAACTTATACATCTGTGGCTCGAATCTCGAAAGCGGTGGCTTAGGAAAGAAAACTTGCTAGAAACCATACTATGACTATCAACTTTTCTCCTTAATCACACGGGTGTGCAACTGAGGATGACGGTCATGAATCATATTTGTCTATCACATTTCAAGTGATTTAAGATTTTATTTTTCGTCGTTCATCACTTTTTTTTTTAGATAACATCGTTTCTCCTTCATTTCTCATTCTAAATAACATTGATTTTAATAGCTATGATTGCAGTTATTTAAAACTTTATTTTTCGCAGCACATCACATTTGATTTCTAATGAGCATCGCTTTCTCTTTCATTTCTCGTTATGCATAGCATTGGTTTTTATAGCAACTTATACATCTTTGGCTTGAATCCTGAATGTGGTGGCTTAGGGAAGAAAACTTGGTAGAAAACTGGCCATCAACTTTTCTCCTTAATCACACGGGTGCCACTGAGGATGATTGTCATGGATCGTATTTGTCTGTCACATTTCAAGTGATTTATGCATTTATTTTTCGTTGCCCATCACCTTTATTTTTCAAATAACATCGTTTCTCCTTCACTTTTCATTCTAAATAACATTGATTTTAATTACTACAAATAAAGTGATTTAAAACTTTAATTTTCGCAGCACATCACATTTGATTTCTAATGAGCATCGCTTTCTCTTTTATTTCTCATTTTGTATAGCATTGGTTTTTAATGCAACTTATAGATTTGTGGCTTGAATCCCGAATGTTTAACAACCGCTTTAAAATTTGGTTTTATTCATCCAAATGAATAACATTTAAAAGAATTTAAAATATACATTTACATATATATATATATATATATAGATTTACATATATTTATTTATATATATGTTAAGAGAAATGAAGAGCCTGAGTAAAAATGTCTTTTTTCAACACCTAGATTGGGATTGGGGGAAATACCACCTCTTGAGGGAGATTTTCAATCCCCCTAATCAAGGATTTTCAATCCTAGTCTCTCAAACCCAATCCCCATTTTGAAATTTATCCAAACAATTATTGACTTGAATTATGATTCTCAATCACAATTTAGACACCCAATACTCCAATCCAAACAAGCCCATAAAGTGTTGTGGCCGTGTGGGTCCTATGATACAATGACTTGAAAATTTTGAAATTGAATAACCGATGGGCCATATCATGTGATCAGTTGGGATTTGGAATAGAAGATACAAATTCTAATGGTTTTCATCTTTATATTTTTACCATTGTTTTTCATGATGTTCAATGTTGGTGTTGCTTTTAGTTGATTTATATATGTTATGAGTGAATAGTTTAAGGAGATGATTTTTTTATTGTTATAATGATTAGTAAATTACACAGTATATGAACTGTAATCCTTCTCTTTGAATTTTATAAATGCTGATTTTGTGGTATTTTTCTTTTGGTTACGAATCTTGAACTATTTTACATGCCTTTCTTTAGTATTAGGCGACAATCCCCATGGATCAGGACTAGTGTTGTACTATTGTATGATTAATAAGGAACAAATTTTATCTAATATATGTTAGTTTCCTCTACCGTGTTGTTGTTTAGCTAACACTCGCATGATTTAGGAAAGGTCGAAAGGGTAATAGGTGCATGGACTACAGAATGAAAAATGAAAAATGAAAAATTTCTTGACATTACTAACAAATTTGATTGATACTTGATAGGATTAGGGAGGCAGATAGCCAAGACAATAGTAGTTAGTGGGGCAATAGGGATAAGAACTATTTTTTCTTTCGTTAGGGTTTCTAGTAGATGTCAAGAACGCTTTTCGAGGTGGGGTGATGGGGTTCTGGGTGGGGGGGGGGGGAGAGTAGTGTGGGAGGGCAGTGGCAGTGGGTGGATGAGACAACGGTTGGCAAAGGAGTTGGTGGGTCATCTGGTGGGGAGAGTGTTACGCCCCACGACGGCTGTCCCTGAGTCATAACAATATATAATATCAACTATTAATACTTAAGGCACCGTTTGGGAAGCGGAATAGGCGGGAATAATGGTAGTATAAGGGTGGTATAAGAATGGATAAGGAAAATGGTTGTTTGTTTGCAGAGTATAACTTGGTATTACTAAGCCAGTTTAAACGAGTATAAGAGAGTATAACAATTCTAAGCAACCCCTAGGATAAGCTATACTCACCTTATCTATTCCCATGGGCCCACATGTCAAATCAACTTTTTACACATCATCATATCAAATCACCTATCAACACCTCTTATACATCAAATGTCAAATCAACTTTTTTACACTTTATTTATATTTTATTATTTATCAAACAAACAACTCAACCTTTATTCTTACGTTTTCCAATGAGAATAAAAAAAATACAACCAAACAGAAAATATTTTATTCTTGTAGATTTGTTATCTATACTGGCATAGTTATCTATCCAGAATAACTCAATTCCGCTATCCAAACGGGGACTAAGATCAATAATGACTCCAACATACAATATACAAGGTTAACAAGTGATAGCTATCATAATAAGCGGAAACAAAACAACCAAGTCTGTAACACAAAAATAATATTACAGATTTGAAAACATAATCAACTGTCATGTGAGAGCCAAGTATAACCAAAGCCACCAATGTACAAATTGTGCACCAGCACGAGTATCAAATACTAGGGCTACAACTCAGGCACCCGACCCAACCCGATTTTCAACCCGAATTGGACCAACCCGAACCCAACCCGAAATTAAATAAACCAACCCGACCCAACCTGAATTGGACTAACCATACCCAAACCTGATTTTCAACCCGAATTGGACCAAGTCGACCCAACCCAAATTTCTAACATGATGTGTCAATTAAATAAATCAACCTGACCCAACCCGTAAGATTAGTTAAGTTTGCCTAAAATTTGGACTACCTATGCCATGATCTTTTTTTAACTATTAGTTTACGGGTTCGGGTTGGGTCGGGTTGTGAATGAGGCCAACCCGAATCCAACCCGATTTGTGAGTCAACCCGAATTGGCCAACCCGAACCCGATTTGGTCAACCCAACCTATGTAAAAATCGGGTTCAACCCGTCGGGTTCGGGTTCAACCCAACCCAAGTTGCAGCCCTATCAAATACATATAAGGGGAAGGAATGTTGATGGCCTCTCACTCGCAAAACCTAAGACATGGAACGCTGCAACCGCTGCTGATACTACGCTACGGGAGCTCCTTTTTTGGATCTAACTCAGCACCAATTGGAGAAACAACATGCAAGGGATGAGCCACACGCTCAGTAAATGTTACAATCCAAGCATCATATCTCATACCAACACAATAATGCAATTAAAGTCCCAACCACGATGGGAGGTAAATAACAACCGGTGAGTCACATATTGACACGCCCTCACCCTCACCCTCACCCTCACCCCTAAGGGTGACATAGGATTATTGGGATGAAATCATTTCGTCCACACCCTTCATCTTCTGGTAGCTCTCTCCCGGGTAGTCTCTACCTGGCAGTTTTCCATGATCGATATATATGTCATATGGGTATCGCAATACGCATCGGTAATACCTACGGGCTAGTGTGGCAATGGGATAAGTGGTGGATAAGGGGTAATTATGGGGATAAATGAGTGGGTGGACAATTTGTCCCTGTTTAGTATAAAAAATAATCGGGATAAACTGTGGACAATTGTCCCAATTTTGAATTGAAAATTGAGATATTTTGTTCCACCTAAAGACTATGATATCATTCATCTCAACTTTTTGTCCCAATTTTAACAAATGTAAATATGAAAAAATTTGATTGATTTTTTATCATTTAAAATTAGGACAACTTATCCCTAAAACCTTAACCCATTGCCAAACTAGCCCTACAAGTGGTGACACCACACATGACAGCTTCAACGCCGAACAACTTCAACTTGGAGCCGACGAAGGGGAGAAACATTCCACGCTCGCAAATACGATCCTCATGGATCCTCCATCATCGGTTGTCAAACACCAATATGGTATCGAATTCTCATGAATTCCCGCCAAGACACATCGCTCTGATGAAGGGAAAACAAATTAATTCGCATACGCCAATGCCTAGGGGTGGTAAACGAGCTGAGCAGCTTGAGATCGTTCGGGCTCGACTTGGTTGAAAATCGTTCGGGTTTGTTTGATTAGACAAATGAGCCGAGCTTAAACACTTTTTAAAGCTCGGTTTGTAAACGATCCGAGCCCGACCTCAAGCTTATATCATTTTCATATGTATAAGGTGTTGTTATTTGTGAAAGATGACTTCTCAAATGCTAAAGAACTTTTTTTTTAGCTAAACGAGCCCGAGCTTCAACCGAGCTTTCATAAGTCAACCGAGTGATGGGTGGATGAGATGTGGTTGGCAAAGGAGGTGGTGGTAAATGGTAATAGGATGGGGAGAGAGGGAGAGAGAGAGAGAGAGAGAGAGAGAGAGAGAGAGGACGCGGATGGGAAGAGAGGTGTGGATGCCGAGGTGGTGGCCACATGTCACTGTCCTCGTCTATTGCTGTCCTCTTCCCCCCCCCCCCCCCCCCCCCCCCCAACACCATTGTTGCCCTCTCCTGGCCACCTCCACCCGCCCTCAATGTCCATCGATGCCCACCCACCTCCCACTGCCACCCCCCCTCTCTCTCTCTCCCTCTTTTTTTTTTTTTTTTACTTTGTTCCCCTCCCCACCCTAAAAAAATGAGTTTTTTAAAGTTGCGGGTGTTGGAGCTTAACGGGTGCTCAAAAATGGAGAGGTTATTATAGTGTGGTGTGGATCCTGTGATGTGGTGACTTGAAATTTTTGAAATTGAATAACCAATGGTCCATATCATGTGATCGGTTGGGATTTAGAAAAGAAGGAAGCTTATATGTTGTTGTCTAGTGTCTACTAGGCCTCTTGATAAGTCTCCTTTTTTGCTCAAAAAATTATTGATCACATGGTAACATAAAAGCACAAGTGAATAATCTGACTCCTTGTGAGTTTGCTTGAATGAAACACAGTTGCTGTGTGTTTGCAAATCTTTATAATATCACGTTAAGGAACAAGATAAAGAACCTAAAGAAAAATGATCCAAGTAGGCAAGGTCAATAAATAAAAGGTGCCAATATGGGAATGATGATAGGAATTTGAACAACATTTTATTGTAATATGATAGACATGTTGCTGAATATTCTCCTGAGTATGCAACAATGATAATGTAGACTAGAACATAAAATAGAGCTTCAATTAGAAGCATGTTTGGCAAGAAGTTAAAACTGCAAGTTGAATTTTCATTTGGTATATTATGGTATGAGTCATTAACAACTCACCTGGGGCCATGTATCCATGCGTTCCTGCAAGTGTGGTCTAGCCATGCCGAAGTCAGAGACACAAGCTTTGAAATCTAAATCCATCAGTATATTGTTGCTTGATATGTCTCAGTTAACCATAGATGTAGAGCAATCATGATGCAATTAGGATAACCCCTGAGATATATCTTTGATCACATTTACTCTCTTCAGCCAGTACAACTACATTGCTTCCTCATTAGTTAAGATAGCAGCAAGACTTCCTCTGTCCACATATTCATATACAAACATGAACTGGGGACTGGAACAGAACCGCAAAAGGTTTTACAATGTTTCGGTGCCAAATTTCAGCTAGCGCTTCGATTCACTTCTAAAACATTTCTCATCAGCCATTCAATCTTCTGCATAGTGCAGAGTGAATCTATTTTATAGCTACTGTTTAACCTGTCAACTGTTCCACCTTGTAAACACTTCCACATCCTCCAATCCCAATGCAGTATTTTCCATCAAAATTTTTAGTAGCCCTGATCCAACTCATTGTGTGATAAATCAATTGATGACAAACTGATCATATTATAGAAAGAACAGAGGAATTGGTTTGGTTCACATTGTAGTGGTTGGGAAATGATAAATGCATGGATGCAAGGATGGAACTTCATATTGCCAATCTTAATGTCCAAGTCTGGAGCTACTGCTACCCTTTTAAGTTTTTTTGTTATTTAGTTTTTCTTTGTTGCTATTTTATTGGGATTTTTTTTTTATTAGCATCAGTTGTTCACATGGAAAATAATATCCATTGGGCTGGATGCCTTGGATGATCAGATCTAGAACACCCTTTAGGCTGTCTGTCTCTTGGGCTAGTAGGCTTAGAGGTCTGGGCCTATGGCATGATCAGCTGACACCTTTTCCATTACTTAGGAGGATTCAATTTCTTGGGGGTCATTAAAATTCTTGGGATGAATACTAAAGTGAGGTGCCCTGTTTAGAAAATGTCCCTTGTCATTTTTACTGTCTTAATATATTTTGATTCTTTTTAAAATATATAGTCTAATAAAATATATACTTTCATAAAAATGACATATTCGAATAGAACAGACCGTACTCTTTTTCCTAATAAAGAATATACTCACCCAGTGTGTACTTTGTTATGGAATCCATAAAAAAAATGTTAGTTTAGTAACTTTGATCCCAAAAGAGATCCATTTTCCTATAATCTAATCTTAATAGATTATGTGAGCATGAGAAATAAAAAATAATAATCTGGGGTACCCATTAATGAGGAGGAAGATTTCAAATTTAATTTAAGGCTCCGTTTGGAAACACAGATTGAAAAATAGATTTTGGAATAAAGCTGTTTTTTAAGATAATTTTAGACCTTGACTTTTTTGGGATGCTTTTTTTTAATTCAGGAATCAATATTTGAAAGAAATTTAATGTTTGATAGAAAAAGTTGCTTTTCAATTCAAAAAATCGATTCCGACCAAAAAGCGTTGTTTTTGAGATTTTAAAAACACGGATTTCGAGAGAGAAATTAAAAGGAATCCAGCTTTTGATTCTGTCGGAATCCGACCCGTTTGGCAGCACGATTTTGGGATTTTAGCTTTTCAAAAAACGGAATCCGACTCAATCGTGCTGCCAAAGTCTCATTGAATGAGAATGAATATCAAATTAACACTAAGTTGGAATAAAGTAAAATGCGTCGGGACTCGTAAAGTCTTTGAAACATGTAGAAACACTTCTTGAAATTTTAAAATATGCACTTAGAACTTTTGTCGTGAGATTTTATGTTAAGATGAGACAAAAGTATAGTTTTATCATTTTAATTTATGGATAATTTTCTAAAAAAATGTATCTATTTCAAATATATTTGAAGAATTGATTATTATATTAATTAATATTTATAAAGCATATCTCTAAAGTTAATTCATGAGCTCTTTTTTTGAATATTTAAAACATTAATTGAAGGGTAAAATAGTTATTTTAAAACATTTTTGTCTCATCTTAACGAAAAATTTAACGGTATGGAGTGTAAGTGCATGTTTTTTTTAGTATGAACTTCATAGTATTTTTATAGGTTTCAAAAACTTCAAAGGTCTAAATGCATTTTATCCTATAAAATATTATATTGAAAGGGGATGAAGTTGCAATTTTACCTGGTGAAGGTATTAAACCAACAGGAATAAGGTTTTATAATAAGATATTAAACCAACAAGATTTGAAGCTATGATATCATGGCTGTAAATTTTGCTGTCAATCATTTTGTGAGGATAATGTTACGTCTAACTCTATTTTCAACCTCAATTCATGTATTTTGAACTTTTTTAAAATAATATATATCATCTAATGAGGTAATTCATGCTTTTATAAAAATGGTTTTTTATTTTTAAGTTTCCATAAACCATAGGATTTAGTGATCGATCATTTACTTTTTCGTATTTTGGTTTTAGTCCTCAGATTTAAAGGATATGTTCCTTTTTAGTCTCTAAAAAAAATTAAATAATTTAATAATAAGTCCCTCACAGGGACTAAAAAGAAATATATCTTTTAAATCTGGGATTAAAAATAAAATACGAAGAAGTGAGAGATCGATTACTAAATCTTATTGTTTATGGGGACTTAAAAATTAAAAAAACTCTTATAAAAAATGAAGTATATAATGAATTGCATGAATGTATTTATGAAAAATGTAAAAAAATTCTTTCGACGCATATGTTCTATTAACGTGAGCATCCGTGTCTTTAATTTTCTATAGACGCACATAGAGCTGTAATTGGGGTTAGAAATGGTTCTGGGTGTAACAATGCCCTTTTGATACGAGTCCAAGCCCTTGATGTCCAGATATTGGATGAAACTAGCATTATACATGAAGATACATGTTCTTTACATCTTTTTGTTATTGAATTCAATAACAAAAAATTAACTTACTTCATGAGGTGACTCTATTTGAGCCCCTTAAAATTACAAGTAAGTCTCTTAAATGGATTTTGTTGTTAAAGATCAATTTAGATTTTCTTAATAGGTACACCCCCCAATAAGTAAGCCCACCTAACTTTTTGGTAAAATCTTTAGTTAAGATTCTTTTTAATAAGTATTCCCCCCCATCTCATTTAAATTTATGTATTTTATGTATTTATTTATAAAAGATGCGAATTATACTTGGGCATCAATGTGGTCTCAATTATGACTATCAATGTATGCTCCAATTGAAATTGAATAGATATATATAAATGTGGATTTCAATTTGTTTTTTTTGGTATATGGTTTATGTAATTTTTTTTTTATAATTGTTTATTTCAATTTTCACAAAAAAATAATAAAATATATATGTTTGATTGGTCAAATATTAAAAAAAATCCATTTTTGTACTGGATGAATTTTTTTTTGTTATGCTGAATTGATCTTTTATGCATGAAAACTTTTTTTTGTGTTTTATCTCTATGAATTCACAATATAATGACAATTTTGACAATTTTTAAATGGGATTTTTAGTGTTAAGCCCCCCTAAACTATAAGATTTAGCGATTGATTCCTCACTTCTTCATATTTAGGTTTTAGTCCCTATATTTAAATTATAATTTATGAATAGGTCCCTGTCAGGGACTAAAAAGCAAGTTAAATAAGAAGGGGTAAAGTTGAATAGCCCATGATTGATTTAGAAAGTACATGAAATTAATTATGGTTATATGTTTAATTATTTACATTATGATAAATATTATATGTTATGGTTATTTTTATTATTTTTACTTCTTGATTAAGAAATTAACTATAGTTAATGTTCAATTTGATTAAAAATGATAAAAGAAAGGCATATTTTTACATTAAGAAAAATTCTAATTTTATAAAAATAAATACGTTATTTGTTATGGTATAAAAATAAATACCATATTTTTTTATGGCATACGTGCAAAAAAAAACCTTAAAAAAATGTTGCAAACTGTTTTAAGAAAATATATTCATCTCGCCAGGATCAATTCAGAAAGTTTTTCATTGATCCAGCTTGCCATTTGACATCTAATCAAATTTGTAAGTCTGTATGTGCATCATTCATAGCCAGGCTGGCTAAGCTGTTGGGCATCGAAACTCAACCCACTACACAACATAAAATCAGATCCATGTCATGTCAAATAAAAAATGATGGTAATCTTAGTCCATGGTATTTTTATTAACAATATCTCATTGAGCATCTTCAAAGTTCATACTGTCCAGACTGTGGCCCCAATTCATTTCAGTCAAGCCTAATATGAAGTGACCTATGAACTAAAAAATAATGGTGGGGGTTCCACTTCCCAATTCATTCTCTCCTTCATGAAGTATCCATACCATCATAGTACCATGATCTATCACTTTATAAAATTAGGTCAAATGGAATCTTCAATATTTTACTTTTGGTATATGTATGTGTGTGTATGTATAGATTGGTTAAATCTTCTTCTATCAGTAGTTGTAAGCTCATAGCCTCTGTCGGTCATCAGTGATAGTTTTCAATAATTTTTCATTCTATGGAATCATGTAAAATTAAAATAAAAATCCTCGAAGGTTTACCTGATTTGCTTCCCCTAAAGAACCCTTTGTTATTAATTTAGTTTGGAGGATAACAAGTATTAATTGTTTAGTTGCCCCAGGACTTCCATAAATTCTGCACAGAAAATTGTTGTTTATGTTGTATTTTTAGTAAGGTCTGAATATAAATGAAAGTTTTGAAAAGGAAAGTGTGATAGCATGAAACATGTATTTTCTAATGGTTAAACCCCCTCCAAAACACAATATTATTATAAGCCCCCTTAAAATGTTATCAGACTTCGTAAAAAATTATACAGTTAACAAACTAACTATATTAGAAGAATATTTCATCTTAATATATATATATTGTTCATTTTACCATCTTCATTAAGAGATTTTAAGAGATTGAATAAATGTATTTATGACTTTTTTCATTAATGGAGAGGATAAAGTGGACAATATACATATGTTGAGATGGAATATTCTTCTAATATAGTTAGTTTGTTAACTGTAGGGTTTTTTTTTATAAAGTTTGGTAACATTTTAAGAGGGTTTATAATAATATTGTGTTTTGGAGGGGGTTTTTAATAATTTGCATGTTTTAGGAGGGGTGGAAACTAAATAACCCTTCCAAATATTATATGAATTAACCAATCATAATGGATCATTGACAGGCTGTTGGTGAACATAAAACTAAAATTGCATTAACTGATGCATTGAAGTTGTGTCTAAATAAAAAAAAATTGATCCATATGAGATTACAAACTAACAGATTTGGAATCTTTTCTAGAGGTTCGTTCAGCTGAATCTTATGGGAATTGAATTGTAATTCATTACTAGATTTTCCAGTACTCATATGAGATAATAAATAAATACTTGTACATGTGAGGATTATTTATATTCCCTCCTATGTATCTTTACACTTTAACCGGCCTGTGTCAAGTTAAATATATGCAAATATTGCACACTACTTTTTGTCCATGTTTGGATGGAAAAATTTAATGTGGAATAAGTTGGAATAATCATAAAAATAGAGTATTTCAAGCGGTATATACCTATGGATTTTAGTTGAAGGAAAGTGAGAATGAATGCTAAACCAGTCTTTAGTCTCTCTCTTGTAAACAATTTTATAGTCTAAACACATTATATTTATTTTTTGAAGATATATGTTTGTTTACCATCCAAATACATATTTTTGTATATGCTCAGAATGTATATGCATACTTTCTTGTAATTTTTTTAATAGAGTATAAACTCAACTAAAAAAACTATATTATATTAAGGATTTGATATACTAAATTGGAAGTGCAGGAATGACTTCGTATCTCAATGCCTATTATAAAATGCTGCAACCCAATGCTGTGTGTAGTCAACCTCATCCAACTTACACATTTATATTACCAATTAAAAGAAGAATTAATAACCCTATGTACTGTTATCCGATAATTCCGGCTTATATAATAGGGGAAAATCCTTTGAAATTCATATAACCCCTTACTTTTTCTAAAGTTCATATAATCCTTTGAAAACACATATGTAAATTTAAATAACGTCTGAATTAAATTTTTGTTGAATGATAAGAAATATTTTATTTGGCTAATGCTCTTTGAAAACACAGCATACCTAAAAACCATCTAAAATATGTTAAAAATGCAAAAAATCTTCTGTAAATGATAATTTTATCAATCTGAATGGGGCTTTATAATCTATCCAGAATGATACAAATCGTCATTTATATATGATTTTTTACATTTTTAACAAATTATAGGAGATTTTTGACATACTGTGAATTCAACCAAACCAAACGAAATATACACAAAATATTTCTTGTATGTCTTAACTCAAATGGCTATTTGAATTTACATATATGTTTTTAAGGGTAAATAGACTTTAAAAAAAAGTCAAAAAGTTATATGGAAAGACATAAGGGATATTTGAATTTTTCCCCATCACCAACCTGTCCTTTTTATATATAATTATTATTCGACAACTTATCTACAAATATACATGACATCAACAAGTGCTCAACATTTATCTTTGCTTAGCCGTCTAGTTTTGTTGGTGGTTCAAAAATCAACAAAAACAATTACTCTATTTAGATCAAAACGTGACTTCTAAACAATGCTTTGAAGTTTTGAAGGTTCATTGAAGATAAAGTGAAGAAGGTTCATTGAAGATAAGGTGAAGGAAGAGTAATTGTAAATTAAAGAGGAAATCCAAATTTCACAGTTTTTTACTTTCCTTCTTCACAATTAAGTGAATTAAGCACGACACTTTCTTGCCTTTGAAGGGAAAGAAAGACATACACTAGATAGAATTAGGATTATGATCAATAAGTTCACAATAAGAAAGACATATGAACACATCACATGAAACATTGAATTTGTTTTTGTTTTTTTTAGCCCTGTGAGGAAATTTTGGTCCTCAAAAGCTACCCAAAAGAGTGACTAATTTTTTTGAATTTCAGGTGGGTGGAACTGCCAATTTTTTGGACCTAGCTACATCTTTTGTTTTCATCTTGGATGAGTAAAAGACATATACGAAGATCGAGAATGGAAACCCAAGAAAAACACACTGCATTTATTGTTCTTACTGGATCATCACCATTGTCTTTGTTATTTATTGTGAGTTATGATGGCTGTAACTGATACACTCCAACCATCTTATTTTGCTAGGATCCGACGATTGCTATTTGAATGTAAAGAAAAAAGGAGAGAGAATTTTATTCAAATATTATTACATAATATTTATTTATTAAAATGGCCTTAAAGTGCCTCAAACTCATGTTCAAATGCTAGGTCTCTTAATTAGCCTCTCTTTGGGATGCGGAATAAGAGTTCGATGGGGATGGAATAGAAAAAAAAAAGTTTAGTTTATTTTGAATAACCTAATAATTATGCTCTGATAAACTGATATAAGTCATGGTATTAATTCAATTGGAGAATTGGAATATCCGATCTATATCTTATACAATTATTAATACAACTACCCAATAACTAGGTATAAAATCAAATCTGTCTCATACATCCCAAATGGGTGCTCAGGTTTCAATCTTAACACCTTTGAAACAATTTTCTTAAAAAAAAAACACCTTTGAAACAATGGTGAAAAAAAATAATCCTCTCCCCTCACCATGTTCACTGCATCTCTCTCTCAAATCAACCTCATGCATCTTGTAGGTTTCCAAAACCTTTCTACATACTTGGAGAACAAATTCTATCATGATAGAATGTAAAACATCTCACGACATATTCAAAACTAGGGGTGGTGAGTTTGAGTTGTAATAATTCTAGCTACATATTTAAAATGAGAAGATAAAATGCATGGGTTAAAAATATCTAGCCAGACATGGACATAATTAATTTTTTTTTTTTAAATTCGCAATTTGTTGAAAGCCTGAATAGCATTTCTCATAAGGACCACATGGATGATGAAAAATTCAATGGCCTACATGTAAAAAAGAATTTAACAAGCCTCAAAGAGTGGGATCTACAAAGTCATCCACATGGACCATGATCATATAAGTTCCTTTAAATTAATAACAACCCATGATCTTGAACCCCCCCACCAAGGACAACAAAAACAAGAATAGAAGCCTCTCCCCCATAAATAAAAATTTTCAAAAAAAAAAAAAATTCACCTTTCCCAACTCCAAACTCCCAAACCCTAGAAAAATCAATAAACAACCCCACAACAACAAAGACAGCCTACACGCACAATCACACATTTGACAAAATAAAAAAAAAATTTATATAGAGAGATAAAGAGAGAGAGAGAGAGAGAGAGAGAGAGGAGAGTGTGAGACTGTCCTGCCAAGGGAAGTCCGCGGTTTAAAGTGTATTGATGGCTTTGTTGTGATGTGGCAGATGCATATTCAAGGGTGCCATTTATGTTGTATGGAGAAGGGTAGGTTGGGTTTTTAAGCCTGTCCTTTTAAACCCAAACCTCCCTCTCCATCCCCCCCAAAGAGTGTGTTTTTGTTTGTCTGGTGCAACTTCAAAGTCAAGTTAGAGAGAGAGAGGGTCTCTTAATATGTGGGGCTCATTTCATTACTACTATTAGTAATGGACATGGAAGGAGGGGGGGAGCCTTGAATGATATTTTTGATGGCACAGAAAGAAATGGAAATTTGTAGCTGTAGGAGGAGAAAAAGGGAAAAATGGGTGTCTCTTCAATCTCTTCTCTTCCTCCTCTTGTTCTTCTTCTACTTCTATGTTCCTCTTGTTCAGGCTCTTCCATGAACTACAATACCCATACAAGGAAGGTGGGGCCTCTGAGACTGGCTAGGATACAGAGACACATAGACACGCTCAACAAGCCCTCTTTGAAAACTATTGAGGCAAGCAACATAACCACCCTTGGTGCTCCCTTTTTTTTATTTCCTTCATTGAATCAAATCAGTTTCTAATACCTTTTTTTTATTGATTTGTTTCTTCAGAGCCCAGATGGGGACATCATTGACTGTGTTCACAAACGCAAACAACCGGCCTTGGATCATCCTCTCTTGAAAGATCACAAGATTCAAGTAAGACAAACACATACAAAACACACCCATATTTCCATGCATTGATAATTTGATCTTTCTCCTTTTGTTTTGTAGAGAGTGCCCCCAGAGAGACCAAAATTTATGATGGAACAGAAGATGAGAAACTACAGTAGTAGTGATGGAGGCAGAGGAGCCTGGCAGACGTGGCACCGGACCGGACACTGTCCGAAGGGGACGGTGCCGGTGCGGAGAACCAGCGTCGACGACGTTTTGAGGGCCAAATCACTGTATCACTTCGGGAGGAAGCAACGGAGGCCACCGGTGGCGACATCGTCCGTCGACGCGCCCGATGTTGTCAGTGGCAATGGACATGAGGTATCATTTTACATTCAATACACAGAAAACACACGTTTTTTTTCTTTTTTAATAAATCATATATCTGATATATGTATTTTAATAAAAAAAATGTGTGATAAATTTTAAACGTTTAATTTGTGTGTGTGTT
Organism: Acorus calamus; assembly: GCA_030737845.1. NCBI lineage: Eukaryota > Viridiplantae > Streptophyta > Magnoliopsida > Acorales > Acoraceae > Acorus > Acorus calamus. The sequence goes on from CM060875.1 coordinate 30,931,551, forward strand.
TTGTTTTACATAACCCACTCTTTCAATTAATGAAGCAAATCACACTTTTTTTTTTGGGGGGGTTCTCTGATTGTGATCACCACTGTTTCATAGCAGTGAATACATGGTGGGTCTGAAAGTTTAAAGAAAGTGAGATCCCATCATTCATTAACTTTGATTTTCAGTTGTGTCATCATCTTTGCCACACCAAGCGTGAGAAAATAAATAAATAAAAACACAATCATGGCATCCCCCATTTTTGCATATACCCCTCATAAAATATTTTTTTGTCAAAATACTTATGTTAATTGTTAAGGTAAAACTATCCCTAAACAATATTAAGTTATTGCATTTATGCCCCTATGGTGAGTTTTCATTGACATTGGTTAAGGATCCTTTCTAACACCGTTGAATGAATGTGAAATGACCCGTATATCCTTTTAATTAAAACATGTTTTAATTGGAGGATTTTTCTGCTTTTCGCAATGTTTAATTACCCCCAAAATTAAGGGTATCAATGCATTGACTTAAAATTTTCGAAGGACATTTTAGATTTTTAACAAGGATATTTTGATAAAATTAAATTTTACGGGGGGCATGTATTAAAGAATCCCGCACTTCCGAACATGTGTGTTACCCTTTTTATGTTTTTAAAATGAAAAGTCGGGTGTATTTTAATAGCACGCGATAGCGTACACCGGGGGGACGCAGGAGCTGTACGGGGCGAAGGCGACGATCAACGTGTGGGATCCGTCGATTCAGGTGGTGAACGAGTTCAGCCTCTCACAGATCTGGGTCCTCTCCGGCTCTTTCGACGGCTCTGATTTGAACAGCATCGAAGCCGGTTGGCAGGTAAATCACGATCACCTCACTCCCCGGTAACTATAACAAAAAAATTAACCTCCCATCGAAACCGTGAATAGTATAAATAGAGGGCCCTGATTGATTTTCGGCTGTACGTAGTACTCACTGAAGGTCACTACATGGGTTCGTGATACAGTCTGAGTTGGGCTTTTTAATATGGGGCACGTGTTGGTGTCTGGTGGACCCGCTTTTTTGAGTTTTGTCATCGTGACCGTTGATTGTTTGGGTTACACATAAAGGTAATGTTTGGGCTGAAGCTTTTCGTTTTTTTCTAGTCAGGTCAGCCCGGAGCTTTATGGGGACAGCAGGCCGAGGCTTTTCACTTATTGGACGGTCAGATTTCCTTCTTAACCCTTTTGGTTTTTTGTTTTTTACACACGTATAACCCTAAAAGATCTCATTTTATCAAAATACTCCAGGTAAATTAATGTTTTCAATAATATTATATGCATATACTCTTTTGAATGATACTACTGTAAACTTAAAATTGCACAAAAATATCTTTTAAAAGGGAATTCATGCATAATTCAATCCATTTTTTGAGATATTGATGGCAATAGAGTTACAAGTACATTCATTTTTTTAGCGGTTCTGCAATTTTAATGTAGTCTCAATTGCCATGAAAATAGGAACATTAGTAGAATGGAAATTACAATTCATGGTGTGTGTATGCGTTTTTTTTTTAATTTTTTGCAATGGTAAAAAAATCAAAACAAAAATGATTGTCTTGGCTTTGATCCGGTTAATCCTTAAAACTCATAATATAAAAAAAATTGTTTAAAACTTTTAAAAACAAACCATGACTACAACATGATCTGAATCCAATTTCTTCACCTGTAACAGGCAGACGCATACGAAGCAACCGGATGCTACAACCTACTCTGCTCGGGATTCATACAAACGAATAACAAGATCGCCATCGGCGCCGCGATATCCCCCGTCTCATCGATCTCCGGTGAACAATTCGACATCACAATCCTCATATGGAAGGTCAGCACCACCCCAAACTCACAATTCACTTTAAGTCATGTTTGGATTTGTGTTTAAAAAACTAAAAATTCTTAAACGCGGATCTAAACACATTTTTAATATGTGACTTTTTAAATTAACATCTTTCATTTTCTTTCATTTTTAGGTTAAAAAATCTTACATTTGAAAAGCTTATAAAACAATGTTTTTCATAAACTCATTTTGAAATGCAAAATTCTAACAATCAGTGTGAATGCACCACTTAGGACCCAAGGAAAGGCAACTGGTGGTTAGGCTTTGGTGACAACACTCTTGTAGGTTACTGGCCGGCCGAGCTGTTCACGCACCTAGCGGACCACGCAACCATGGTCGAGTTTGGAGGGGAGATCGTCAACACACGATCGGATGGTGCCCATACGTCGACCCAGATGGGCTCGGGCCACTTCGCGGATGACGGGTTCGGGAAATCAAGCTACTTCAGGAACCTCGAGGTCGTCGACTCCGACAACAGCCTGAGTTCGGTCGAATCGATATCGATCCTAGCAGAGGACACAAACTGTTACAACATAAAGAGCTCATCAAATGCTGAATGGGGAACACATTTCTACTACGGCGGCCCCGGGAACAACCCCAAGTGCCCATAGAAATGGAAGATGAGAGAATTTGGTATTCATTCTTTCTTTCTTTTTGTTTGGTTTACTTCACTTGATGATCACGTGTTTTTCCTTAAATCTTTTGTGGTTCATGTCATGCTAATGTTTGAGTCACATAATCATATAGTAACTGTATTTGTAATATGGTTTGTTACAATTGCCTCTTTTTTGGATGGGAATTTTGTGTATATAATTGTGCCTCTATATAATTAGCTTTGGTTACTAAATTTGTTATAAATCTGGTTATCAGATCGAAAACTCATCTGATACTCCACGGAGTTGACTGAGAACCCCAAGAAATTATAGAATTCTATTTGATGATTCAAGGTACATTAAAAAAAATTATTCAAAATCTAAGACTCATTCACCAAGAAAAAGTTATTCATCTAGACTAATATATAAACTATGTTGGTAAAAGCTTTGACCTTGATAAGCACATAATATAATCCAAAGATTACCTCAAATCACGCCGTTTTGTTCTCCCTATAACACCTTGGCACTCGCACTTCCCCACCTTGCATTAATTTCCAAACTTTTCAATTCTACAAAAGAATCTTCTAAAATCAACCAACCTGAATAAAATAATATGAAATGGGTAGGAGTTAAAACTTTATGTGGAAGTCATCATATTTGGTGGTGTTGTGGGGCATTGAAAGTGGTGTATGGGTTTCTGGATCTGCTCTAGCTGCCCCATTAAATGGTGTTTGAATGGGTGGGTCAAAGGAAAAACTGGGCAAAAATAAAAAAGAATCCATAACTGGGAATAACTGGGCAAAGATAAGAATTCATAGCTCAGTAAAATCCAATCCTGTGTTGTTCATATGCCCGTACCACAAGTGGGAGCTAAAGAAATTCATCACTGTCTCATTTGAATCCAACAATGGCCAAACTCCTACCAGACCAGTTGAGCTAGTTGAGTACTTGAGTATATTCAAGATTCAAAAAACAATTATTATATTATTTTTGGTAAAGAGAAGCCCCAATATTAGTTCAGAGAATTTGAACTAGAGACCTACCCACATTTGTTTCCGGAATAAACTAGTGAATAATATGATTGATCCTTAAAAAAAGATTTGTTTCATATAAATTGTAGTAGTTATGCATTGATAAGTTATAACTATATCTGGAGAGGCAGATATAATATATCCTTGCTTATCCATCCAAAATTACAAGGCAAACACAAAAAACAATTTTTCTCAAACCTAGAAAAGAATAATGACTAAACAGGGGGAAAAAAATCTAATTCTCTTCTATGTTCATATTCTATACCCAGATACACTATCCGCGAACCAAATGAGGGATAAGGAACAAATTCATGGCTCTGCCAAAGAGCCAACATGTGTGGATGAAAAGAAAAAAAATTAAATACTTGGATGAGTATCTGAGAATAATTATTCAGGCAATTCAGGCATCTGTCAAGGAAATCAAGAATAAGCTATTCCCCCCCCCCCCCAACCATGCCAGAAAGTCACCCTTGGTTTTTTTTTAAAAAAAAAATCCACACACACACACTCTAGTAACACCATCAACCCAATTACACACTCACCAACAAACCCGTAGATGTCTGAATTTCAGAACTTCTCAAACCATAGATAATTTATTTGATTGAATATACACAAAGGCTAGTCACGGAAGAACGGAAAGAATGTTTGAATTATAGCCGATATTCGAGATGAATTTTCATGATCAGTCGTTCTATCCATCAATATATGTTATAGCCTAAGATTTACTTCACAAATTCAAGCATGTCACACATCACAATAGATGACTCACAAACACCAAGCCTATCATTAGCCAAATTTCCAAACTGGTGTATCTGCACAGCTAATGGACAAATTATGGATTTGTCTGTTTCATCCCATTATGGTTAAGAATTGTTTTTCAAGATACAAGACACTATGATCACCACTAAACAATAAGATATTTATTTTATTTGTCTAACACTTACAATATAGAATTTCTCTTTCAATCATTATTCCCACCAAGCATAACTTTGAGAATGTTTAAAAATTCAATGAATCATCATTTTCAACACTAAAAAGAACTTTCTTGCCCTTCTGGCACTCTTCCAATCTCCTTTTCATAGAATACCCCTTTTCTCTTGCATTGCCATAATGCCATTAATCTATGTGTGTGTATCCTGTGCCTCAAAACCATCATGCTCTTCAAACCCCACCCTAGCTTTAAATATCTTTTCCATTTCAAAACTACAGATACATTAAACCTTCACCCCCAATTAGGTTCACAGACAGCTTATCCGGGAATGAAATAGTTATATAGAGACAGAGAAGAATTGGAGATATATTTATCAGGGTTTTTCTACCTTATCAAGGCATAACTATTACAACTTATCCAATACTAAATAAGCATATTCTTTTGAGTATTGATCCTACTCTTCCTTTATCTGCCTCTTATTTGTTAACAAACTAAGGTTAAAATCTCTAACCTTACTTCTAAATAAGTAGCCTGCTCGAATCTTTTGAAGGTAGACTAGATTTGCTACCTACTTCCTAGTACATGTCTAACTCAAACTTTTTTATATCTGCCCAGATACAATAATGATTAATGAATCCACATGAACTCCTCTTTGAATTTTTATTCTTCCCCTGGCGTCGTACCCAAATAATAAAAAAAAGGCCATCTCCAAGGTGCTGAGAGGGGCTCAACAGAGGCCCATCAACATGATCTAGAACAGCTTCGCACCCCATGCCCACTTTAAATTCAACCATCAAACCAAAGTAGATTCATTGTTGTTGTCTAAGCAGCTCAGAGTGCCAAATCCATTTCAGATTTGCCCTTTTGATGTCAAATCATAGTATACCTCTTCATCATCAATTAATGGAGGTTTTAACATGAGTTATTTGATTCTTGTAAAGGCAAATAGGAAGTCAAACCCAAGAGAGTCACAAATTAGGCATTAGTTCATAATGGAATAATACAACAGGTCAAGTACAATACTTCTTATGCACCTGAAAACTAATCTACTGCAACTCAAAAAACAATGAAATTTTCCCTCAAAAAAAAAATCAAACTTATCAATATGGTTGAAGCACTCAAATGGAAATAAACAAAAATGAGTATATGTTTCACTATATGTAAAAATTTAACTTTCACAACATTCTAGAAAGTGAACTAGAACAGGGAAGGACAGTCAGGCGGAGGAACAAAGCTTCTGTACAGTGAAGAGCAACTAACATACTTGTATAAAAAGGGATTAAAGGTGAATACATAGAATCAAATATTGACACTGGCAATAAAACCAAACCTAACTGAGCATCAGCAGGAAATGACATACCAGAGTGTTTACGATAATCAAGAAATCAACTCACATATTTTTCACACACTACAATGAAACGAAGAAACATAAAAATAAGAAAAATCTGACCCACGTGCTGTAACCACCTTCATGTATAAAGTTTTACCTTGTCTTTTAATTAAGCAGGTCATGAACCAACAGTATTCCTAAAAAGAATATCCATATACAACTGGAGCATAAGATGTACCATATAAGACATAAGATAAAGAAGCCTGTCATCAGGATAATAATTGTGCAACCCCACATAAAGTTGACGATGGATCAATCTCTATTCATATGTATGTATGCATCATTTAAATTATGCACCAGAATCTCTATAAGCATTCAATCCAAGTCACTAAAGACGATCAGAATCCATGTGCGCAACATTTAGCTTATGCATGAGAATCTCTATAAGCATTCAATGAGTCACTACGGATAACCAGAATGGCAGTTGCAATTCCACCCCTCTTCAGCTGAAATGAAGAAACATAAAAATAAAAAAATCTGAACCACGTGCTGTAACTACCTGTAGCAACCAAGCGAAAAAAAAAAAAACTACCTGTAGCACCTCCCTGTATGGAGTTTTACCTTCTCTAATTAACCAGGTCGTGAACCAACAATTTTCCTAAAAAGAACATCTATATACAACTGGACCATAAGAGGTACCATATAAGACATAAAATATAGAAGCCTGTCATCAGGATAATAAATATGCAATCCCATATAAAGTTGCTGAAGAGATGATCAATCTCTATTTATATATGTGTGTGCATCATTTAGATTGTGCACCAGAATCTCTATAAGCATTCAATCCAAGTCACTAAAGATGATCAGAATGCATGTACGCATAATTAAGCTTATGCATGAGAATTTCTATAGGCATTCAATCCAAGTCACTACGGATAACCAGAATGGCAGTTGCAATTTCAACCCTTTGGAAGAAAAAAAAACACAATATCTACTAATAAGTATATAGAATTTAGATGAACATGTTATATTTCAACCCTTCAAAAAAATTTACACATACTAAAAAGGTCCCTGTTTGTATTTGGTAGGACTTCTGTGAGTTGATCCTCTCACAAAAATACTTATTGTTAAATGGTATTGATGTACTATTTCATTTCTCATCTAAAGCCTGCTGTACATCAACCCAAATGCCCACCTTAAGTAAGCCCAAGGGTTGATACTTAATCAGCAAAAGGTCCAGCACAGGTAAACCACCATTGAATTCATTGATGAACTGAGCATTTTTGAGTGCCAAAATGAAAGGTCAGCTCAAGGGTATACCACACAGCAGCAAAAGATTGACTCAAGCAACATTCTACTTTGAAGCAAATATTTGCTAACCAGAAACGGAATGCAAAGGATCAGAGCTGCATACTGTTGGATGAGACTACAAGCACGTCCTTTAAATAAGAAACAAGAGCACACCACATATCCCCTTCTTAAAAAAAAACTTTGAACTAACCTATTCTAGATAATATCACAATTAACATTCTTTATCAGGAGGTGGGATGCCCATATTTTTATTGAAATGTGGACATTTGAACAAAGGAGACAATGCATCTCAATGGTAAAGCGACAGTGAAAAAGATCATAAGGAACCCCCTTACGGAGTTTACTCCCACACTGTGTTTACCTTAAGCTGTTAGAAAGCCCAAAACACCATCCCATGCATTACCCATTAGCTACTGTCAGAACCACATTCCTTGACCTTTAAAAAATAAATAAGAAAACAATGTCCATGCTGGTGATAAAAAAAAACATCAGCTACAGAAACCTTGCCATTACAAATATACAATTCAGATTTTATGAGTGAGAATCCAAATAGTAGGTTCCATACATAAGGATGAGTTAAAAAATAAGGAACAGATGAGTCAATAAAGAGCTGCTGGAAGTACAGAATCTACTTGGCAACCTTGGTCAGGTGACCATCAACGTGGGCAATACAAATGCATGGGTTTGGAATCAGATTCTAAGAAGGTATTCAAGGTCAGATCTTGCTACTCTCTTATCAATCAGGATAATTTAAATGTACTGCGCCTGGTTCAGACGTTCAGATTTTGAAATCTGGAAAAAGAAATTGCCTTTGAATATTCAAATTTTCATGTGGCTGCTGTGTCAAAACTCAACAGAGCATTTTGGGCTATGAATGCCTCTCTAGTATGTGAGCTTTGTCAAAATCAGTTGGAATCAAACGAACACTTGTTTGTCAAATGTCCTTTTAGCAGATGCATCTGGGGCCTAGTCAAAAGTGCTTCGGGTAAGCCAATTGATCTATCATCTATAAACTGCTTGATGAGGAGCTTCAAGAGGCATATCAAAAAAGATTACACAAGCAAGAACAATGTGTTCCATCGGATGATTCCTCACGATGTTTGCTGGGTCATTTGTAATAAAAGAAATGAAAAAGTGTTCCAAAACAAATTTTACTATTTAGAGAACACCTGGTGCAACCTTGTCTATCACCTAAAGGATCGGTGCAAATATATCCTGAAAGTAGAAGCCTAGATTACCATTTTGGAGGAATCTTTTGTGTTAAATATGGGGTTGAGTGCTTCCTTGTATCTTTTCGGGTGGTGTATTTATTATGAACCACATCCACTTTTTTCTTTTCTTACTTAGGCTCGAAAGAAGTAGGGTATCAATTGAAAAAGAAAAAGGAAAAAAGGATAAGCAACGCAGAGATTGGAATCGAAGTAATGCAACTTACTCATATATACACCTTCTAAAGCAGCCAATGGCGGTAACTGTCTGAACAAAGATATGGGTGCATAAAAACTTTGCAGATTGCATCCTAAGATGCCTGCACCATGACTAATTAGAGTTATGCATTAAGCCAACTACAGAATTCTGTACCTGCTACTCCTTGCACCACTGTAACATCCTCATGACACCACATTATAGTGTTCTCAACAAAAAGATATTAATAATTTATACCTTTCAAGTTGCTACATCTCACTCCTCTCCACGTCCAACAACAATAACTCATCTAGGTGTTGGACGTAGATAAAAAAAAATCAGCTTCAACGTGTATATGGTGAGGTAGATAACCATTCTGAGGGAATTATAAAATCTTCTTGAAAAAACCATATTATTTGTAGAATAGAAGGAAACAAAAGTGACAACCACAACATTCTTGTCGCCACTCCGACTAGCACTGAAATGATCACTTGACCAATGAAACTTATGCTATTGGCAACAATTAACACCCAAGAAAGACAATTATAACCTACCATGCAAAATATAGTATCATCCTTGACAGTAATCCAGTATATCACCCCGTCCAAAACAAACAGTCAATCTATCAAAAAATAAAATCAATGTACAAAAAAACCAGTGGGTAAAATAAGAAATCATGATGCACACTTAACCAACCGGCTAACCAACATACTGCGCAGCCCCAGCTCTGGACGCCATGCGATCGACGTGCGCCTTCCTCTGCGCCTCCCTCACCTTCACCGCAATCGCCCTGTGAAAAAACTGCTCCCTAGAGAGCGCCCTGACATTCTTCATGTAAACATCAAATCCAATCACCCCACGCTCCACCGCCTTCTCCAAAGAGTACATCACATCATCATCTGCCATATCGGCAGCCGCGCACTCCACCATCTGCCTCGACAACCCATCCACCATCTCGAACGCATCATCCACATCCACCCCACCATCCCCGGGCCGAAAATTCTCCCTCACCCACCCCTCGAGCACATCCGAATTCATCAGAACCATCTGCAGCTGCTGCTCGAGCCCCTCCCTCTCCTCCTGCATCTCCCTCACCCCTCTCAACACCTCCTCCTCCCGCCGCTTCAGCACGGCCTGGCAATTAAACACCCCCTCCACCTCCCCCTCCCTCGATCGCCTCAAAACCACCAGATCCTCATGAACGCTGTTCAGAAGCTTGTTGATCGCGTTCCGCCGGAACACCTCCGCCGGATCCTCCGCCCTCTGCCGGCCCGCGTAGGGGGAGACGGAGTACGCCCTCGGCGGAGGCTGCGGAGAAGCAGCGATCGAAGGGTTAGGGTTAGGGCTAGGGTTAGGGCTAGGGTTAGGGCGAGATGTCGGGGGAGGCTGTTTGGAGAAGAGAGGGGGGTCACGGCCGAAGGAGATGGAGAGCTGGCGGACGAGATCGAGGAGGTTGGAGGAGGGGAAGACCCAACCGGAGAGGTAGGGGTGAGTGACGGCGCCGGAGGGGTCGAGGACGTTGGGATGGGAGGGGCGGACGACCATGTCGCGGGTGGGGTTGAGGAGGACGGATGGGGGACGGCGGGGGTAGGTCTCCGGGAGCCAGATCGAGACGGGGAGGTTGTAGCAGACGTCGCGGTAGACGGCGGGGATGGTGCCCTCGGCGCGGAGGAGGACGGTGGTGGTGCCGTCGTTGTGGGTGAAGGGGGAGGTGGAGGGTTGGAGGGAAGGGTAGGCGTCGACGAGGGCCATGAGATGGTGGCGGATCAGCCACTTCGCGTCCTCCGCGTAGGGGAGGGAGCCCGGGCCGCGCTGGGAGAGGACCGTGGAGAGGAACTGTTGGACGTACTGCGACGTCGCTGGCGGCGGTGGAACCATCGGTGGCGGTGGTGGTGGTGGTGGAGGAGGAGGAGGGTTTGCTTCGCGAGGTGGGTTTCGTTAATTTCCGCGTCGAAGGATTGCGTCTGATAAGAGGGGACTTCGATTTTTGCTCCCGTTTTTGTTGTTGAGTAGAATAAAGGGAGGATATTGAATTGTGGTTGAGTGGAATGAAATAGTGTACGAAATTGTTGCCTGATATATACCATGCTATGCTGGCATTGATTTAACTTAGTTTTTTTTTTACTGTTGGAATTGCAGTCTTACATGTAGTTATAGAAAGATTCGGTGAACTATATGTCTCATCATACGATAATATATATATACTATATATTATATATTTATTACGTTTATATATATATGAGTATTCAACTTACTAAATTATCGATTATACTTTTTAATTAAAGTAGATCGATATTTTTTATTAATTGAAGTGTGCACTTTATTAATTGATGTAAACTATTTTTAAGAAAATAAAAACATGTATGATTTGAGTTTTGCTTGATAAAAATGATTGAGTATAACATTTTTATTTTTATATATTTTTTCATTTATGATGATTTATTTGTAAAAATGTAAATTTTGGAATTTTAGTAAATGTCAATAATTATTATGTAGTGTTTTTTATATTATCTTTAGCATAGTATTTTAAAGATGACTCTTTCTTTGATTGACATCACTGCTTTGGTATGAAAATAAACTTTTGAATTAAAAAAGATATTTTATTGATTCAATGAGTTTTTTTACGGACCTGACGTAGATTGCATTATGTACTCTCTTGTATAAAAAAAATGTAAATATACGTATTTAATTCGTATGAAAATTTATTTCATATTTTATGAAGGAATATACTTTATTAGTCAACTATACATTTTTAAAAATATCAAATATGTATGAACTCATTTTATTTTAAAAAAGCGTTGTTACACGCTATGTTGTTTATAGTTTCACTTACAGTACATTTAACTCATGTTTGGACATATGATAAGACTTATTCTGGGATATAGCAGTGGAATAAGTGATTTGTGTTTAGTTATGTTTTGAATTATTCTCATTGGGAAACATAATAATAAAGTTTTCGTTGTTTAGATAAAATGTTAATAAAGTGTGGATAATGATTTATAAAAGGTGAAAATTGAGAATAGTTGATTTGACAGATGATTTATAAGATGTAATGGCATGGAATAACTTTCATTCCAAACCTATGTTTGGATACATAACAAGACATATTCCGGGGTAGACACTTATATCAACATAAGTGGGTGCAGCAATGGAATAAGTGATATTGTGTTTGGTTGTGTTTTGAATTATTCTCGTTAGATAACATAATAAAATAGTTTTAGTTGTTTGGATAAAATTTTAATAAAGGTTGGATAATGATTGATAAAAGGTGAAAAAATGATGATAGTTGATTTAGCATGTGATTTATAAAAGGTAATGACAGTTAATTTAATAGTGGTCACACATATTCTTTGGGTGTAATAACCTAGAATAATTTTATTTTCAAGGGTTCGCTAGAATTTATATACTAGTTTATTCTGACATAAGTTATCACAGGATATTCACTGCATCCAATCAAAAAGTCTCTATATATCTTTATTCCAGGTTATTATGTGGCATATTCTGTATCTAAATGAGGGGTTGGTTGGAATCCATATATCACTTTATACCAGTATATTATGGCATAGGGTATTCACTGCATCCAAACACCAAAAAATTATTGTTTCTACTATATTCCACGTTATTTTTCAGTGGCCTATTCCATATCCAAACAGGGACTTGATAGTCAATCATTCTTTGTCAATTCTAGATGAGAGACTGACTTATGTCATCATCACAAAACTCACATATTAAATATGTAAATTGATAGAATCATACCATTATGAGAAGTTTGTTGATATCTCAATGTTAGATCAAAAGTCCATATCCTCTATTTAAACTCAAAGAGGAGCATTTATCTCCACCAACCCAACATCTACCCATAAACGAGAAATTGTATTAGGTCGGTGGGGAAAATAAGAAAAGGGAGAAGAAATAGATAATTATAACAAGAGAGGGGATGGTGGAGGAAGTTGATAGGAGGCAGAGGAGGGCGTGGGCAAACAACTGTAGGAGGCCAAGAAGGGGGATAAAGAGAAAGAGATATGTCAAGAAGGGGGCGACGGATGGAAGAGAAGGCGAAGGAGGCTAGGAAGGGGGGTCGGCCTCCTCCTCCAGCTACCCTCTCTGCCTCTACTACCCCCTCGTATGCTCCCTCTCTCCTCTCCCTCTCCAACTTCCTTGCCATCCTCCTCTCTTTTTCCCCCTCTCTCTCCTTTATATTGTCCACACCAATCGAATTTTATTTTTCTGATTGAAGAGTACCAAGATTTGATTGGTGAGAGTATATGTTATCATTTCAAACAACGGGATATTTCCGACAAGAATTTCAAAGTTCCATATTTTTATCTTTACTAAAAAAATAGGTATGCATAATTTGAGTGATTTTTGCATTGATTATTGATTTGTTGACACGTAGAATTCATGTGTATTTACCATCACTCAAACTATACCTTAAAATTAGTAACAATGGATAAAAGCTTTATTGGTATAGTGTGTTTTCAACTATTACTTTATATTTTACACAAATCTTTTTATGTTTTAATTTATGCTTTTTACTCAAATTTTTTAACAATTTGAGTAAAAGCTTATTAGTGTGATGTTCTGCGATATCAAAGTTAGGTTTAGGAAAAGTTATATGAGATTTTCATTCAATAAAAAACTAAATTAAAATTCTTTTGTTTTACTATTCCGTTTTGCAAATACAGATTTACCAAATGCCACAAAATAAGGGAAAATAAGAAAAATAATAAAGAGAAAATAATAATATATAATAATTATGATTAAATAAATTAGATAAGTCATTATAACTATTCTAAAGAACTATAATTGCTATGTTAAAATAATAAAACATTTTTTATATTATTTAAAATAATTATCTCATCTAATATCATCACACACATGTCAAACTACTAACCAAACAAAATATTACTTATTTCTGGTGAATAGTTATACGTCCCATATTCTGACCCAAAGTGATTGTTACAGTATAATTGAATTATTTCAAAGGAAAAAATCCAAATAATCCCCAATAAATTGCTTGCAATCCATATATCCCCTTAACTTTTTTTTAAAGTCCTATGACTCCCTTAAAATACCTATATAAAACCAAATAGCCCCCTAAGTTATTTTTTCATTAATAGATTAGGATTATCTGTGAGCATTCTGTCTAGTTAACTCTAATTGAAAACATAATATATATAAAAAAAACCAACAACGTGTTAAACATGTAAAAATTACTCTATAAATGATGATTTTACATCTTTATGTAAGATTTTATAATCTATGTAGAGAGATAAAATCGTCATGTACAAAATGTTTTTTGCATTTTTAACAAATTGTATGTGTATTTTAATACATTATGTTTTCAATTAGGTTAATGAAACAAAAGATTCACATAATATTTATCATCTGTCAACAAAAATTTGAATCTGTATATGTGGTTTTATGGAGTTATATGGATTTTAGAAAACATTAGTAGGTTACATGGATCTCAGACAGTTCAGGGGGTGTTATTTGGATGTTTCCCTTTCGAATGGTAAAGTACATCATCAACATTGACCCTCATTTTAAAAAGGAGGGGCCAAACCGAAGACCCCCACGAAATCCGAACGGTTAGGATTCGAATTTCGAATCACAGATTTTCCAAAGTGGGTTCTTGTCGAACCGAACCGAATCATGTTTTAAACAGCACCAATAACAAAGAAGAACAACAAAAATCCAAACATAAGGCATGCTTCATGTAAACTCTTCACTCATTCCCTGAATACGTCGCTTTCAATTAAAGAAATTTGAATATATATATAATCAAATACCCCCCGAACTGAGAGTATTGCGTTGTTCCTTTTTGACCTCCCCAAGCTTTCCCTTTCTTGTGCTTTGTCAATTTGGGTCGACCTCTCTCTCTTTTTATTTGTTCTTCTTTGACTTCTTATAGGGAGGATTTCAGAGGAGGCGTAATCTTCAACAGAGGAGAGAAGGAAGTCTGAACCGATTGCAAACAGTGATGTTTCTTTCTCTTGTTTGTGTTTTGTGATGTGGGTCTTTCTTTTTTGGTTGAATTTGAATGTTGGGACTTGTTTAATGGTTTGAAAGGATTATTTTCTCATGTGGGTGTTTCTTATTTTGTTGTTTCTGTATTGGTTCTACATGTTTTTCATCTGTGGTTTTTGGATTTTCTTTTGATTGTTAGTCTTTGGTTAGCTCGTCGAGTCAAAAGGAATGATTTTTCACTACAAGAGTTTTTGTTCTTTATGTAATTTGGTTTTGATCCTTTGGAGAGGTGAAGAAGAGTTGGTTCTTATGATTTGGATTTCATGTGAACTTTTTTTCCTTGCTGATTTTTTTTTTCTTTTTCAAAGATTTTGTGATCGTGGTTTTCACTTTTTGAATTACATGTTGATTATAAGAGGTATGGGAGGCTAATTGGAATTCTTGGAAATATTGGGAAAATTCAGCATTTCTCTTATAGGGGTCTGGCCAGCTTTTGTTTTTTGTTTCTGTATTTATTTCCCGTCTGAATACTGTGCAAAAGCATCTTGAGATTCTCTTTTGTGAAGGTCACTCATTTTTTTTACATAACAACGTTAGATGTGTAATGCATGCTTTGTATGAGGTTTTTTCTTCCTTTCTAATGAATATGTTTCCATTCTTCTTGAATGAAGTGTATCCGAAAGTGAAAGTGAGAACTGAAGATGAACCCATTGTAGTGATAGAGGACACACCGAGTCCGCCACTTCGTAAATTTGGATCTTTGTCTATAGAGGAATGCTATTCGTTGTTCGTCGCCATTGCCAGTGGTGGTATGTCCATGCTACTTCATCTTCATGTATATGTAATAGACCTACTAAATTGTCACCTGAGCTAATCATATCAATTTTTTCCTTGTTGAGATTCTTTGCGCCTTTGACAAATGGAAATTCTGTGATATTTCATTATTTTATTTTCTAATGTTAGATTTACTGTTTCTGTGATATGCAAGTCATCTTGAGATGTGAAAGCACGTGTACATGATACTTCTTTAGAGTAAGACCATGTTTTGATCATTTTTACTTGGTATTCGAAATATATTGGTAATATGTATAACATATAAAGTTTACTTTGGATCATAATCTTGTACTAGTTTTGCAAAACACTGACACTCAATGCAAACATGATTGGTGTTTTTTCCTATCTCCAACAACTTGCCCTTTTATTAGTTAGTCGTCGCATGGCATGTGTCAGGTATCAGCTAGGGCTTTTAAATTTTTTTTCTTTCACATAGAATCCAATTCTCTGATGCCAAAATATAATTAAATTACTGCTGAAGCTGTGAAAGAATTTATTAGACAGTGATGGTATGGAGATGAGTCCCTGATAAGATTCTGTGGGTTCATAGGTTATTGTTCGTTGGACAAGTAGAAAATCCATGCAATTAGAAAAATGACTGGTCCGTATGCATCATCATTAGTTTATAACCTAACGAGAAACAGTTGTCTGACTTATTAATTCTTTTAAATTTTTAATTTATGAGTGATTGTTTGGTTTGATCATTTTTAATTGGATTTCCGGGACTGGCTCCTAAAGCGTGTTGTGGTTCTAATTATCGAAATGAAGGTTTTATGGATTCTTAAATATCAGACAGATGAAAAATAGTAGAGATTGTGTGGAAAAACTGATGCCATGTGGGCTTGAAACTCCTGGCATGTCGATATGTCCCATAAGTTTGGCAATGGTGTATTGTGGTCATATGAAAATGTTGGCTAGAAATTATCTTTCTTCAAGATTGGTGGAAGATTGTGAGGTATCTGGGCTGGATGATCAGTTGAGCTTGTTGAGTTAGTGCGACACATCTCATTTTGAGACCTGGAAGTTTAGTAGATGAGTGCTGGCAGATGGACCATGCAAGATAGTCAAGATCAATGAAAAGAAAGGAATTGTTTGATTGCATTTTGAGACATCACCACTTTTTTGTTCCAAATTATCACTGGTGTTGGATAGTGAAGTGACAATGAGATGCAGGGATGCTCACATAAGATGCCATAGACATGGCTGTATGGGATTAATGAAGACCTTTTTTCAGTAACAGATGCTTAACAAGTAACTGGATGTTATAAGATGGATTTGTGGGTTGGGGGTTTGCGGGTGGGGGGGAGGGGTGGAGATGGGACTAATGGTATCTTGATCAAGAGGAAGATTGATAGGGAGAAGGGGACCAATATGATCTGCATAAAGTACTAATTGAGGGCATAAAAAAATTACAGTATCAATTTGAAACATGATTTACAGAGAGATCATTAAGTTGTTAAGTAGAGCATATATTGTCTTGAATACGTTTTTTACTTCTGAAAAGAACGACATGGATTAATTAGTTAATTATTATGCGTATAAAATCATTAGATCAGCAATGTAGAAGTTGCTTTTGCGATTGCTGTTTTTATACTGATGTGTTCATAGCATAGTAATTGGAATTGTCTAAATGATACTCATCTTATCGAACTATTTTACTTAACAGTAGATGAGTTTCAAGATTACTCTTCTCCAGCAAGTGCAACACTGTCAGATACTCTCCCCCCGAGAATACCAAAGCCTACTTTTTCGGGATCCAAAGGTCTGGCTTCAATTCAATAAAATCAATTCAGCATTTACTTTGTTTGTGCATGATTCGCCCATTCAGTGATTTTCTTTTGTCATGTATCTAAAAGAATTTGTATTTACAGTGAAGATTAACCAAGAAAAGAATGAGGCTAGCAGAACCATCATTAGAGCTAATTCAGCTCCTCGCCCTCGTGCTGTCATATCCAGTCCAGGTGTGCCTCTATTACGTTTTTCACATGCTATACTAGTTAATGATAATCTGATAATCATAATTATTGGATGATTTTAAGATATGCACATTATAAAGTTATTATTAGAAGCAATCTTAATTGCTTAATAAAGTTAGAAAAGTAATGAACACAAACATATGCTTGACAGTTCTCAGTTTGCTTGTAAATATATTGAAAGATTCATAGTGAAGCAAATGGTTTCCAATAACAAGGTTGTGTAAAAATACAAATTGAAGGCAATAATACTCATCTTCAATTGGAAAGCTTGTGTGTACCTTGGGCCTTTTGCCTTGAACACTGGTTTGGTAAGTATGTTGCATCCACCAAAGAATAATGTACAGTACTGTTGGTCCTTTGCTTGTTAATTAACTGAGACAAACGACCCTGAGCTTCTGTTCTTTTGAATGATAACATTTGGTTATGCAAATTTTTTCAACACTCATTTTTCTTCACACTATGGTGTTTTATTAACTATGTCTTCTAAATAGATCAAGGATTTTCCCTCGTTGTGGAATTTTTTGGATGACAACAGAAACTTACTTCTCTTGAACTATCAATTATAGTTGCTTCCATAAAATAGACCATTTTTAAACTACTGGAGGCACTTGATTGCGCTCCCTGGCTTAATTATGCATTATCTCAAAATACATTTCAATGGATTCACTGTGAAAAATTTAATCCAGATTGCTTATATGATTTTCAGACAATGATGGGATGATTGGAAGCCAGAATGAAAAATCAAGTGCCAGACGAACCATTGTGAGGGCACACACTCCGGTTCGTGGCACACAGAGCCAAGGTAAGGTTACCAGCAAGACTGCCAAGATTGCAAAACCAACTAATGTTGGCACAATTAGAACTCCAAATGTGGCTGATAACAAGAAGAATTCAAAAGAGAAACCTCACTCTTCCTATCCATCGAAGCCGAGGCAGGCAGCAGGACAACTTAGAAAAGGCAAGCCAAATACACAGAGCAGTTCATAATTTCATTAATAGCACAATGTCATGCATGTGTCAGCTGCTCTAAAACGTGTGAGTTTTCATTTCATTTTGGTGAAATTACCATGTGAAGGAGAGGGCCTTTTTTGTAAAAAAAAAATGGAACCTTCCAGTGTGAGTTTTCATTTTTTTTTTAATGCAATTACCATGTGAAGGATAGGCCCTTCTTTTTTTTTTAATGGAACCTTTGAAGAGTGTTGCGGGCTTTGTGCCTATGTTGCATATTGCATTGTTTGATCTTGCACTGCTTGTTTAAATGTAAATCTAACCTAATTTTTAGCTCCATCTTGTCTAGATGCATTCATAAGTGGTAAATATACACCTGTATAAATGATGTTTCTTTCATAGGATTAAGAATAAGATAAGATGCAGCGAAGACAAAGCCAAAGCCAATTCTGTATAAAAATAGACCAAAGGTCTGTTTGAAAATGCGGTGGCGTTTAATACTGCGGCCTGAAAATGTTTCAGTTGAAATTGCATGTTAGAGAAACATTGTTTCAAAAGTTTTTGAAAAGCCACCAAAATTGTGAATAAAACGCATGAAACACATCTTTAATGCAAGCAGATCCAAACGAGGAAATCTTCCAATAAGTACAAGTATGAATCTAACATCAAAATTAGATATAGAATAAGATGAAAATGCTTATATTTACTTGAGTTGTCCACCCAAAATTAGAGAAAGAGATTAAAACTTTGAGGGAACTTTTATGTATCTTTGAGATATTTTCAATAAAAAAATTTAAACATTAATTACAAATACCGGTACCTATATTGTCATTATCTCAATTTTCAAAACATTAATAATTTTATAAAAATACTAAATATGCCATTACACATAAAATGCCATGTGTGTGTATATATATATTCATAAAAAAAACACTATACTGGATACCAGTCAATAGATTCAAACACATTTCCAGGAAAACTAACCCTACTAACATTTGAGTACCATTTCCTTTTGTTCAATAACCAAGCTACAATTTTCACCTCTTTCCATGCAACACAGTGGCACATCTTATTCTCGTATGATTATTTTAAAACACTGGCTAATTTAACATGACATCACAATCCAAGAAAGATAAATGAAAAATTGTGGATCTAAGTTTTACTCATACAGAATGGTTTCCTAATCCACAAAGGGTAAAATTTACTTCAAACTTATGATATGGCAAACGCACATGTTCTTTCTGAAATAGAGGTTCCTTCCAATATTGAAAATCTTATATCAAATAACACTTCAAAGTATGCCAATACAATGAAAAATCACCAGGACAGGACCCTAATTAAAATTCCAGCTCAATCAATAATCTGCACGACAGAAAACAGGTTCAGCAAATTCTGAGGAAGTCTTAAGAGGATGCAGCAGCAGCTCTCTTCCTTGGGGCAGCTTCAGTTCCTGAGAAACGAAGCAAAATTCAATTAAACGGTGATGGGAGTGAAAATGGTTCTATTTCTTGCTAAATAAGTGAAAAAAAATGAGAATTTGATTTTAGAAATATAGAGAAATCAATCAACAGTGTATACCTTCTTTGAAACCACTCTTGAACCTACGAGGTAGGTGACGGAGATACCTCATCCTTCCGGTTCCAGTTGTCTTCCTTCTAATGGCCTTGACGCTCCAGTTGTCTAAAACACACAATAAAAAAGGTTACTGGCAGTTACTCCAATGAATATGTTAGAGTATCTCCAATGAAGAAATATATATTGTTAGAGTATCTCCAATGAATATGTTAGCAAACCAAGATGATAAAGTATCATGTCAACACTTTATACCACAACTACACTTTCATTTACTACATCATCATTTAATTGGTTGTTGTTGCTTCCAATAGACTAGCTAAATAAACTAGCCAAAATAATAGTGGACCCCACCACTCCACCCATTCAACCTCCCAAATGTATTTTTTTAATTCTTTAATGAGAACAATCATGTGGAGCCCACATTTGGCTAGCTAAAACATTAGCCACAATTAGTTTAAAAGATAACACATAACATGTGGGGCCCACATTTAGCTCCCTTTTAACAGCTTCATTGCAACAACTTTTTTACATATTATATAACAACTTGAGACTAACATGTTAGTTAACCTATCCATTGGAGATGCTCTTATAATTACTACAACACACAATACAAGGGTAGTTAAACACAATAAAGCTTAAGAATGTTGAAAAATAGAGTTATGAATGAGAAATTTAAACCGTTTTCAATATTTAAACTATAAATCACTTCCAATAACTCATCTCACACGTGGTATGTTGGTGCACCCAATGAGAGCATACCTTCAAGCTTGGGTCATTGTGCTACTTGTAGAAGAGTCAACTTCATGTGAGGGTATTTTCTATTTTTCTGTTTTTAAATTTCTAGCACAATTTTTTTCCTATGTTTTGTGAAGATCTCTCGTCACCATTTCTTTTTGTTCGGGGGATTGGATCATTGTATAGAACACATTTAGTGTAGATTTAAAAGATGAGGAAGTCTCCCACCATTTCTTAACAAAGAAGAAAGAGTAGTTTGCCAAAAAAATGCAGGTTGAAATACAAGATGTTGCAAAGACTAGTTGTTTTCTTATTAGATGCACAAAAAAATCAAAGAGCTCATGACGTCTTACTGCTAGGACAATTAAGTTCAAGCAAATTTCTAAAAGAAAAGGGAGGCACAGGCACAAGCCAACAATTCATCTTCACGTATGTCAATGTCGTTCCGTGCTAATCAGCTATAAAGCACCTAATTCTGTGAAAATATGAATAAGGGCAAGTAACTTGACTCAGAAAAAATAATCAGAAAAAACGTTGATAAATATACCAGACACTTCACAATCACATGCCTACACTCAGCCTGATATGCTTGGCAAAAAAGATGAAGATGAATAAAAGAACATGATTTAGGAGTCACTGGTGTTTGACAAACCACGAATCAGATATGAAAGCATCCAATTATTCTCAACTAAGAGACTCAAACAAAACACCATCCCAGCTCCAGTTAATATAGAAACATAAATGAAAGCTGGTTAAGATAACCAGGAGACAAATAAACTATTCACATGTGTACAGTTAAGCTCTATGATTGAAATTTAGACCAGGCCATCAAATACGAAAAATAGACAAGCATGATTCAAGAGCAAGTAAACCCTGGCTACACAACAGCAATGGAATTCAATCATAGTCCCCCCCCCCCCCCCAAATCCAACTCCAGTTTTAAATTTTTTGTTGGTGTGTGTTGGGGGAAGGGGGGGGGGGGGGGGGGGGGGGGAGAAAATGTTCAAAAAATCGATTTTTAATTTTATGGATTTAGGTGTTTATCTTAGGGGCCCCCAAGATGAGAAAGCAATCATGTTGTGCTCCAAAAGATTGACTTCAAGAGTTAAAATCCCACCACTGCCAACTGCAATCATAGTCATAAATTCGCCGAATCATATGCGATTATTCGCCAACATTCGGCGAATGGAGCCTCTACCGAACAAATCGGCGAAGCTACGGGCGAGTCGGTCGATTCGACAATTATTCGACATATTCGGCGATTATGCGGTGTATTCGGGACAAATCGTGATTGTTCGGATAAGTTGGGGTATTTTGGGAAATGCAAAGTATGTTAAAAAAAACCCCCGACTGGGTCCCTTGCCTTGACCCCTAAAAAACTAAAAGGGGACCCTCCATCTCTGGTTGAATAGCTCTCCCTCCATCACTGGCTGTTCAATTGAGTGTTTGAAGAAGGTGACAACTGAAGACCCTCCATCTCCGGCAGTTCCTGGTTGGCTCTCTCTCTCTCTCTCTCTCTCAGGCTCTCACAATCTCTCCCTCCCTCTCCGACAGACCGGCACCAGATAGTAAAATAAAAAAGAATCTGCTCCTAGGACTCTCCCTCTCCGAGACTCCGACAGACCAACACTCCGGCTCTCCCTCAGTCCTCGAAGGTGACGACGGTGATTACCTTTCTCTTTAATCTTTTCTTCTTTTGAAATCATTGATTTGGATTTCATGTTTTCAATTTGTTAATGATGTCCTGTTCTTCTTGAAGATGTTATGTTTCTTCTGTGATTAATTGATGTTGGAAATGGAATGGAAATGGCATATTGATTGATGTTCTCTTAATGAAAATTGATTGTCTTTCTATAAAACTCTGTTGATGAAATATGTTCATTGAATGGTAGTGGAAATAGACTTCACTGTCTGTCTCGTATTTTTATTGAATGGTGGTTGTTTTTGTTTATGAACCTTTCTAACTTGTTGTATACTTGGTTGTGCTTTAATGTGTAACTTATGTTTAGTAGATGTTTTGCTTTGGTTGTGCAGGATATGTTTGTATATCATGTATTGTAGATACAACATGGACTATTTTAGACCCCCGAATTTTTCCGAATTTTTTTCCGAATCCTTCCCCGAATAATCTGAACCGAACTGAACTCAACCTCTACCGAATTATTGCCGAATCCCGAATTTGTGACTATGACTGCAATGGGGGATTTCAAATAAAAAATCCAACAGCAAAGGAAGTACTGACAGATGTGCAATGCACCAAAATTGCAATTCTCGATTACTAGGGGATTCATGAATCATGACGTAACTAATGAATAAGTATGAGGTGCAAATGCACAACCCACCAAAAATTGAATATAAAATAACAAGCAAAACTTAAGCTCTCAACACAGATAACACTGCCTTACTGATTATGTCTATGCATGATAATCATAAATATTACACAAATGCATAACATATGAATTGCACAACAAATAAAAAAACATATCACAATCAGCATATATTGTTATCACACACAAAAATTGATAACTGAATCAAACAAACAAGAAACAAGTATAACTGCATCAAACAAACTAGAAACAAGTGATTCAAACAAAAGAAAAAGAAATGATCGATAAAAATATGTTATCGAACAAGTGATTCTACCAGAAAAAACAACAGAGGTATAAACAAGTGATTCTTCATTTTCTAAATCATTTGCAAAAAAAAAATCAGAGAAACACTTAACAAAGCAATTCACGGATCGAAATCGAGAGCGATCGGAGGGCAGCGCTTACACTTGCGGATGCGGGCGGCGGGGTAGGCGCAGGCGGAGCAGCGGCTCTTCTGGAGGTGGAAGCTGCGCCTCCCGCACCGGACGCACAGCGTGTGCGTCTTGTTCCTCCTCTTCCCGAAACTCCCCGTCCCCTTCCCCTGACAGAGAGAACAAAACGAGATAGAGAGTGAGAGATGAGCAGGAGATCGGAATCTAATTAGGGTTATTGCGATTCATGAAATTTTGCACGGACCATTGTTTTGACGGAGACTGTGTTCTCAGCTCGGCCGCCCCTGACTCGGAAACCCTAGAAGCACGAGAAGGAAGGGTTAGGGTTTCGGGGGAGGTTTTATAAGATTGGTCATGTACAAAAGTGCCCTCGTTTCATGTCTCAATTTACCGACCAACCGTGACTATTAATCCCGCTGCAGTCGGATCCTTAAGCCCCGTTTGTTTTTTGATAAGCCTCTGGATAACCCGGATAACTCCATATAAGAATTTTAGTGTATTTGTTTGCCCCGGATAACCCCTGATAAAGTATGTCAAAACAAACTGGTATAAATTAATATATGGATTTCAATCAACTCATGGAATTAAAGTTATTCTAGGTTATTCTATCAAAAGAATATGTGGACCCCTGTCAAATCAACTGTCATCACCTCTTATAAATCATATGTCAAATCAATTATTATTATTACGTTTACCAACGAGAATAATTTAAAACACAACTAAACACAAAATCATTTTATCCTTACTTATACTCACTTATGCTTAAATAAATATATATCATGTCATAAATCATATCGTCGTTCCAAACGAGAGGTAGAGGGGGAGAGAGAGACATGTGGGACGAGAGAGAACCAAAAGATTGAAAAATCTAGGGTGGGGTGGGTTCAAGGTGGTATATATGGGGTGGGTTTACTATTCATGGAATTTGAATGGGGTGGATGTGGTACAAAGAAAAACGGGGTTAAAATAATCCGCCCACGACAGATATCCACTGTCACCGTATACAATATACAACAATGTACGAGCATTATTATACTGCATAAATATGCATTTTTCTGAGCTCATTCTGAAAGCATCCATCTAAATTTCAACAGAATTATTTTTCATTAGTATCCTAAATAAAATATATAGCTTAAATTACAGTCTCATTATTCAGAACAACATTGCTGGTTAATTCTAACTTTTTCCTTCATTCGATTCATACCCAAGAAAGAACCATCACCACTTTCCTAAAAAAAACAAAAAAAAAAAAAAAAACATCACCACCACTAAATCATTGGCATGATATCCAAAGGTTGGCCAGCCTAAATTATGCCAAATTTTTTTTTTGAAAGTTTCGGTTATGTTATAAGCCATAAATCACCCAAATAGGTGCTACAACTTACAAGGACATGTTCACTTTAAAAACAATCCAGTCAGGAAGGTCCATTCATATAGATTCTAACTCTCCAAAGCACCTAATGCTTTCATGTCCTCCAAGAATGCTGAATAAGAGTCATCAATGCTTTGCAACTTGGGTGCCGACGATGCACCGCCCGATGCCTCTGCTTTCACGACAGAAGTTCCAAGGGCTATTGATGGTGTGGCTGTTGATGCTGTCCCAAGCAACTGTGCTTTCGGTTTCGCTTTCGGGGCGGCAGTTTCTCTTCTCACTCGTACAGATGCTGGGACCTGAATTTAGATGCACAAAAATATTATTTAAGGGATTTATCGCAACCTAACTGTGTGGATGCTGTCAGCAAACGATTATAACAGTTTATGCTTAACAGGGAAAAAAACATGTAACATGGGTTCAAAAAAAAAAAAGTTTCATATGGAAATAGTTAATCACCAATGAAAATACAAAATTCGCAATTCAAGAAAATTTAATTTCATGCAATCCCATGGTATGCTAAATTAAGCAAACACAGAAAGGAATAGAATCAAACTTACCATGGCTGTAAGTTCTGGGGTATGCTGCGCTAGCGGCCTTTTTACAACAGTGGACGCTGCTGATTTCACATAGGATGGCTTCGGAGGAACAATTGGCCGAAATGAAGCAGGATCGCCTTCCTGAAATGGTGGGATTCCCATTGGAATAGGTGGTATAAACATCTGGGGTGGCCCTGGGGGTGGGCCAAAAGGAGGCCTTGGCATCGTGTGCGGGATGATCCCTGGAGGAGGCCGTGGGGGCAAACCAGGGACGGACAATGGTGGGCCGGGTGGTGGAGGTGGTGGCGGGGGGAAGCGTGCGATGCCAGGAGGCAACATATCTTGCATTGGGATCAAGGGGACCCTAGGAGGTGGTGGTGGTGGCTGCCGTGGAGGTGGCGGTGGCAGCGGAATCATGTTGGCAGTGCTTTTTACTGCCTCAGATTCAGAGGCCGATCCATCAGACTGAGAATTTACAACCCTGGGTGGCAATCCAGGAGGTGGTGGGGGTGGTGGAGGGAGCACAGCTACAGCCTGGGAGAAGATTAATATAGATTTAGAAAAAAGTATCTTTGTTAAACAAGTATAAATTTAGAGGATTAATATATTTGTTCTTCATCTTCAAAGTTGAAAAGAAAACTGTCCTACCGTGAACAAAATACACGGGAAAAATGATATTGTTCCAAGTGGACCATAAAAATTAAAGCAAAGTATAAAATGATGAATTTAACATATAGAATAGGATAAAGCTTTTCAGCTTGGTGAGGTTTAGAACATGTATAGAAGGTTGATGTATGATCTTGTAAAGAAAAAAGCTCATAATAATATTAGTCCAACCACTCACCCGACTAATCTCCTTCACACCCTGATCAGTTAAAGTTGTGTTTTCGCTTCTCTCTTTGTCACCTTCTCTTGTCCCTGGAGGCGGAGGCTGAGTGGGACGTTGAAGTGTTGGTGGCGGTGGAGGCAGTGAAGTGCTAGGACCAGCCTGTTCTTTGGGCGGGGGACCAGGAGGAGGTGGTGGTGGCGGCGGCGGCAAAGGCAATGATGCACTAGCCTCTGCAGCTGGCTTTGAGGGAATTAAAGGTGGTGGAGGTAGAGACTGAGATTTATTTAGAACCGAATCATCACCAGAAGCTGATTCAACAAGATCCACTGAGGGTAGTGGGGGTGGAGGAGGTGGCCCAGGCAAAGCCATTTCTTCCAATTCAGATCTTGAAGATGATGCAATAGTGCTTGATGAATCCGATAAAGGTATCCTGGGCCCTGCAGCACCAAGATGAAGAGCAGAAAATAGTAAGAAAAGTCATGCATAATAGAAACACGGGAGTAAGTCAGACTACATAGTTGAAGAGGGGGGTAAAACAAAAAAGAACTCAAGTGACCTATTGACGATTTGTACATTGGAGGTCTTCCAGGAGGCGGTGCCCCAGTAGGGTTCAGTGTAGGATGATAGTAAACAGAATCCTGCATCCCAAAATAAAGGAATCAAGATCATCTGTCAAAAAAAATGTGTGCTTACAATGTACGTGAATTCAGTTTTCGTAGAGCAAAAACCACATTTTACATGTGTAGTGACCATCAACAGTTAAACAACTCACATTACCCATGCAAATGATACAAAACAAGATTCACGAAGAATTGGGATCCCCCCCCCCCCCAATTTTCATGGGGACTTGAAATTTTAGGTAACTGATGAATTCATCCTTGTTAAGTATCCCAACTAAGCTTCACAGATTACCTCTGGGTTTGGATGCTTCGCTCTCTCATCTTCTTCTGCAGTGGTCCGTCTCCGTGGAGGTCCTAAATGGCTGAAATGAAGGGGGGAAAAAGAATTTAGTTGGAAAAGAAATGCAAAGATGTAGCATACTGACAGATAATGTAAACATTCTCTTAATTAACAACCTAACCTGAACATCACTGGTGCCTCACCTTTCTCCCGCATTTTCTCTTCATATTCCTGTTAAAAAAAAACATAAAATGTCAAAAAACATATGTTTTTTGTCCCACTAAAGTGACAAAACCACATGGATGACAACTAGTACAAGTTAACACAAGAAGATCAGTTTCAGCTTGAGGTATGCATGTGGCTGCAGAAGGTATAGACTATAGAATATCTTCCCTAGCATAAATCTGCATGATAACTTGTCATGAAAGGTTCTCTCTCAGTGATCTTCAATATACATAATATATTAGATTTTGGACATAGACAACGACATGAGCTTCAAATAAAGTTTATTACTCCATTTAAAGGTCATGCCAGGGTTTTCCACAAAAAAGAACATATGTTGAT